>CM039516.1:33509402-33602869 GCA_022432975.1 Begonia masoniana | reverse complement strand
GCAACAAGAGGGAGTGGAAGAAAAAATAACAAAACATCCACATGTAAAATCCATGCAGAGTTTTCTTTTCTCTATCAAATTTGGCAAACACTTATTCCTAATTCTTGAAGAAAGGTGAACCACAAATTTAGGAAGTAGAGTCAGGAAATTCATCAATCAAATCGGTCCAAGTTTTCTTTTATTATGTAGTCAAAGTTTCTTTGTATTAATTTATTAAGTTTCCTAATCTTTAGATGTTTACTAATTACTTTCTTATTACGTTAGGATATTTTGTAGCCTATTTAAAGGCATAAATCTTGCAACATTAGGGAAGCAATATACACAATTTTTAGTTACTCTTTGTAAGAATTTTCTCTTTGGTTTTTTGTGAAGAACTATATCTTTTTCAAGTCAAAACTTGAAAAAACAACTTGATAGCTTTGACGATCCTTAAGCCTATACCCATAATGTAATACTCCGCTTTACGAGATATTATTATTTTAATATAAAGTGGCATTTTAGTAAATATGTCAAATCATGTCTTTTTTCCAAAAAGAGAGCGTCATTATGATCCTAACTATTAATATGGATTTTAAGGGATTTATGAGAATTTTCGGAGTTTAGACGTTTAATTCTGAGTAATTATGTTCCTCGTAATATAAAGGACGTTTTAGTAAAAATAGTAAACGAGGTCCGTTTTGCGAACGGACAGTTTTAATAGAACCCAAATAATAAGTTGGATTTATTGGTGAAACAATGAAATTTGGAGAAGCCAAATATCTAGCTAATTAACGAAATAAACGACGAAACGAATATAAAAACAATGCTAAGGCAAATTAGTAATTTGCCAAATCAAATTATAAAATAACAAATCATTTCTTCTTCTTCTCACTTCTCCTCTGCCCACGCAAAAAACCAGAGATAAAAGCTCTCTGCCTGCCACAGCGATCCGACGATTTCGGCCTCCGTTCTTCCCCGTTTCTCTTTCGTTCTTCACGCTTTCTCCTCCAATCGACGCTCTAGGTATGATTCTATAGTTTTAGAGCGTTAAATCTCGAGTTTCGTAGAGTTATATGTTTAGGTTTACGATTAGGGTTTTGATAAAAAACGCGATTTAGAGTTTGAAATCAATGAGTTTGCCTTAATTAAGAATATGTTGAACGTACTGGATGTTATGGGACGAAGTTAATTTGAATTTAGGACGAAAGTTAGAATTTGAGAATTTTAGGGAAAAAGCTCGTAATTGGAATTTTGTGGTGCCGAGCGTAGATTGTTCAATGAAATAGTTCAATGAATCGAATTAGAGCTTTAGGAAGTTTCTTTAGTTAAGATTTCGTTAATTTGGACGTTATCGGTTAAAACGCATTTTAACGATAATTGTTGTAAATTGCTTAGGTGAACCACGCTCGTGGATGGAGCTTGAACTGCAACGGACACGAGGTAAGTTCTCGTGATTCTTTTCTGGCCAATTGGCCTACACCGTACATCGAAGTCGTTTCGAGGAGTTTGGTGACGCACTAGTTTATATTGCTTTGGTTGGGTAGTTAGGTTTAATTGTTTTGTAGTTTATGTTTTACCGTCTTGATGGTATGTATGCTGAGTGTTTAAATTCTGTTATGAACTGTTCATGCATCACGTGTTTTAAAGAAAGAGCATGAAAATGAATTTCTACACGATGTTTTTAAGAAAATGGTAATGCGACCTGGAGAGGGGCTATTGATCTATTGTGTAGGCACGAAGGGCTCTGTCACAAAACCGCATTTAACACATACTCATACAGTTATAGGTCACGCGAGATGGGGCTCAGGCACGGCTGTACGTGTTGTAAACGTGTTCTTAAATTTTGTATTTTAAAAAAATACTTTGTTGAAAGCCATTATTTCTAAGAACTTAAAACAATGAAAAAAGTGTTATATTGCTTTGGATGGACAAACCGAGGTAGTAAATAGAACACTTTCTACTTTGTTGAAAGCCATTATTTCTAAGAACTTAAAACAATGAAAAAAGTGTTTACCACATGTTGAGTTTGCATATAATAGGGTTGTTCATTCTACTACATCTTATTCACCATTTAAAATTGTTTATGGTTTTAATCCTATAACTTCAATGGATATGTTACATTTGCCTACTAATGAGTTTGTTAATTTTGATGGAAAGAAAAGAGTCGAATTTGTTAAGGAACTACGTGCAAGGGTAAGAGAAAATATTGAGAAAAAAATGAACATTATGCAAGACAAGCAAACAAGCACCGAGTGAAAGTTATTTTCGAACTCGGAGATTGAGTTTGGATTTACTTAAGGAAAGAAAGATTTGTCAACAAAAGAAATAACAAGTTGCAAGCTCGAGGAGATAGTCTCTTCCAAGTGTTGGAATGTATCAATGACAATGCTTACAAGATTGATTTACCTAGTGAATATGGTAATGTAAGTGCTACTTTTAATGTTACTGACTTATCTTTATATGATGCAGGAGATTCGAGGACGAATCTTTTTGAGGAGAGAGAGAATGATGTGAATTAAGGTGCAATCAACTTCAAGTTAAAGTTAAAGATCCAGGTCAAGATATTGGAGGCCCAATGAGAAGATCAAGAACTAAGAAAATGTATGAAACCTCAAATGGATTGATTATAGAAATATAAGAGAAATATTATTTTCAATACGAGCTGAAATTAATAAATTAATAAAGATTTTTTGCTTAAGATGTCGACCTCTACCAACCCAAGAGCAGCAAAGGTCGACCTTTTGCGGTGTTGACCTTTACAGTGTCTAGCGTGTATGAATGGTCGACCAGACCAGTCGACCCTATTGTGGTAAAGCCTACAAATGGTCAACTCTTTGCTCAAGCTGTCGACCCCTCCTATGTCATGTGTGAGTGATGTGCCACGAGATCCACTAACAAGATTTCGAGCCAAAAGGCTCTCTAATCTTTATATCTATTTTGCAAGTACTTCATTCTTTGAAAGCTGAGAGGAAAATCATAATTCAAAAGACAAAGAGAAGCCAAAACACTTAATAGCTTGGACCTTCGACACAGCAACCGAGCCTAAAAAACAACCTGAGTTCAACAACTTACTAGAAGATGTTTAGTATTTCTTTCATTTCCATAAGTGTATGAATATTTGAATCTTTAATTTGTTGCTTTTCTTTTATTTGAAGTGTTGTATAGGATACTTTTTGAGAGTGACAAGAGTCAAAGACATTTTAGCCAATTTAGGGCGCTCAGCTTTATGGTCTAGCTGAGTACTTTTTAACGCATTTGGAAATATACTTTGTAAGGTGAATTTTATGAAATGCCAACTTCATGCGCCAACCTTGATCCGTAGCCCACCTATATGCAACTAATCCTACTTGCATGCTAAACAAATATAAGGTTAAATTTTGCCAAAAAAATTTAAATGAAATGGCTAAAGTTTTGCCAAAAAAATAAAGAAAATTGAAATACATAAATTTGTCTAATAGAAGACAAATTCCCTCTTCAATTTAATGGGTTGTCACCTATAAAACTAGCAAACAAATTAGGCCATAAATTGGTTAGAAGATGTACCTCAACTTGAGCTCGGGTCTCGGACCCCGGGGCACATCAAGAGGACAGCAAGTGGTGTGCGCACCTAGGCACGAACAGAATCAGTGTCGAAGACAGCACACTAGCAAGACAACAGTGCATACATGGCCGAGGCAACGACACTCCAACGACTAATTTTCCCAACAGCTAAATTCTATTTTTTCTTTTCTGGTTTTTCATCTCCAAAGGTTCCTTGTTATTTAAACTCACTTTTGAAGCATTGTAAAGGGTCTTTGATCAATTGAAAATTTAGAAGTTAATCTTCTGAGAGCCTTGGTGCATAGCACCGAGTGGTTCATATTTTCGCCAAGTTATTTGGTTGATTGGTGGATCTTAGGCCATTCTTCTCTCCAGCTCCTCATTGCGTTGGAAGGCAGTAGAAGGTTGGAAACCATAGTCCAAGTGTTGTTGACTCTCTCATTGGAAAGTGTCATTACCTGAAAATGCTCTAGGTTGCTCTCGAACTAGCCACGAGTTTCTCTGTAATTCAATTTTCGTGTCTTCTTCATTTTCATCGCTGTTTGAACATCACTCATCTTCACTGGTTTGTTTATTTTTACGCTTCAATTTCCACACATAATTCGCATATTTTTTGTTCCTGTTTTGAAAATAATGCTGTTGTTTTTGAGGTGCTCTTCGGCTTCACTGAATGAGTGCCAAACACTCGGTTAACTTTCCATTTGCAGGACCCAAGGTATATCAACAATTATCCGTCCAATAAATCCAATGAGCATGATCGGTAAATGAATTAATGTCATGTATGTTAAACATAAAGATGTAAAATCATTGTAAATATATAAAAAAAACATGCTATAAAATATTATATGTCTTAGTTTTGTGTGGTATATACAAAATACAATATTAGAAACCATGTATGCATAATAGAATATAATAAAAGAGATTTATACCTCGACATGAGTCTTCTTATGGTTGAGAATAACATTTTCAAGAATATGTTTGAACTCAGAAAAGTCTTCTTATCCTATATCAATGCTATTATTATTAACCATTTAAAGCTCTTAAAATAATTAATGAGTCTAATATCGAGAATAAGAACCAATTTGAAGAGAGTTTAATAAAATCTCCATTTCAGTACCCCGATCCATGGGGCTGGCATCGTCGCCCCAACCCATTGGTTGCTTTGCCCTGGATGAGAGTGAGGAATAACAACATTTCCATGCTTAAATCAACCGTTCTACAACTTTGAATCTGCTACCCGATCATGGTTTATTGCCACATGTAAAATAGATTTTATTTATATATATTTATGTAGTTTCTGTTGTTAATATACCATATTATAGCCACCTTACTTAATAATTAAAAAAAGAAAAAGAAAAAGAAATCAACCAAATAATTATAATGAACAAAGATAATATAAATAGAAAAAAAGGATAATATCAATCCATACAAGATAATGCGAATTGTTAGAACTTATATCTGCATATAAACTGCAGTGAGCTAAACATGAAGATAGATAATTATATAAATGGAAAGTGCAATTGCAAAAGAAGTTCAAGGAATATTTGTTGGAATTTTCTCCTCTGGGAGTGTGGGATTGGTTGGAAATGGCAGTTTAGGCAGTTCAGGGAGATGAACAGCGGGAAGATCGGGAAGCATTGGAAATTCTGGAAGTTTTGGTAGAGGAGGTAATTCAGGCTTGAATAAGTTTGGAAGATGAGGCAGGGGAGGTAGTTCAGGCTTTGGGAGAGTGGGGAAGTGGGGAAGTGTTGTTGGTAGTTCCGGCTCCGGAATTGTGGGTATCTCCGGCAGCTCTTTCTCGGACAGACTGCGAGCTTCAATCGGCAGTAGGTTCGTGGCGAGGACGAACAGAGTGGCTATGATCAGACGAACAGAGTGGCTATGATCAGTGAAGAGATCAGATTTTTAGCCATGGTGAAGTTTTAAGGAGGAAATAGAAATTGGTTTTCTGTGTTTTAGTGTGATGTTTTTTGAAGGGTCTTCATAGGTTGTAAATATATGGAGGATATCCTGTTTGGTTGGTGAGAAAGTCTTTGTTATGTTGACCTGTTTCTTTCTACGTTAGATTGATTAATGAAAAATAGATGGGAAGGTGACGTAATTCAAACAACATGCAGGATAGTGGCAACTGTACACAAATATGGTCACCAAAATCCATCTAAAATTGACCACTCCACATATCTTGGGATCTATATAAACCAATCTCAGTTCAGCTTCTTCTTCCATCTCAAATCCTTAAACACCATTCCTTTTTTCCCTTCACAAAGATCTTACTTTTGATAAAATTAGGAAACTGGCCTCACCCAAGTTCTTCCACGTAGTCTTGGTTCTTGCTCTTATGCTTTCGGGCATCGGCTCTAGCCTCGCCGCTCGTAATCTCCTCCAAACAACGACACCTACCGTTCCGGTGGTGCCAACATTGCCTATTCCAACAGGGCTGCCGCCTTTGCCGTCGATGCCTGGAATGGCTTTTCCTTCCATTCCTAACCTCCCTCAGCCTTATTTGCCAATGCCCACTTCACTTCCTCCATTGCCAAGCATGCCCACCGTCCCAAACACTCTTCCAACAGTAACCTTGCCTCCTCTTCCAGTGCCAAACATGCCCTTAAACATCCCCACAATCCCATCTTCATTTCCCTTTCTGACTCCCCCACCGTCAGCCTCTACCCCTTGAGCTTGGTCTGTTCTTCTACCCCTCCGTGAGCATTATGATATACAAATTTTACTATTTGCATTGTGGAGATAATGTCATTTTCGTCATTTATTGATCTTTTTTTTTTATTCCAGAGGATTGATATTGAATTCGGGTATTCCCCCTTTTCTTAGTAGAAAAAATGCTTGTTTTCATTATTTATATATTATGAGACAGATATAAAGTAATTAATATTTTCTATTTATGGAATGTTTAATTCTCTCCACTCATGATGAATATAAACATTAAAATCATGGGGAAGATCTATCTATGCAAGTTTTGATGATGCACAGAAATCAATTTGAAAATGTAAATATCAAATTTGGATAAAAACCAGTTCTAATTTTAAAGCACATTTTTTTTCTAAAAAGCATTAATATCACAAAGATTCTTGCTTTGTTATATATCAATGATACAATTCAAGTACAATTTTTTTTTAACTTCAATAATTTCATATTGTTTTATTGCATCCGAATGTGTCTGCTTGCTTGATAACCAAAGTGGAACGTCATTTCAGTCCATAAAACTCCATTTCTAGTACTTGATGTATTTATAAGTACTCGACATTGGATTGTGTTGTTGAGAGGAGGAATGAAACAAACAAATTTTACTAAAAAGTGTTTTTGAGAATTTCATGCTTGGTCTACACTAAGCGCCCACAACCAGCTTGCGGCGCTGACGGCCCGAAATTTATCAAATGTTTTGTGTTTCCACAAGTCTTATCTGACGAGCCGACCTCAGGCTGACTTTCCAAGAATTGTATTTGTACTAGACCCTGAAAAGAAAGTGCTTTGGTGCCTAGCTTATGTGAAGAACACCACGACTTGACGGTTGATAGCACTAGAACATTCGATGAAAAATTAGCGGTTATTTTCTAAAAATTCGTTGGTAATAGTTAGTTTACTTCTTCTTAGATAAAAAATTTACCAACACACACACACAACTCTATTCTCTCTATTCTTAGCCATGTTATCCTCCTTGATTCTAATTATCCTTTCTTCGATCCATTATGTAACGTGTAAATGTCAATTTTAACTGAATAAATAATGCTAAACTTAAAATAATAGCAATATAACTTGACAAATGCTTAACATTTATAATAATTTTATTTTTCACGTCCAATACTTTGATTATTGATTTGTTTTTAATTTTTCGATGCCACTGAAATTAAAGATCCGTGAGTCACCCATTTTTCACTAAGATTTTGTTTTTAATGTTTCATATGCTAAGCTATATAGTAGGTGGCAACTATTTTTGACCTATGCCTCGTTAATGGCACTTTGGAACTAGCTTTAAAATGATAGTCTTTAACATAAATCAATGCACCCTAATAATAAAAGCTACCATTTTTAAAACATTGGTCCTAACACTAGATATCCTTATTTGAGTTTATCCAACTCATCCCCAATGAGTATTATCTTTCTAGGAAGGAATCGAGGTGAATCAAGTCGTTGGGATCAGGATTGATATTGAATTCCTCGGAGATTTCTTTTAGTTTCTTTCAAGTGCTTATTTTTGTTTGGTCTGGATCATTTTTTCTTTTGCTCTTGACTATATTACATTGTTACTTAAACTATTGTAATGACACTTGTGGACTCGACTAATTTCGTGGTATAAAATCCACGGTTTTTTAGTTCAATGAAAGTTTTGAGTGAATTTACACCGTAAACTTGGGTATTTGATTCGATTTTCGTGACTCATCATTTTGTAAAAATGTGTAATTTTAGTCAAATGGTTAAAGTAGATAAAAACAAAATAAAATTTACCGCATGGTTAAAAACTCAAAAAAATGTTAAATTATAGGGTAAAGTGCAATTTGGTCCCTACAACTAGGTGAAATTGACAATTTACACCGTAAACTTGGGTAAAGTGCAATTTGACCCTTACAACTAGGTGAAATAAGCAATTTATACCGTAAACTTGAATAATAGGCAAGAACAACCTTAATGTATTGATAATGAGCAATATGGCCCTACCGTCATATTTTCCATCAAAAAGTAATATTTTTTCACTTGTTTATTTTTTTTCCCGAAATGCCCCTCACTGGACCGAACCGAACCGGACCGGACCGACTAATTGTACATTGGTTTTTTATTTTTTTTTAATTCTATTCATCTGTCTTTTTTTCTGAGAAATATGATTTAAAAAAAATAAATAAATAAGAGTGGAATTAGCTGAACCGGTCTGGTCCTATTCGGTCCAGTGAGGGGCATTTCGGAAAAAAAAATGAATAAGTGAAAAAATGTTATTTTTTAATAGAAAATATGACGGTATGGGTCATATTGCCCATTATCAATACATTAAGGTTGTTCTTGCCTATTATTTAAGTTTACGGTGTAAATTACTCATTTCACCTAGTTGTAGGGGCCAAATTGCACTTTACCCAAGTTTACGGTGTAAATTGCCCATTTCACCTAGTTGTAGGGGCCAAATTGCACTTTATCCTAAATTATAACTATTTGTATAACCTTTTAAGAAATTTAAAAAGTTATTTAATTCATTAATATATTATATTATATATATTTATGCATTACTAAATTATCAAAATTAAATATTTTTTTTTCAAAGGGGGTCTTCTGAGGGAGAGAGAGAAGTTTTTGTCACTTGATCCAAGTTTATGACAATCAAATTTTTGTTCCTTAACAACGATCTTCTATGGCACGTGAATTCTAAACCTTTTTCCTATTTTTGTCAAGTTTTAGATTTTAGTTAAAGAGTCTTTGAAAAACACAAACCGTTGGGTTTGATTTAGACCCATTGGTGTTAAAAATTGGGGGAATAATTGTGTTTTGTGGAAACTCAAGCCTTTAAACCCTGTCGGGGACACCTTCCCAATGCCTAGGCATTGTTGGGATGGAAATGACGTCGGGGCACTGATGAACATCGTGTCATTCCGTCGATGGTGTTCTTTCTGAACACTTAGATGAGCGCGCCTCGACATTGGTGAGGCGAAGTCACAACGTTGATACTATAGAGACACATGTTCCCCATGTGCGAGAACCGCAATGCCAAGACTTGTGTTGGGCACATGTGTCCATGTTCGAGTGTTGAGGCGGCTCTGTTTGGAAGTTGTGGCGTCCATATTTGTCTAGTGCTTTATCTTTGGGTTCATATTAATGGTATAAGATTCAACCGTTATCTCTAAAGTTTTAGAAGAGATTCTAATGTCAGTATTGTTGTAGATTTTGACAAAATTACTGATTTCAAACTTTTTTCTGAGCATACTGATACTAGCGGCAAGAAGGCTCACAATCGTCGAGGCAGAAATTTCTTTTTCTATAATGGTATATGAATCATGGTTTCAAAACCCTTATTTTTTAAAGTATCATATTAAAAATCATGACATATCATGTCTCACAACATATCAGTTTTTATGTATATATATGCTAATTTACACATTTATTTTCAGCGAGGATTCCGCCTATATTTGGCACGTGATCTGGTTCATTTGCTTGATGTGCACCTTTTATTTAGTGAGAAGATGTTTGTTGTTATGTATTAGGGCAGCTCTTGATGTTGTGTTCCTAGATGAAAATCATTAAATCTGGCCAATTTCACATGTATTTGGTATAGTGATTGTGTAACACCCAAAAATTTTCCTTAACTGAGTATTAGAATTAGAGAGTGATGATTTAAGAGAAAATATTAGAGTTGAAGATATTATCGGTTGAACTTGTTGGCTTCAAATTTTGCAAGGTTTTAAGGTATGTTTTGGGTGGGTTTTTAATGGGGTACTTCTTAGTGATAGTTTTTTTTTTTTTTTTTTTGGAGGTATTTTGGTTGAATTTGATTAGGATTTGGGAAACCCTAAATGTGGAGTCCGAAAATTTTGTTTTCCTTGTTGGTTTTCTCCCAAATTTGATGGTTTAATCCTTAATTATGTTAGTTTAAGTTATTTTTAGGAAGAGATTAAAGAATTGGAGTGAGTTACGGAAAACCTAGTTTTGTAAACTAAGTGTACCGGTTCTGTTTCTGTATTTTCGAGTTGGCCATGTGTTTGAATGGTTAATTTGATTATTTCAATGGATAGTAGACGTGTAGAGGTTTATGGAATGGGGTGGCACGTCCAAATCTGTTAAAAAACGAGTAAGTTATGGCTGTTTAAAGTTGGGCACCAAAATTTGTTAGAAAATCGGGTTTTAGTGTTATGTTGTGATTTTGGTTAAATTTTAGTTAGTTTTGGGTTAGATAATCCCTTAAAATTTCTTAGAATATTGCTATTGAATTTCTAAAATTCTTAGGTTGACGAGCAAGTAATTTGGTTGGACGAAGTGATCAATCAAGTGTCGAGCAAGCAGGTAAGTAGTCGTTTGCAATCGTTTTGCCTTCAGGCCTACACTATGGAACGGTAGGATTAATGGTTGTTTGTTTCGCGTTGTGTTGTGTTGCATATTCTTTTAACATGCATCATGGTTTTAAATTACGCAAAATACGAGTTTTTTTGCATTGTTTTGAATTGCGAGCGTAAAATGTAATCAGACAAAAAGAATTGCAAACTTAGTCTTGATTAGAGTTGCCTTATGAGGAACAAGTGCTGGAGTGTAGCACCTTGAGGGGACCTCTATGAAAGATACCCGGCTAAAATACGTAATGGTCGTGAGTATGGACCCCTAGACGGTTATAGGATTCTACGATCGACGTGGAGGGAGATTTTGTATAGCCATCCTAGACGGTCATGAGATAGTTACTATCTGGTCTTACTCTGGTGGTTCTGAGTGTGGCTGTCCTAGACGGTTATAGGATGTGAGCCTACTCGATCCACACGACTTATGAAATGAATAAAGCAACGAACGTGAAATGAGCGCAACTGAGTGTTAGAAACTGCATGTGATAGGATTGGTTGCATTGTGTTTTGCTTGCATTCATTATTCCCTACTTGCTAAGTATTAGACTTACTTTTTATGTTCTGTAGTGTAGCTGACGATATTTATACAAGTGAGCTCGATGAGGGGGCCTAGAACTAGGGGCAGTTGAAGATGCACGGAGCACGCCGGTACAGGTAATTGTCGGGGCACCTCGATCACAGTCTTCTGGGGAATGTGTGGGGAGTTCGGTAATTTGTAGTGTGTATAGTTTTCTAACTATTTTGGTATGGTTATGGATAATGGTCGTTTTGTTGGATTGTCTATATGTAAATGATAGTGGTTTAAAACTATTTGATTTTTAGGTTTTAGTTTAGAAAATATTCAATCGTTATGCTGCTCGGCTTTTTCGTATAACAAACAACGTCGGGTTCATTTGTTTCCACGGTTTCGTTGATATTTTGAGGTCGGTATTCTGAGATTTTTACGTGTCACAGAGTCGGGGATGTCGGGAATGTTTGGGATAAATTTTGGGTGAATTGTGTGTAAAGGTTTGAAGAAAAATCGAGAAAAAGTGGAAGAGGGCGCTGGTGGCCGATGGAGTGCGTGCGCCAGCGCCCAGCGCCGATCGATCGGCAGGCACTACTGTAGCGCGCTCGATGACGAAAAATTATTTTAAACGTCGTTTTAAATGTGGGATTAGTGAGCAAAGTAGCATACCGAGCCAAGGTGGGTTCGGGGGCGTTACAGATTGTATTCTTCTTGAGTGCACTATGCACCTAACTCTGCACCTCAACTACCAACTTTTAATAGTATTCTTCCTAAAATATAAATTAATTTATGCATATCTCTCCAACTTGTTGAAAAACCAAATGAGAAATCGAAAAAGAAAATGAAAAAATAATAGACACTGAATTTATGTGAAAAATCCTAGAAGGGAAAAAATCATGACAAATGAACAAATCTACTATGAAAATTGAAAATACAACTGCAAATTTTATGACTCTAGTTTACATGAATTTATAGAGAAAACAAAACATTATTGAGATTTCTAACATGGGTCTAACTCAGCTTAATTAAAATTTGAGTCACCAAATTCTACCAATCTCCACATTGACACAAATTTCACATAAAAGATCCAACGGGATACTCAGCATGTAATACCCGAAAATTTTATCTTTCCAATTTAGTTAATGTACATGAAATTTAGAGTTAGACTTGACAATGTATTAAATGAGAGATATTATTTATGCATGAAACGTAATGGTAGAAAGATTTGAAGAAAGTATTCAAGTGGAGAAAAGAAAAATGAAGGAAAGAAAATGTGGTAAAAGTGTTGAATCGTCAACATTTTGTGAAAGTTTGATAAAGTCAATTTTCAAGGCAAAAAACAATGTCAACATGGGGAAATCAAAGAAAGGGATGAAGAAAAGTCAAAAAAGGCAAAATTACGTTTAAAAGTAAAAAATGGATGGCCAAGAAATGTTTTGGCGTTGGATTACTTGTGAAGGAAATTTGGGAGAGTTGAATTAAATTGTTGGTGAAAGTAATGGAGGGTATTTTAGGAATATTATTTTATGAAGCCTCTTCAAGAAGCTATTGAATTGTTTTTTTTTAATATATATATACTAAGAGAGAGAGAGAGAGATTAGTAGCCTCTCCCTCTCCCTCCCCCTCACGAACCTACCCCCTCTCACGAAACTCTCCCGCTCGCCGATGCTCCAGCCACTCTTCTCTCCTGATTTTCTCCCTCTTTTGCATCATAAAGGTAAGTTTAGGCTTTAGTTGAGTGAGTTTTTGATCTAGACCAATGGGTGTTGATTTTGGTGGAAGATTTTTATAGGTTTCGTGGTTTTGATTTAAGGTTTTCGATTTTTCCCTCTCTCATTGAAGTTGCCCACGAAATTTCCTCTTAGTTGTTGAGATTTGAAGGTAAGATAACCCTCCCTTCATGACTTACTAGTTTTGGAAGTTAAATGCATTAATTTGTATTGATTGTTAGTTAGAAATTTATGAGATTTGTGGACTTGGTAAAGGTTGTACGAAAATATTGAAGTTAATGCTTAATCTTTCTCTTTAACGCTATTCATTGATATTGAAATTGTTGATGGAGAATGATGTTGGATCGTTGGAAGATTTAATGTTTGAAATCTGGAAAAGTATGCTAAAGTAGGTTCTATTTTGGCAAATTTTGGCTATGCTGTTGATGTTGGGTTATAAAATGGATTTGACCATTAGAAACTAAACACTTTAAGGTTTCTATAACTTCTTGAATCATCAAATTCGGACCTATATTCGATTTGTTACGGATTTTTGAATCTATTATACAAAAACTGGAAAATATTTCTAGGACAGTTCAGTTCTGGTAATTCTGAATCATTTGATATTTTTTGATTTATAAATTGACCTTGGAATATCAAAGTAGACTCTTTAAAGATTGTATAGCATTTTGAATCACCCAATTCGGACAAGTATTACGAATTTTTGAAGTTGAGCGATAAAATGGTAAATCCGAGAATTTGTTAAGAAAATATATGAATTAAGGTTAATTGATGCATAAGTGATTTAATTGGATGCTTGGAATTAGCAAATGTGCTTATATGCATTCATTTTGATTATGTTATGAGATAAATTTAGTGTACAGATTGAGATAAATTGCTAAGGATGCCAGGTAAGTAGTGTATGTATGCATTTTGCCTTTTTGACCTACATTACAGAATATTAGGTATGTATGTTGGATGTATGTTGTACGTGTATGGTATGTTGTATGTCATGTATCATATTTTGAGAAAAACATACGAAAATGATTTTCTTGAGTTTTTGTGAAATGAATGGCATTGTACAAAACGAAATGATATAAAACATAAGTAAAGATCATGTGAGAGTGGGTTTAGATATGGTCGTCCTGTGAGGTGGACCGTGAGGTGTGCCTCCTTTTTCCCCTCTTTAAATGAGTGTGGTCGTCCCGTGAAGTGGACCGTGAGGTGTGCTTATTCTTTGTAGAGCGAGTTTGGTTGTCCCGTAAGTGGGACCACCCAGTGCTCCGTGAATCTCGAGTTGGACTTAGGCCGAAGGATGACGTGCTGGGTTAAAACTCCGCGGATCCCATAGTGTTGGGCCAGAGGGTTCTACAGTGCCTACTGAATCTATGATGTAAAGAGAAAGAGAATGAATGAACAAAACAAAACGAGAGCAAAAATGAAAACAGAAACAAAATGAGAAAGTAGAAACTGCATATGTTAGGAGTTATTTATAGTGATTTCATTTCATTATGCACTATTTACTAAACATTAGGCTTATAGTTGAGTTTTGTGATGTAGGTGAAGAAAATTTAGCTGGTGAGATTCTCGAGCATACACAAGACTAGTGGACATGGTTTGAGAGGTACGCTCAAGCGACGATCAGGCCATTTGTTAGGGCGATTTAACTATGGGCATATGTATGTTTTGAGTTAGTCGTACATAAAGAAACGTATAGGTTTAATTATTTTGGGAAGACATGTTTTGATGTATGACAATGATTTTTGGTGTTTGTATGGAAATGATATGTTTTGGGATATTTGAAATGAAGAAAATGTTTGATAGATTTGGGATTAAAAAAAAAAGGAGAATTTTTAGTGTGAACAGTACTGTAGCAGCACTGTTCATTCGGGAAAAGAAACCAGAGGAGTAGCCGATCGATCAACTACTGTAGCCTATCGATCGGCACAGTACTGTAGCAGTACTTGTAACACCCGGAAACCTTGATTTCTAGTTTTAAGCGATAATTGCCGAGTTTTAAATTATAAGTCATATAGAGTTCCTATTTCGTAGAAATATTAAATTAAGTCCAAATGACGAACGGGAAGTTTCGTTAGAGCCTTAAGAATAAATAGAAATATTTGGAGAAATAAGGGAATTTTGGAGAAGTTAAATCGATAGACGGAACGGTGATTTAAACTAAGGAAAAGAGCTAAGGGTAATTTTGTAATTTTGGGAGTCAAAATGTTAATAAAACTAAATGACTCTCTCTCTCTCCTCACTTCTCCTCTCCACGCACGAAAACCCCTCTCCTTAGGTGATTTTCTTCCTTTCTCCATCGCCATCTCCATCGATCAACCACTCCTCCGTTTCCGGCGAGTTTCTCCTCTAGTTTCTTCCCCAAATCGACTCTTAGGGTAAGCTCTACGTTTTGGTTAAGTTTATTTGTGATTTAGGGTTTATTTTAGTTTAGGGTTTTGAACGAAACTTAGGGCTTTTGTTAGGAATCGTTAGGGTTGATTATTTATTACTCATTAATGATGTATTAGTAATTATTGAGGTAGTTTGAGTAGATTGATGATGTTGGTTAAGAATTAATGTTAAGTCTAGGTTGTTGAAAATGATTTGAAGGACATTAATGGAGTTTTAAAGCTTGTGAACACCAAGTGTTTGATGAAATGCCTAGGTGAAGGGAAGTAGAGTGTTTAGAAGAATTTGTTCTAGCTCGTGAAGACAATTTGTTAGATTTAGTGTACGAGAGTCAATATTAATGGTTTGTTGTTAAATGCCTTTGGTGACCCAAGCTCAAAGGACGGTGCTCGGCATTGCTAGGATTCCAGGTAAGTGAGCGTTAGGCTTTCTGGCCACTAAGGCCCTACGTCGTGCAATATTGATTGATGTGGAAATAGGGGTTGGTGGAAAGGACGGGTAGTTTTAGGTAGTGCTTTAGTGATTTAAGTAGTGCTTGTTTGATAGGTTCTTCCTTACGTATGTATTACCTCATGCATCATGTTTTCTAAAGTGCATACGAACTATTTATTGCATGTTTTATGAAAATGTTGACTCAAAGAACGATAATGAATGATGAATGATGAATGAACTACGGGTAAGTTACGAATGAACTACGGGGCAAGTTACGAATGTACTACGGGGCAAGTCACGAATGTACTACGGGGCAAGTTATGAATGTACTACAGGGCAAGTCATGAATGTACTACGGGCAAGAAAACAGTTTAAAAGAAATGAAACGAAAATGTTTTACACATGTCATGCATAAATGTAAAGTTATGTTTAGTACGCTCCTTACTAAGCATTAGGCTTAACGTAGTTATTGTATGATGTAGGTAACGAGAACGAAGGTGAGGAACCACCTTATGACGATCAAGTGTAGCGGTCGATGGTTGGAGCTCGTGGCGGCGGCTTGTGTTTTGGCAGGATCGGTTGACTCATGGTTAGGTATTTTTGAGAGTTTTTGGGAGATATTGGGATTATGATAATTGTAGGATTTGGTACGCTTTAGGATGTATGGAAATTTGGATGAAATTGATGGAGGTTTAGTACATTTTGATAAGTTTTGGGGTTAATAGTGGATTCGTATAGACTATTGTACGATTGGATGTATTTTGGGTGTTTGGTGACCGTGTAGATAATTTACGATGTTTTGGGATGATTTTGATGTTTTTAAAACAGGTAGGATTGTTAAATGTTTAAACGGAACCACGCGGTTCGTTTTTTATGAAATTTGATAGTATTTAAAGTGTATTGTGTCGTTTTTGGATGTTGGTGTAAATGTTGTGTTTGGTGGGTATTTATGGAGGTACGTGGAGTTTTGGGTAAATTTAGTGCGGAAGTGTTAAGCAAGAAGTAAGTGATGATTGTGTGAAGAGAAATTAGTGTTTTGAGTGTTGTGTATTTTGGGTTTAACCGTGAAGTGCAGGGAGTGGATTGGCGAAGAGAAGAGAAAGAGAAGGGTCGGCTCTCTGGAGAAATCCAGAGAGCCTGGCGATTATTCGCCTCTGGGAGGCGAGTAATCGCCTCGAGGGCGAATGAGGACGCCACTCTCTGGAGAAAATCCAGAGAGTGTGGCGACTATTCGCCACAACAGGCGACTAGTCGCCTGTTGCTAGTCGCCCATATGGTGATCAATAGCCACAAAAGTGGCTATTGATCGCCATACCCTTGTATGGAATGGGCGATTAGTAGCCACTTTTGTGGCTATTGATTGCCATGTCATATATAAAAAAAAAAAAGAATTTAAATTAAATAGTTAATTGTTTTTATATGTTTTATTTGTTTAAGTTAGTTTTAAATTGTTTTAATGGTTTGTTTTAAATGAGTTATTGAACGAACTTCGATTCGAATTCCGATTTCGATTATGATTAAAGTTTCCGCTTAAGTACAGTTAAAGTGAAAGATTAAAAAAAAAAAAAAAAAAAAAAAAATGTGTACGGGTCTTGACAGTACTGTTCATAAAAAAAAAATTGTGTTTTCGCTCTTTTGCTTCAACGCTTCAATTTTGGTTTTAAACGAAAGGTTTCCAAGAAAGACTAAGTCTTCGCTGAGCAATTTAGAACATTTTACCATATTGTTTTAAGTCAGAAGTAAAATTTTAAATATTTACGAAATTTTCTCTCCTTCAGATGGCAGCGGCGATGCAGATTTTCTTCCATCGCGAAGAAGAGAATAGGGACGCAGGAAATTTAAAAATTTCCTTTTTTTTATTTCCTAATTTCTTTTTCTAAAATTGCAATTTCACAAAAATTGCAAACCTGTAAAATCGTTTGATAAATCAAACACTGATTTTCAAAAATCTTCAACGTTGCTCTGATACCAATTGTTGAAAAACCAACCACGAAATCGAAAAAGAAAATGAGAAAATAATAGACACCAAATTTACATGGAAAACCCTAAAAGGGAAAAAACCACGAGCAGATGAACAAATCTACTATGAAGATAAAAAATACAATTGCAAGTTTTGTGACTATATCTTACATGAATTTATAGAGAAAACAAAATCCTAATGAGATTTCCAACATGGGTCTAACCCAGCCCAATTAGAATTCAGATCACACCAATTTCTAACACAACTCATGTTTTTAATTGATGAATAATAAAACCAGTTTCACATGCATTTGGTACAGTGATAGTATTGTTCTTAGATACACTATGCATTTGGTATAATTTATTTTTGTATTGGATACTTTACTTTTCTTACATAGTAATTTCATTTCAATTTAAATTTATTGCACTATCTCTATATTTTTGTTAACACTATGGATTTCAAGTCATCTCTTGTGAGCTAGGACTTTGAATTTAGTTTTGCATCTTCCACTGCGAACCATGGATCATGCCTTTGGATGGAATGTCATATCCTATTTGAGGATTTGGTCGTTCAATCTAGTGTTTCTGTTTTGGCTCGTCTCCTAGTTGTGACACATGCGGGCTATGAAATTAAGAAAAATAAGTCTTGCTTCCGGCATAAGGATTCTCTTTGAAGGTCGATTCATCTCTCACAACTTTCTATTGTGATCGCCTTGCGTGTTGGGACAATAGAATATCAAATTTCACTATGTCCAAACTTTATAATATTGATACATCACCACATAGTTACTATACAAAAAATAGAATTTATTGGAAAACTAGAAGTAAGCACATTTAATGATCGCATCTCACTGGTGTAAAGAATCACTAAAAGTTCTGCAATGAATAACAATTTCGAAACGTTCTACAACTTTGAATCCCGTATCCCAATCATGGTTTATTGCTACATGTAAAATAGATTTGATTTATATATATTTATGTAATTTCTGTTGTTAACATACCAATATACCATACAATAGCCGACATACTTAATAGCTAAAAAAAGAAAAATGGAAAATCAACCAAATAATTATGAAGAGCATAGATAATATAAATAGAAAAAAGGATTACACAACTGTCAAAGTTGAAACATCAATCCATACAAGATAATGTAAATAACTCAACCAGATAATATGAAAAATATAAGAACTTGTATCTGCATATAAGCTGCAGTGAACTAAACATGGAGATAGATAATTGATGGAAAGTGCAGTGGCAGAAGGAGCTCAAGGAATACTTTTAGGAATTTTCTCCGTTGGGAGTGTAGGAATGGTTGGAAATGGGAGTTTAGGCAGCTCAGGGAAGTGAACAGAAGGAAATTCAGGAAGCTTTGGAAATTCTGGAAGATGAGGCAGGGGAAGTGTTGTTGGTAGTTCCGGCACCGGAATGGCAGGTATCTCCAGCAGCTCTGCCCCAGAAAGACGGCGAGCTTCGATCGGCAGTGTGCTGCTGGCAATGACAAAAAAAGTGGCTATGATGAGTGAAGAGATCAGATTCTGAGCCATGGTGAAGTTTTGAGGTGGAAATAGCAATTGGTTTTCAGTGTTTTGGTTTGATGTTTTGAAGGGGTTTTATAGGTCGTAAAGAGTGAATATATGGAGGATTATCCTGTTTGGTTGGTGAGAAAATGTCTTTCTGGTGTTGGCTCAACCTCTTACCTGTTTCTTTCTAGGTTAGATTGATTTGGCAAACCAAGTTAATTAGATTTTCCAAAACCATCTCACCAAAGTTGATCTGGGAAATAATGAAAAAGGAGATTGAGGCTTAACCCACGGCCATACTTAGCTAATACCAAGAGAGTTCATACTCTCACTCAATAAATAATTTTAATTTTTTTTCTTTCGGATGAGATCCAAAAACAAATCTATCTTATTATCAACCCCAAGTAAACAATATCTTTTTGTTGAAGTTAAGAAAAATAAGTCTTGGTTCCGGCATAAGGATTCTCTTTGAAGGTCGATTCGTCTCTCATAACTTTCTATTGTGATCGCCTTGCTGGTCGAGACAATAGAATATCAAATTTCATTATGTCCACACCACATAGTTACTACTCAAAAAATAGAATTTATAAGAGATAATGAATAAGTCTAATATCGAGAATAGGAACCAATTTGGTGAAAGTTTGATAAAATCTCCATCTTCAGTGCGGGAACCATGGGATTGGCATCGTGGCCCCAACCCATTGGTTGCTTTGCTACTAAAATGAGGCATGCAGTCTATTCATTCGAGCCACAGCGTGAAACTCCTTGCACGACAACATGACACACTGATGTCACCACAACATGACATGTGGCATGATTCTAGGCCATATAGAAAAACAACATTCGCGCTATGGTAATATGGACAATATTACAACCCAACAATTTGAACACAAGCAAGTTTGGGGGAGGTACATCCACACGCGTGAGCACGCACACACCCTCACATGCACATACTCACACGCGGGTGAGCGCGCGCGTGCGACACACACTAGCTCAGGTCGGTCTAGTCTGGTTTGGCACACACACAGTAGTTCGGGTCAGTCTGGTTCGATCCAATTTGGGTCAGTTCCATGGTTGGTTCGGTTTAATTTGGGTTGGTCCGATCTGATTCGGTTTAGGTCTTGGTCGATCTAGTCCGGCCTAGGTCGTGTTGGTGTAGTTCGTTCTGGGTTGGTCGATCCGACGATCCAAAGTTGCAATAATGTTTTGAAGAAATTTTAAATTTAAACCAAATCAAAAGGGTAGGTTTCGAGTTTTCAACATAAAGAAAACATAATCCGTATAAAAATCTGACTCGTTTCCAAAACTTGTGATTCTCTTATTTTTCTTACGAATTTACATTTCAAATATTCTGTTTCTACAATCCGAGGAATCTCCAATCTAACCCAACTTTTTAAGTTAAATTTCTGAACTCGTAATGAAAGAGGGAGAGAAGATTATGTAGGTCAACTTATCATCGATGAGATTCACACCTAGCAACACAATACAGTCAATTGTTCTATTAAGCTATTTACGAACAAACAATACTTTCTCCACTTTAGAAAGTGTGAAACCAATAATGGCCTCATTTGGGTTAATCAAACTCGAAACACTCGTTTGATATGGTCATCATGAGAAAACTAAGGATGCATGCTCCAGGTAAACGTGATCGTGAAAAATATATATAAGTATACTAATAATCTACATGCCAAAAATGCAAGACCTGTTATAAATAAGTATTAGATACGTCTCAAAATAGGTTTATAAAACAATGATATGCATAATTGAACATAATAAATAAATCTCTACCTCAACCAATTAATACTATTGTATCATCAAGGTCCAAGCTCAGAAAGTTTAGATAAATGTCAAGGCTCAAAGCCTGTCATTAGTATGATGTAAGAATAAAAAAAACTATACAAAAAAATCTTCTAATATGGTTTTATTTGATCTAGTTCAAGTCAATCCTATTCGATCCAGTCTAGTATGGGTCGATCATGGTCAATTCGATATGGTTAGGTCTGTTCTATCCGGGTCTTGTCCATTATGGTTTGGGTGAGGTCCAAGTCAATTCAGTTCGTTCCAGTCGGGACTGGGTCGATTGACATGGTCCTGGTTGGTCGATCTGACAATCCAACGATACATCAAAGAAAGAGAAACTAAGCCGAATCAAAAGGATTGGGTTTCAAGTTTTCAACATAGAAATAACAAAATCTGTATAAAAATCCAACTCGTCCCCAAAAATCGTAACTCCCTTGATTATTTTTACAAGTATACGTTCCAAAAATTCTATCTTATTGACGAAACGAGAAATCTCGAATCTAACCCAAATTTTAAGTTAAAATTTTGAGTCCCTACTAATAATCGAGAGAGAGGGTTATGTCAATCGATTTACCCTCAATGATTACTTTGTATTTTAAAAAATACTTATATGATCTAACATAAATCTCACAACACTCTCCAGTGTCATCTAATCTCTAAAACTGAATTGACATCCAACTTAAAAATCCGAAATTTCATAAAGGAAATGATATGGAAGAAGATAATCGACTTACCTGCAGTACAAACTATTTTTGTTCACACCTATATCATAAATTCATGGAAGGAATTTATAGAATTAGACTATTGGAAGAATTGAAAGACTTTGTCTTCTCCTTTTCTAATCACCCAATGGTAGACGTTCTTTCCTGGAATGCAAATCAAAATGAGTTTTGGTTCTACGAAGGATAGGACTTTGTAAGGAAATTACTTTGTTGGGATTTTATGTTAAGTAATATTTGATTAGCTTTTACTAAAATGTACATAGCAGATTAAGCCAAATTAATCTTGCTCAGATTCTCACAAGTTTCCAATAGTAAAATCGTGCACAAAATCAGAAACAAACAAAGATTTATAGTGGTTCAATTATATTAAATAAATTTTAAAATCTTGATTCATCATAAATAAAAATATCCAAAACATTATCTCGTAGGTAATTTTAATTTACCTAACATTATTTTAATTTATAATTATTCTGGTAATTTATCACTTTTTAAAATTGTCTATGGAGCAATATTTTATCAACACAAAAAATTTACTCGAACTTTTACAGTATTTACTAAAATGTCCGATTTAACAAACAGCAAAAAATCCAAGAACACAAGTTATTGTTGTAGAAATTTTAAACTTTTGGTTGGTGGATAGACGCCAAGGGGACCTAATTCAAACAACAATCTACGATTTTCAAAATGGTATATCAATCTCTGATTTGACTAATCCTATTATCCCTTAACCCATATAAACCCATTACAAACCCTCCATTCCTATCTCAACTACATCATCCTCTCTTCAATCAATCTTTCAGAAAGATAAAAAACTTTCCAAACAAAATCAGAAAATGACCTCGCTCAAGCTCTTTGCCCTGCCACTCTTTCCCGCTCTCGTATTGTCGACCATCGGCTCTAGCCTCGCTGCTCGTAATCTACTCCAAACACCGACGCCAACTGTTCCGGTAGTGCCTACATTGCCTATTCCAACAGGGCTGCCGCCTTTGCCGTCGACATTGCAAACCCCACAGGAATGACTTTCCCTTCCATTCCCATCCTCCCCCAGCCTTCTCTGCCAGTGCCCACTTCATTTCCTCCATTGCCAAGCATGCCCACCGTCCCAAACACTCTTCCAACAGTAACCTTGCCTCCTCTCCCAAACCCAAACACGCCCTTAAACATCCCCACCATCCCATTTCCTTCTCTTCCATTTCTGTCTCCCCCACCTTCAACCACTTCCCCGTAAGCTGTTGTCTGTTCTTCTCTACCTTCTTGAGCCATGATCCATTGCAGTATGGTATTTTCATGGAGGAGATAATGTCATTTTCGTCACTTATTGTGATGTTTAATTTGTCATTCCAGATGATTGATATTGTACTTGAGCATTCCACCTTTTCTTTGTAGAAAAAGCTTGAGAGACAGCGATCTTTGTTTTATATTTGCTATTCTAAATTTGAATTTTCACTTACTTTCTTTGAATTTAAGCTGTCATATTTTTTAATTCAAAGAACAAATAAATATTCATACAACTTTTTTCAGCCACCGACATGTTGATATTATGCATTCCAGATTTTTCCGACATAAGTGGTAACAATGCCACTTCATTAGGATTGGAAATTTGAAAATAAAAATTTTAAGGAAAACAATTTTACCCAAAATGAAAGCAAATATGGAAAACAGATCATAGTGTTCTTGCAATTAATTGTAAATTAGAAGATGTCGAGGTAGATTAGTGGATCAAGGTGAATGAAGACGTAGTTTTAGATAAGTTGTGTGTTTGTAGAAATTACAAGTAGAAGAAATTTGAACAATAAAGTATCAAATATGAAATTATGCACTATTTAAATAACAAAATTTGTTATTCTCAATATTTTATTCTCTCAATTTACAATAGTAAAAAGCAGAATTAAGAAAAATAAAAATATAATTTTTACTTGAAAACACACAACACTCGTACTACGACAACCTTACTATAATTTCTAACAATGATACTGCAAAGACAACATAATGTTGATATGTCATCAAACTGTTGTACAAAAGTTCTTTGCTGAAGATAAACAATGGATGCAAGATGAATGCTCAAGCATATTCCAGTTAAATCAGGTAGCTCTTGCTGATGTGGAAAAAAGACAATTACTTTATGTTATTCACTTTTCCTTCATTGACATTGTAAAATAAAGAGGAATGTTCTCTGTAAATTGACAATTATTTTTTACTGAATCAAACCAAGAAGTTCATCATTCTTCGTTTCTTTTTTTTTTTGCTTGTAATATGGTATCAGAGCCGAAACTTTGATTTTTCTACAATGAGTAAAGTTAAGTCAAATGCAACAACAACAAATTCACATCTCTCTTCTTCATCTGCATTTATTGTTGAAGACTCGAGTGATCCATACTTTCTACATAATCATGTAAACAACAACGGTCACTTTGCCTAATAACTCTAGAGTTCTAATTGAACATATAAGTTCTGTCAACATAAACAATGACTTGATTAAGTATGATGTGCTAGCTTAAATGCGTTTAAATAACTATATTTTTTATGATTATGTTTAATCTAGATGATTATGATTAACATGATATTGGATTACACTATAAATTGTATTTATCTGATAATGCCTTTTGAAAAGGGTATTATGTTTTTTTGACGAATTTTGGTTAAGTGTTTATTAGTCCACAGTCAATTGTCCATGTGAAATAAAACAGAAATAGATGCAGTCGTCCACGCGAAAGATAAACTCTGTCGTCCACGCAAATGAAAGACGCAGTCGTCCACACTAATGACAGACGTTGTCATCCACGCAAATGAAAGACGCTGTCGTCCACACTAATGAAAGACGCTGTCGTCCACGCAAATGAAAGACGTAGTCGTCCACACTAATAACAGACGCAGTTGTCCACTACAATGAAAGACACATTCATCCGAGCTCATTGGTCCAAAGACTCAATCGTCCAGACTTTAAAGACTGTGAGCGATAACGACTCCAGAACACAACGACTAATTTTTCTGAGTACGGAAAGCTCTCCAACGGTCATATTTTTGAATGGAGACAAGGACCTTTCCAAATGCGAAGCAAATCACAGACAGAGTATAAATAGAAGAATTAAGTTCAGGAGAACAACTTTTGCTAAAACTCTCTCTGAACCCTTACACGCAAAAAGGCTTTGTAATACTCTGTTATTTTCCTACACCTCTCGAGATTTTAACTGAAGATTTAATATTTGTGAGAGTGTAGCCTGTGCTGTAAATCTAATCCATTCTGTTAAAGTGTAAAGGCAGTGGATTGTCGCCAGTGAAGAGCAATCCAGATTTGTAAAAGGCAGTAGATCGTCGCCCGTGAAATGCGATCTAGATTTCTCTGAGGAGAAGGAAAGAATCTTCAAGTGGGGAGCCTTGGAGCGTGGACGTAGGCAAGATTGGCAGAACCACGTTAAAAACTACGATGTCGATTTCTCTCTAACTCTTACTTTAGATTGCTTGTTTGTTTGCTGTAAACTTAGAAACTGCACACAAAGAGACAAAACTATTAGGTTAAGAAATTAACTTAAAAAGTCTAATTCACCCCCCCCCCCCTCTCTCTCTTAGACAATCACGTTCCTACATGATGTTCCATACATTCCATCTTTTCGGTATAATTTGTTGTCTGTCAGTGCACTATCTTCTACTCTAAATTGCTCCATCTTTTTCAACTCTAATTCCTCCTTAATTCAGGACCAAAACTCAGTCAAAATGATTGGGATAGGTAAACAAATTAGAAACTTGTACGTTTTCAATCAAATTCAAAATCATGCAACAACTATATCCAAATTTTCTTCATCCCAGTTTTCTTTTTCAAAAACATCATGCAATTTGAACATTGCTAGAAGTTCTCACTGGCATTGTAGGCTAGGACATCCATCAAATGTAAAAATTCATCTTTTAAAGGATATTTTACATTTACATTTGGTGGAAGACTCAATTTGTCATGTTTGTCATTAGCAAACAACATCGTTTACCTTTTAAGTCTCACAATAATATGTTTGAATCACCCTTTCAATTGATTCATTGTTATGTATGGGGTCCTTTTAATACAATTACACATGATGATTTTTTGGTATTTTTTTTAACCATTGTTGATTATCATAGTAGAGCCACTTGGGTGTATCTACTTCCAAATCAGAAGTTGTTCATATTATCCCCAAATTTATTTCAATCATTGACATTCAATTCAATTTTATTGTCAAAAGCATTATGACAGATAATGCTCTAGAGTTTTCACTCAACACCTTTTATGATAAAAATGGAATAAATCATTATAAATATTGAGTTTAAACTCCGCAACAAAATTTACTTGTTGAAAGAAAACATCAGCTCATCTTAAATGTTGCACGTTCCCTTATTTTTTCAAACTCACGTTCGCGTAAAGTTTTAGGGTGAATGTGTTCTCATTGCTGTTTATCTAATAAATAGGACTCCTTATGCAATTTTGTCAAACAAAACTCTGTAACACCCGGCATTTTTGGCCATGTAATTATCTCTCGAATTATTGAATGAGATTAATTTGAGACTAATATAATGAATATTTTATTGGAATTTGTTGGGATGTTTTGTAACACCTGGTTTCAATATAAATCAAAATAAGTTATTAAACAGAGGTATATAATCTTATGGTTTAAAATTGAGTGAAATGTTGATTAGGTTATTAAGTGACTAGGCAGGGGCAAGATGGTAATTGCGAATTTATATTGTGGATAACGTATTTAAGGGAAGTGTTAATGAGGTAGCCGCCACTGTTTCATTTCATTTCCTCTTCCACTCTCAGCTCCTCAGCTTAGCAGAGCGCGATAGGAGACCCTCTTCGATCCCTCCAGTGATTTCCTCAGAACTAGGTGAGTTTTGCTTCTATTTCTTGCTACATTGTAACTGTCGAGGGTTGATAAATGAAGTTTTGAGAATGCGGTATGTGAGTGCTAGTTTCGGTTTATGAGTCGAATCAGGAATGCACTACGATTAGGGCTTCCAAACTAATTTCCTTAGCTTTCTGGGTAGCTAGAAGGAAGTTTGACGAAAGTTTAAATTAATGTTCGATTTGTGGAACTAGGTTTGAGCTAACTCCCGAGGGAGAGGTTTCAACAAGCTTCCCAGGAGACCAGGTAAGTGAAGTTTGCTTGTGCCTTCGGGCCTACATCACAAAACGTTAGGATTATGATTACTTGTGTAAATCTGTATTCTATGCATCATGTTTTAAAACCTACGAAAATGAATTTGAATGCATGATTGGCATGGTAAGGATTGAACATATTGAAACAGTCATGAGAATCAGTTTCACTGTTAAGGGAATTAATCCACCCCTTAATGAGACAGGGATGTATGTACTTTGGAAGAGCTGATCCAACTTCCAATTTAACAGGGGGATCTGAACAGGAGAATCAGTTTCACTGTTAAGGGAATTAATTCATCCCTTAATGAGACAGGGATGTATGTACTTTGGGAGAGTTGATCCAACTCCCAATTTCACAGGGGGATCTGAACAGAAACGAAGCATGAGCAACTGAGTTGAGAAAGTAGAAATTGCATATTAGGAATTTATATTTCGTTGTTTCATTTCTTGTTGGCTTTACTTACTTAGCATTAGGCTAATAGATGAGTTTTGTGATGTAGGTGTTGAGGACACTACAGGTGAGTTTCCTGAGTGCACAGATGATTGATGTGGTTGGAGGAGTACATCCATGTCTCGGCTTGGTAAACTGTTGAGGCGGGTTAACTGGTGTTAGCAGATGTTGAGGTTTAGTTGATAATGATCTAGTCTGAGTAGGTCGAGTTTTCACGACAGTAGAGATTTTAGTATTTTGAATATATTTTGAATATTATCAATTCTAGCAACCTGTTGAGTTTTAAGAGTTGGTTTTTACTGGATTTGATTAATGGAATGGTTTGAATTGTCTTTGAAAGGTCTTGGAGAGGCAAGATAAATTTCTGTCTGTAGTTAGAGTTGTGCCTGTTTTTCTATCGGATGATGTCGAGTGTTTTAGTCGCCCGTTGATGTCGAGCTTTTGCTCGTCAGATATTAAGGGTAAAGTCATTCGGATGAGGAGATCATCCGACTGACCGGATGACTAAATTTATATTTTGTCGTTTAGTGACCGGTGGATGTCCCTGTTAGACTGACCGGATGACTAAATTTATATTTTATCGTTTAGTGACCGGTGGATGTCCCTGTTAGACTGGCCGGATGACTAAATTTTATGTTTTGTCGTTTAGCGACCGGATGAAGTCTCCAAAAAGCCTTCTCCTTTTGTTGACTTTGTTCAAGCGGACGACGAGTTTGACTTTTCCGATTTTTAAAGTATTTTCACGAGTTAAACCTTTGCTTCTTAATCGATTGTTTCTTAAGATTTCTAACGTTTTTTTTTAACGTGGTCTTTGTTAATTTTATTTTTGTTTAAACGAATTTCTGCTGCAAGATTTAAATATTTTGAGCTTTTAGATAATGTCAAATTTAACTGTCGAGCGAAGTTTTAAAAAAAAAAGAGATTTCTTAGTCATGATCAAGCTTTATGTAGCGAACCGGGTTCAGAAAACTCGGGGCGTTACAGTGTGGTATCAGAGACATTCAGTTAAACCGTTCAAAAGATTACTCATCAGTGCCGGTCGTTGCATGGAAGTACTTCAACAACTGTAAGTGTTTACATTACCCTTAGTTGATAGATACTTAAGAGTGTTACTAACCCTGTACAGGAATTTAGTATAATGGCCAGACGCCCAAGGAGACCTAGAGTGCCTAGAGATGTGCCAAATGTGAGAGGCGAGGAGGAGCCTAGTGTGATTAGGCAGCTGACAGAATTGATGCGTCAGCAGACTGATATAGTGCGTCAACAGTCTGATCAATTAGGAGTGTTGTTGAACCGAGAAGCACAAGGAAGTGCCAACTCGGGTTCTAGCAGTGAACATTCTGGAGATAGATTCCGGAGACTAAGACCACCCACGTTTGATGGTCAGTCATCTGATCCTGTTGTTGCTGAAGGATGGCTTAGAAAGATCGAAAGTATGTTTAGGTGTGCCAACATAGGAGAAGAAGACAAGGTCACGCTGGCAACCTTTCATCTAGCTGGTGAAGCTCAACTCTGGTGGGAAACAATAGAGACTACCACAGATGTCTTGTCAATGCCTTGGTCACAATTCAAGGATATTTTCTATGGGAAATATTTCAACAGCACTGTCCAAACCGCAAAGAAGTTGGAATTTCTGAATTTGAAGCAGACAGGGTCGGTGGCAGAGTATAGTAGGCAATTTGAGTCCTTGTCCAGGTTTGCTGGACATTTTGCTCATAAGGACGAGGATAAGGTGTTCAAATTCGTGCATGGACTGAAGCCGGAGATTTATCGAGGAGTCAAATTCTGTGGCATTAAAGGTTTAACGTTCAGTGAAGTTGTGTCCACTGCTCTGGAAGTGGAAGAAGCTGAAGGGAAGTGTGCTAAACCAAAGGAGGTCCCACAAAGGTTTAACCAGCCGCACCAGCAAAGGGGAACGAAGAGGCCAAGTGAAGGCCAAAATAGCCAAGGATCAGGGGGAAAGGTGCAGAACGTCAGGAAATTTCCCCAATGTCCTAAGTGTCTGAAGTACCACCCGGGAGAATGCAGACTGGGCTTGGGAAAGTGTTTCAACTTTGAGGAGGTTGGACACACGGTCAAGGAGTGCTCGAAGCCTAGAATCACCAGGTGCTATAATTGTAACAAAGTCGGCCATATTAGCAGAGACTGTCCAGTTCCTAAGAATGGCCCTGCCATGATCAAACCAAGAATATTCTCCATGACGGAGTCGGGTGAAGAACAGCCTGCTGTAGTGTCAGGTACTATACTGATCAACTCTGTGCCTGCTTTTACTTTGATAGATTCTGGTGCAACGCGTTCATTTATAGCATCTGCATTTGCTGTTAAGTTAGATGTGCCGTTTACCCCTTCCCTGCATGTGTTTAATGTTGCATTGCCTTCTGGTGAACGCATGCACTCTGACCAAGTGATGCTTGACAGCGATGTGCTAGTAGGAAGCGTGAGTCTGCCTGCTGATCTCATTATTATGGATATAATGGGATTTGACGTAATCCTAGGAATGGATTGGTTGTTTAAGCATTATGCCACAATAGATTGTAGGACTGGAAGTGTTAGTTTTCAACCCCCTGGAGGTTTAAACCATACTTTCCAAGCTCTGAAGAAGAGTAAGGAAATGACTGTAATGACTTCTGTCAATTGTAGACCCTCCCCATGCAAAGAGTATTTGTGTTTTTTGGCCAGTGTTTTAGACACACAACTAGTAGAAAAATCAAGTCCCAAGAATGTCTTAGTTGTCCAGGACTTCCCTGAAGTATTCCTAGATGACCTTCCCGGCTTGCCACCAGATAGGGAAATTGAATTTGTGGTAGATGTTTACCCCGGTGCCGAGCCTGTGTCCAAAAATCCATATAGACTAGCACCAACAGAACTTAAAGAATTGAAGAAACAGTCAGAGGATTTGTTGGAGAAGGGGTTCATACGCCCTAGCTTTTCACCATGGGGAGCACCTGTTCTTTTTGTCAAAAAGAAAGATAGATCAATGCGTATGTGCATTGATTATAGAGAATTGAATAAGTTAACTGTCAAAAACAAATACCCTTTGCCGAGGATTGATGACTTATTTGACCAACTTAGGGGTGCAAGAGTTTTCTCTAAGATTGACCTTAGGTCCGGTTATTACCAGTTGAAGGTTAAATCTGAAGATATCCCAAAGACTGCCTTTCGCACAAGATATGGACATTATGAGTTTTTGGTTATGTCTTTTGGTTTGACAAACGCACCAGCAGCCTTCATGGATCTCATGAATAGGGTGTTTCACGAGTATTTGGACAAGTTTGTTATTGTATTCATAGATGACATCCTAATCTATTCTAGCACTAAGGATGAGCATGCAAAACATTTGAGTTTAGTATTAGAGGTATTGAGAAGGCACCAACTTTATGCCAAGTTTTCTAAGTGTGAGTTCTGGTTGGACCAAGTTCACTTTTTAGGACATGTCATCTCTGGGGACGGCATATCTGTTGATCCAGCAAAAGTTCAAGCAGTTAAGGAGTGGCCCCAACCGAAGAGTGCTACTGATATTCGAAGTTTTCTTGGACTAGCAGGGTATTATAGGAAATTCATCGAGGGATTTTCAAAGATTGCCACACCCCTTACTAGGTTAACCAGGAAAAATGTGAAGTACATATGGACTGATGAATGTGAACATAGTTTCATAACCTTGAAACAAAAACTAACCAATGCTCCAATTCTGACCCTTCCTGTCGATAATGGTAAGTTTAGCATCTACTGTGATGCTTCCAAGATTGGTCTTGGATGTGTGTTAATGCAAGATAGTAAAGTAATAGCTTATGCCTCTAGACAGTTGAAAACGCATGAGAAGAACTACCCTACCCATGACTTAGAATTAGCTGCAGTTGTATTTGCACTTAAGATTTGGAGGCATTACTTGTATGGACAATCCTGTGAGATATTTTCGGATCATAAGAGCCTGAAGTACATCTTCATGCAAAAAGAACTGAATATGAGGCAACGTAGGTGGTTAGAGTTTGTCAAAGATTATGATTTTGAGATCAAGTACCACCCTGGCAAGGCGAATGTAGTGGCAGACGCTTTGAGTAGAGTGACTCCTTTAGTTTCTACTTTGACTCTAGACATACCGATAGCTTTAGAGACAGAATTCCAAAGATTTAACCTGGAAGCTGTGCCAAGTGTGTCAGCCATGCTTTCGGCCATGTCGTTGAGGCCAACTATTTTGGAGAAAATAAAGGAGGGCCAAATGAATGACACTGAGAGTAATAAGTATAGGTTGTGCATAGATTCCACTGATAAGTCGGATTTCAACTGCTCAGCTGATGGAATTCTCAAGTTTCGAAATAGATGGTTTGTTCCGGCTGATACTGAGCTTAGGAAGGAGATCCTATCTGAGGCACATTCCTCCAGATTTTCAGTTCATCCTGGAAGTACGAAAATGTACAGAGATCTCAAGCAGCATTATTGGTGGCCAGGTATGAAGAGAAGTGTGGCGGAGTATGTGGAGTCATGTCTGGTCTGCCAGCAAGTCAAGGCTGAACATCAGAGACCCTCAGGGACATTGCAACCCTTACCAGTTCCTGAATGGAAGTGGGAACAAATAACAATGGATTTTGTCGTTGGACTACCTAGGACAGCAAAGGGGCATGATGCAATCTGGGTTATAGTTGACCGTCTAACCAAATCTGCTCATTTTCTGCCAATTAAGATAACTTACTCAATGGATCAGCTTGCTGAATTGTACATGCAAGAGATTGTCAGATTGCACGGAGTACCAAGTTCAATAGTTTCAGACCGAGACTCCAGATTTACATCTAAGTTTTGGAAAAGTCTGCACAAGGCTATGGGAACACAGCTTAATTTTAGCACTGCCTTCCACCCTCAAACAGATGGACAATCTGAGAGGACTATTCAGACCTTAGAAGATATGCTCCGAGCATGCGTATTGGATTTTCAAGGATCTTGGAGTAGATATTTACCATTGGTCGAGTTCTCTTACAATAACAGTTTTCAAGCAACAATAGGAATGACACCGTATGAAGCCTTATATGGACGAAAATGCAGATCTCCTTTGTACTGGGATGAAGTTGGTGAAGCACAATTGCTTGGTCCTAATATTGTGCAACAAACTGTGGAGAAGGTTGCCCTCATCCGACAGAGAATTTTGACAGCTCAAAGCCGCCAGAAGAGTTATGCTGATAAAAGACGAAGAGAATTAGAGTTTGAAGTAGGTGATGAAGTTTTCCTTAAAGTATCACCATTTAAAGGAGTTGTCAGATTCGGGAAGAAAGGCAAGTTGAAACCCAGATTTATTGGACCGTTCACTATTCTGAAAAGAATTGGGAGAGCAGCCTATCTGTTGCAGCTACCAGCTTCTATGGAAGGAATACATGACGTATTCCATGTTTCTATGTTGAAAAAGTGCATAAGGGATCCCAACCAAATCATGGAACAGCAAGACCTCGAAATTTGTCCTACCCTTGCCTATGAAGAGAAACTAGTAAAGATCTTGGATTACGCAGTGAAGGTATTACGCAACAAAGAGGTCCCACTAGTGAAAGTCTTATGGCACAACCAGAATGTAGAGGAGACGACCTGGGAGCGCCAGCAGGACATGATGGACCAACATCCAGAATTATTTAGGTACTGAATTTTGAGGACAAAATTCTTTTAAGGAGGGTAGATTGTAACACCTGGTTTCAATATAAATCAAAATAAGTTATTAAACAGAGGTATATAATCTTATGGTTTAAAATTGAGTGAAATGTTGATTAGGTTATTAAGTGACTAGGCAGGGGCAAGATGGTAATTGCGAATTTATATTGTGGATAACGTATTTAAGGGAAGTGTTAATGAGGTAGCTGCCACTGTTTCATTTCATTTCCTCTTCCACTCTCAGCTCCTCAGCTTAGCAGAGCGCGATAGGAGACCCTCTTCGATCCCTCCAGCGATTTCCTCAGAACTAGGTGAGTTTTGCTTCTATTTATTGCTACATTGTAACTGTCGAGGGTTGATAAATGAAGTTTTGAGAATGCGGTATGTGAGTGCTAGTTTCGGTTTATGAGTCGAATCGGGAATGCACTACGATTAGGGCTTCCAAACTAATTTCCTTAGCTTTCTGGGTAGCTAGAAGGAAGTTTGACGAAAGTTTAAATTAATGTTCGATTTGTGGAACTAGGTTTGAGCTAACTCCCGAGGGAGAGGTTTCAACAAGCTTCCCAGGAGACAAGGTAAGTGAAGTTTGCTTGTGCCTTCGGGCCTACATCACAAAACGTTAGGATTATGATTACTTGTGTAAATCTGTATTCTATGCATCATGTTTTAAAACATACGAAAATGAATTTGAATGCATGATTGGCATGGTAAGGATTGAACATATTGAAACAGTCATGAGAATCAGTTTCACTGTTAAGGGAATTAATCCACCCCTTAATGAGACAGGGATGTATGTACTTTGGAAGAGCTGATCTAACTTCCAATTTAACAGGGGGATCTGAACAAGAGAATCAGTTTCATTGTTAAGGGAATTAATCCACCCCTTAATGAGACAGGGATGTATGTACTTTGGGAGAGTTGATCCAACTCCCAATTTCACAGGGGGATCTGAACAGAAACGAAGTATGAGCAACTGAGTTGAGAAAGTAGAAATTGCATATTAGGAATTTATATTTCGTTGTTTCATTTCTTGTTGGCTTTACTTACTTAGCATTAGACTAATAGATGAGTTTTGTGATGTAGGTGTTGAGGACACTGCAGGTGAGTTTCCTGAGTGCACAGATGATTGATGTGGTTGGAGGAGTACATCCATGTCTCGGCTTGGTAAACTGTTGAGGCGGGTTAACTGGTGTCAGCAAATGTTGAGGTTTAGTTGATAATGATCTAGTCTGAGTAGGTCGAGTTTTCAAGTAGAGATTTTAGTATTTCGAATATATTTTGAATATTATCAATTCTAGCAACCTGTTGAGTTTTAAGAGTTGGTTTTTACTGGATTTGATTAATGGAATGGTTTGAATTGTCTTTGAAAGGTCTTGGAGAGGCAAGATAAATTTCTGTCTGTAGTTAGAGTTGTGCCTGTTTTTCTATCGGATGATGTCGAGTGTTTTAGTCGCCCGTTGATGTCGAGCTTTTGCTCGTCAGATATTAAGGGTAAAGTCATTCGGATGAGGAGATCATCCGGATGACGTCACCGGTGGATGTCCCTGTTAGACTGACCGGATGACTAAATTTATATTTTGTCGTTTAGTGACCGGTGGATGTCCCTGTTAGACTGACCGGATGACTAAATTTATATTTTGTCGTTTAGTGATCGGTGGATGTCCCTGTTAGACTGGCCGGATGACTAAATTTTATGTTTTGTCGTTTAGCGACCGGATGAAGTCTCCAAAAAGCCTTCTCCTTTTGTTGACTTTGTTCAAGCGGACGACGAGTTTGACTTTTCCGATTTTTAAAGTATTTTCACGAGTTAAACCTTTGCTTCTTAATCGATTGTTTCTTAAGATTTCTAACGTTTTTTTTTAACGTGGTCTTTGTTAATTTTATTTTTGTTTAAACGAATTTCTGCTGCAAGATTTAAATATTTTGAGCTTTTAGATAATGTCAAATTTAACTGTCGAGCGAAGTTTTAAAAAAAAAAAAGAGATTTCTTAGTCATGATCAAGCTTTATGTAGCGAACCGGGTTCAGAAAACTCGGGGCGTTACATGTTTAGTGGAAAAAGAAGATTTTGGAGAAACCAAATCCGTGAGCTAAATAACGGATTAGTTAGAAACCAATGTAGGGGCAAATTAGGAAGACAATTAAGGTAGTTGGGAGAGAGCCAATGAATGCATGACACTTGTCCAAACTTGTTGAAGATGTAACACCCAAAAAATTTTCTATGACGTACGTAGCCTTAGACTAGGTTACATTATGAGTGTTTATTTTTAGAGTTCTCCTAAGTATGGGAAGGAAAGCAAGAAATAGAAAAGAAGAAAAGTGTGTGGTTAAGTTAAATAGGTGATGGTGTAGGATGGTTGAAAAGTCAAATATGATTGAACCAATGGAAGGTAGGAAGCAAGTGATGAATGGGAAGGATTCACGGTGGATTACTTGATAAAAAGAAAGGTGAGGTGAAATTATAAAAATGAAAAACTTGGTGGAAGATTTTAAAAGTGAAAAATGGTGTTAGGTTAAAAAGCCAATGTTGCTTTCTTCTTCCTCATTCTTCACGGTTCTTCTTCCTCCATAGCCGATCTCTTTTCCTCCCTTTTCTTCATTTTTGCAAGGAGTTCTAAGGTAAAATTGATTGGGTTTTTGGTTTCATACATTTAAGTGTTGGTTTTTAATGTTTTTAGGGTGTTTTTGTGAAGGTTTGATTAGGGTTTGGAAAACCCTAAATGAGTATTCTAAAAATTTCATGTCTTAGCTAGTTTCCTTCCTAATTTTAATGTTTTAAAGGTTAGATGGATTAGTTTAGGTTGTTTTTAGGGAGAGTTTAGAGTTTTGGTGAGAGTTGAGCAAAAACTGGATTTTTGAATTAAGGGCACCAATTTTGTTTTGTGGATTTCGAATTGGCTAAGTTGTTTGGTTGTTAAATTTAGTTGTTTCAATGGATAGTAGACGTGTAGAGGTTTACAGAATGAGATAGCACGTCAAAATCCGTTGAAAAACGAATAAGTTATGGCCGTTTGAAGTTGGACGCTAAAAATTGTGGAGAAAATCGGGTTTTAGGATTTAAACTCTAAGTGGTTCAAATTGTTGTTAGTTTTGGTTAGGAAATTTCCTTAGAATTTCTTAGGTTGATACTAAGTTAGTTTTCTCTATTGAATAGGTTGACAAGCGAATAATTTAGCTGGACGAAGTGAACGATTACGTGCAGAGCAATCAGATAAGTAGTAGTTTGCAATCATTTTGCCTTTGGGCCTACACCATGGAACGGTAAGGTTTAATGGTTGGTTGTTTGTTTCGAGTTGTGTTGTGTTGCATATTCTCTTAACATGCATCGTGGTTTTAAATTACACAAAATATGAGTTTTCTTGCATGGTTTGAATTGCGAGCGTGAAATGTAATCAAATAAAAAGAATTGAAAACTTAGTCTTGATTAGAGTTGTCTTGTCAGGAACAAGTGCTGGAGTGTAGCACCCCGAGAGGACCTCTATGAAAGATACCCGGCTAAAATACGTAATGGTAGTAAGTATGAACTCCTAGACGGTTATAGGATTCTACGATCGACGTGGAGGGAGATTTTGTATAGCCATCCTAGACAGTCATGGGATGATTGCTATCTGGTCTTGCTCTGGTGGTTCTGAGTGTGGCCGTCCTAGACAGTTATAGGATGTGAGCCTACTCGATCCACTTAGCTTATGAAATGATTAAAGCAACTAATGTGAAACGAGCACAACTGAGTGTTAGAAACTGCATGTGATAGGATTGGTTGCATTGTGTTTTGTTGCATTCGTTATTCCCTACTTGCTAAGCATTAGGCTTACCTTTTTGTGTTCTATAGTCTAGGTAACAATATATTTACAGGTGAGCTAGATGAGGGAGTTCAGGACTAGGCAGCAGTCGGCGGCGCATGGAGCATGCCGATGCAGGCCAGTGTCGGGGCGTCTCGGCCATGACCTTCCGAGGAATGTTTGGGGAGATTAGTATTTTGTATTGTGTATAGTTTTATAACTATTTTGGTATGGTTGTAGATAGTTGTTGTTTTGTTGGATTGTTTATATGTAAATGATAGTGATTTAAAACTATTTGATTTTCAGATTTTGGTTTAGAAAATATTCACTCGTTATGCTGCTCGTTTTTTTGTATAACAACAAACGTCGGGTTCATTTGTTTCCACAGTTTTGTTGATATTTTAAGGTCAAATTTTTGAGATTTTTACGTGTCACGAAGTCGAGGATGTTGGTAATGTTTGGGATAATTTTTGGGTGAATTGGGTGTAAATGGTTTGAAGAAAAAATGAGAAAAAGTGGAAGAGGGCGCTGGTGGCCAAGGAGTGCGCGCGCTGGGAAGAGGAAGCACGCGCAGGGTGCGCGCAGCGCCCAGCACCGATCGATCGGCAGGCGCTATTGTAGCACGCTCGAACGACCCGAGGGGTCGCCGATCGATCGGCACCTCGCGAGCCCGAGGTGGCGTGTGCGGCTAGCTGCTGCGCGCGCGGCACCCAATCGAGCCAACTTGGAAATTTTTTTAAATTTTTTATTTTTAAATATATTTTAACCCGACCTTTTTCAAAACGTTTGGCACGTATTCTATAAACGTTTTCCAACCATTTTTGAGGGTTCGAAAAACCCAAAAATCGAGTCAAAATTTTATCAAAAATTATTATAAAATTCGTTTTAAATGTGGGATTGGTTAGCAGAGTAGCGCACCGAGCTGGGGTGGGTTTTGGGGCGTTACAGAAGAAGCCAAAGCTCTCTCTATCTCTTCCTCTCTTCTCCTCTCTTCCACGTGAAACCCTCCCCTTTCACTCCTCTTTTCCTTCACCAGCCAAGAAAAAAACTTCTCCTCTCCTCCACGGTTTTGTCCCCTTTCTTCAAGATTTTCACTCCTTTTATAAAGATTAAAGGTAAGTGTTTTGTTTTAGTTGATGGGTTTTGGTTTAGAGTTAAAAAAAAAAGGGAAAAATGTTGATGTTTTTAGTAGGTTTCATAGGAACTCCGAAAATTTCCTATTCCCCTTGGAGCTTGGCCGAACTTTACCACCTCTTGGACATCTAAAGGTGTTGACCACCAAGGATTTCAAGAAGATCAAAACGTGCTAAATACGCCAGGTAAGTTCATATGTATAAGTTGGTCCTTAAGGCCGTACATCACGGAGGTACTAGATTTTTATGTTGTCGGGTTGTCGTTGGGTAGTTAGGTCGTAGATTACGTCTAAAGTTAAGTGTAATGCTCTGTGTATAGTTTCGATGACCTGTTGTTCATTTATGCTTTGACTTGTCCTTTATTATGTTACATTTACGCACATTATATGTTCATGCATACACGTTTTCTGGAAAGTCATGCAAATGTTTTATGCAAGCGATTTGAAGTTAAGAAAGATAAAATGTGAATGTAAAGTACGGTTAAGTGTGGGACTAGGACTGGCATATGTTCTTGTTCTTTCCAGTGACTATGTAAAACCGTCCTCGCCAAGGACAATATGTCTTTTATCCCTCCCTGGGACCCGACAAAACTACCAACTCATGTCATGTTACGTTATGTCATGTATGTATGTGCGCCAGTTCCTCTAGAAGCCTCACTTATACCAACATGTGCACTTGAATGTAATGTAAAGTAATGTTAATGTATTTCAAACGTTCATGCATAGCACGTGCATCACTCGCATTTTATGATCTTACTGAGCTTCTAGGCTTATAGTTGAACTCCATGATGTAGGTACAAACCGTGTAGATGAGGACTCCGAGCCTCAGGTCGATGTGTAGGCGGTTGGCTGGATAAGCTTGCGAGATTGGTTGTGGTAGTCAGGCGCATTTTTTTGAACTCGTGGGTGAAGTTTTAAAGTGTATGTCACGTTTGTATAGTCTTTTGGGATTTAGGTGATTGATAGGTTTTGTGTCAATGCTTTAGAACTTTTGTTTAGATAGTTACTTTTAAAAAAAAAAAAAAACATACTGAATTGTTTGGGGCTTTTAGGTTTATGCATGGATTCATTCGTTTTTCTTTTGATCGATCCATGCAGTTTGATTCTTGAATTTCTGCCACATTTTCTAACACGTTTAAGATTTACGTTTTGAATCGGGTTTTTGGAGGGTTTAAAGCATTTTGTGTCTAAAGAGGTTGGGAAGAAGTTTAGTAGCAATGTTGTAAGGCTATCAGGTCATAAAGGTATGAAAGAAGAAAATAGGTAGGAGGAAGAAGTAAATCGTCAGACAGAGGGGTAGCTGATCGGTCGACTAGGGTAGCTGATCGATTGGTGGAGTATTGAGATAAGAGTGTCGACATCGACCAAATTGTGTGGAAGTCGACTCTATATGGGTTGAAATATCGACCCCAGGTGTTATACGCTCAGTGAGGTGTCTATGTCGACCGAAATTTTGAGGCGTTTAAGTCTTCCGATTTTATGTCTTCTGATTTTATGTCTCCAATTTTATGTCTTCCGATTACATGTCTTCTGATTTTATGCTTTTCGATTTTAGTAAAAATCAATTCCAGAGAGTTTGAGTTAAGGTCAAGTTATTGACAGCTATTCTTTGATGTCATCCGATTTTATGTCTTCCGATTTTATGTCTTCTGAATTTATGTCTTTCGATTTTATGTCTTCCAATTTTATGTCTCCATTTTTACGTCTTCCGATTTTATATCTTCCGATTTTATACCTTCCGATTTTAGTAGAAGTCAATTCCAGAGAGTTTAAGTTAAGGTCAAGTTATTGACCGCTATTCTTTGATGTCGTCCGATTTTATGTCTTCCGATTTTATGTCACCGATTTTATGTCACCGATTTTATGTCACCGATTTTATGTCTTCCGAATTTATGTCTTCCGATTACATGTCTTCTGATTTTATGTCTTCCGATTTCATTTCTTCCGATTTTAGTAGAAGTCAATTCCAGAGAAGGTAGTAATATTTTTCTTACGAACATTTTCCACTATCTTCAAAGGCTTGAAAATGACTCTAGGCTTTCTTTTAGAGTTTTTAAAACAAAAATCGAAAAAATTTTATGCCAAAAAAAAAAACCAAGTTTAAGTAAAGTCATGTCCAGTGTCAGCCCGATGGGTTTGGGTCGTCACAGTTATGGTATCAGAGCACGCCCGGGTTTTAAAATCAATTCTGTAGACTGTCTAACTGCACAATCCGCCACGTGAGATTGCTCCATCAACTGTAAGTATTTAAGTTTCCGTATAAGTTTAAGTTTATTAAATTGAGTTTATTATTACGTATAGAATTTCTGTAAAAATGGTGAAAGGACACGAAGGTGGGCCAAACGACAGGGGCGACGCCCTTGACCGTCTAACCAAGTTGGTCGGCGTTCAATTTCGCATGATGGAACGCATGATGGCAAGGGAGGACAATAGGAATAACAATCATGTGAATGCTCCACGTGACATCAGTGGAGACAGATTCTAGAGGCTACAACCACCAACGTTTGATGGGCAGTCGACGAACCCTACTCACGCCGAGGAGTGGATCTGGATGATAGAGCATATGTTCAGATACGCGGAAGTAGAGAAGAACAGAAAAGTTACGTGTGCGGTATTCCACCTCACCAAAGACGCGGGCTTTTGGTGGGACACCGTACAGTCGACTACCGTGGCAATAGATTGGAGCGGATTCAAGAGGATTTTCTACGAGAAGTATTTCGACCGCTGTGTGAGGAAAGAAAAGATGATCAAATTCTCTCGACTGCGGCAATATGGATCGGTGGCCGAGTATGTTCAGAAGTTTGAGTTATTATCCCGCTTTGCAACACATTTGGTGGACACCGACGAAAACAAGGTACACCAGTTCATCCAGGGTCTGAAGATGGACCTTTTACGGGGGATCACAACTGGGGGATTTCACAAGGCACCGTATACAAAAGTGGTGGCCAAAGCTTTTCAGTTGGAAGCGTTAGAGATGAAGTTGTAGAGATAGAGGGATTCATCAAAAACGATCATACGGGATGTTCCTCAACAACATCAACAGCAAGGTCGTGGTTGGCAATCACAGCAGCAACTGAACAGGGGCGTGAAGAGGCCCAATGAAACAGCTGCCAATCAGGACAGGGGGAAAGGACCATTGGGAGCTCCTCAACTTCCTGTATGTCCATGTTGTCAGAGAAGCCACACGGGTGAATGTAAGCTATTTACCGGCCAATGCTTTAGGTGCGACAAGGAGGGCCATCACATCCGGGATTGTCCAATGCCGAATAGAAGGCCGAATCGTGCTACCCCAAGGGTTTTTGCAATGATCGAGGATGACGACGAAGTACAACATACAGCTATCACAAGTACAATTTTGATTTGTGATTCACCTTCTTACACGTTGTTGGACACGGGGGCCTGTTGTGCAAAAATGACACTACGCAAGTGCACGTATCGCAATTCAAGTAGTACAAAAGTATCGATCCCACGAGGACAAAATTTAATCAATCTTAAATTATTTATGAAAAAGTAATTTAAATTCAGAGAAATAAATATTCAACTATGAAAATAATAGAAACTAAACCAAATTATGTAACTAGATAATTAGAAACAGCTTCTATTTGATTTCCTTCACCAATTGATTTCTTACTACAAATATTATAGGGAATGCTATAGTTTTATATTAAATGACTAGAATTTTCTCATGAATCAAGGCTTGATCTATGCTCTTGATTAATTCTTTTTTATATTATTTTTTAGACTTATGAAAAATCAATACAATTTTGAATTCCACTTAAACGTTATTCTATATATCACATGAATTTAAGCAACCATTATGATAATACTTATAATTGATACTTGTCACATGCATCAATCATCATGCAATTCAATACACGTCTCGATAACTATTTCATGGAGTCTAAAATAGTATCCTAATATTTATTCATGTAGCGTGCATAAAATAAATTAATCAATAAAAACATATTGAATTGTTTAACATAAATCAATAACATTCCACAAGAAATCAATAGTTTAGTACTCTCTCATCTACCCAAAAGGAAATTAGTTCATGAAAAAGAAAAAGGTTAAACAATCCATAAAATCATAAAAAGAAAAAAATAAGAAAATGAAGAAGAAGAAGAATGAGTGGAGCTCTCCGTTGAAGACCGTGCCTCTCCCTTCCTCAATGTCTGCGTATCAAGTCTCCCCTCATTTCTCTCTCTAGATTGTATTTAATTTGTTTGCTTTTCCATCCTTTTTGCCTTCCCTTTCTCTCTCTTCATATTCTGAATTATTTACTGCCACGGTTTCTCTCTCTTCTCCTTGATTTAAGTCCTTCATTTGTGGTAATAAATATTCTCCTTGATTTCCTTTCTTCTCTTCTCATTATCTTCAGCTTTTGAATTTGATTTTTCCCGCTAGTCACGTTTAAAATAACTCAATTTTCTCCTGTGTTTCCATCTTTTAAATCTTCCACATCATCAGTAATATGCAAATAAAAATAATTAGTGATAATTATCTAAAAAATAACACGTATTTTTAATAATTGACAAAGATACTGATGTTGTGGCTTTGCTGCAGCATTCACTGTTAATATATATGCATTACTTTGATTTATCACTTAAATTTCAGTAATTTATAATTAAAAGCACTTGTAGAATAAGTCTTTTTCAAGACTTAACAGGGCCACACACTCGTTTATGGCGATGGATTTCGTGGTTAGGGAGAAATTGTGTTTTGTGCCGTCAGATCAACCCTACAGTCTCATGCTACCGTCCGGAGAGTTTACGCACTCTGAGATGGTAGTGCGGGGCGATATAGTGTCGGTATGGGACTAAAAATTGTATGTCAATCTTATCGTCATCGGTATGAAAGGATACGATGTAATTCTGGGAATGGACTGGCTGTTTAGACATCATGCCGCCATCAACTACAGGTCCGGGCTTGTATCTTTTAAGAGCCCGAACGAGAAAGAGTTCTCCTACTAGGCTATACCAAAGAAACACAATATGCATGTTGTGTCCTCCTTAGAAGCTCAACGGCTGATGAGGTCAGGATGTGCCAGATTTCTAGCCTACGTAGTGGATGTTCAAAGGCAAGGTGAGGTGGAGCTTCAAGATATTCTGGTAGTTTGAAACTTCTCAGGGGTTTTCTTAGATGACTTGCCGGGGTTGCCACCGGATCGCGAAATTGAGATCGAAATTGAAGTATGTCCTGGTGCTGAACCGGTATCGAAGAACCCGTACCGTATGGCACCAATAGAGCTGAGGGAGTTAAAAGCTCAGCTAAAGGAATTAGTGGACAAGGGCTTGGTACGCCCTAGTTTCTCTCCGTAGGGCGCTCCCGTCTTATTCGTCAAAAAGAAGGATGGATCCCTACGTATGTGCATCGATTACTGTGAGCTGAACAAGTTAACCATCAAGAATAAGTACCCGTTAATGAGGATCGATGACTTATTTGACCAGCTACAAGGGGCTCGGGTATTTTCAAAGATTGATTTGCGCTCCGGTTATTATCAATTGAAGGTCAATGCCATTGATATTCTAAAGATTGCATTCAGGACCCGGTACAGACACTATGAGTTTTTAGTGATGTCGTTTGGATTGACAAATGCCCCGGCGGCATTTATAGACCTGATGAACAAGATATTCCAGGATTTTCTTGACAAATTTGTGATCGTCTTCATCGACGATATCCTAGTTTATTCTCGCAATGAGGAAAAGCACGAAGAGCACTTGGCGATTGTGCTATCAACCTTGAAACAACACCAAGTGTACACCAAACTGTCGAAGTGTGAATTCTGGTTGAGCAGGATTAACTTTCTAGGCCACGTGGTGTCTGCAGAAGGAGTGTTTATGGATCCGGCCAAGATTCAGGCTGTGAAAGAATGGCCGAGACCGAGAAATGCCAGCGAGGTACGGAGTTTTATCGGGCTAGCTAGTTATTACATGAAGTTTACTAAGGGATTTTCTGTGATAGAAAAGCCTATGACCAGCTTAACGAGGAAGGATACCAAGTACAAGTGGTCTGAAGCTTGCGAAGAGAGTTTTCAGACACTCAATCTAAAATTAACCACTGCTCCTTTATTGGTGTTGCTGGTCGAAGACGGCAAATTCAGTGTATATTGCGATGCGTCAAAGATTGGTTTAGGATGCATGTTAATGCAGGAGGGAAAAGTGGTGGCTTACGCGTCAAGACAATTGAAGAGTCACGAACAAAACTACCCTACTCACGATCTGGAGTTGGCGGCAGTTGTTTTTGCACAGAAGATATGGAGGCACCACTTATATGGACAGTCATGTAAGGTATTTTCGGATCACAAGAACTTGAGGTATATATTTACTCAGAAGGAGTTAAACATGAGGCAGAGGCGGTGGCTCGAGTTTGTGAAAGATTATGATATCGAGATTAAATACCACCCAGGAAAAGCTAACGTGGTAGCCGATGCGTTGAGCAGGATGTCGGCTACTATGCAACCAGCGATGTCAACTATATCAATGCCTCTGAAGACAAAAATTCAGAAGTTCGATTTGGATATAGTTTCTGAGTTATCGGACGTACTGGCGGACCTGACAATACGGCCAACCATTCTGGACCGAATTAAGGAAGCCCAAAGGATTAATTCGAAGGAAATTGTCGATATAACAAGTGTTGTGAAAAATAGTTCGCAAATGTACGAGTCGCAACAAGTAATATAGTGATAAAGAGAGTGTCGGACCCACGAGGACTTGTAATTAATAATCAAATAATTAATCTTAATTCTAAATTGAACACACGTTTTATGATTTTCAAATATTGAAATTAAACTAAATAATTAAAACAATAAAAATAAACTAAGATAAAATAACAAAACAAATAAAATGAGATTAAATCAAATTGATAAAAACCTAGGTACTACGATTTCACCAAGACAATAACTATTCCAATTCTTCGCAATTAAATTCATAAATATTCTCCCTATGTTGATGATCGATTTCACTAAATTGTATTACAATCTCTCTCGAGCATTGCATAGATTATCTGATTAATGGGTTATCACTTCTCAGTCTCAAATCCTGCATTAATCAAATACAATTCAATCAAGAAATCACAGTGATCACACCAATACCGTAACTATCTCTAGCTTACGTATATTAATGACATTAATTTCAGTGCTCGGGTATTTATCACCTCTCAGTCTCAAAACACCCCAAAAATCAAGTAAAGATTGTCCAGAAATTTACAGGCTTTAAGAACAGAAATTAAATGCGTCAACAATATTGGAAGAAATACTCAATGAATAAAATTAAACAAAAAAACAGAAAATAAATATCATCTGGCTACATCGTAGCCCTAGAATAAAAACTTAGTTCATGCTAAAATAAAAAAAACAACAGTAAAAATAAAGAAGTTCATAGTTCAGAAGAGAAAGGGAAAGAAAAACTATGCTGAAAGTCAGTTCCCGAAGCTCTCGCTCCATTCCGGTCTCCATCTCTCAAGGGCTTCTCTCCGAAATCTCTCGCTCGCCTCTCGTCTTAATGTCTGAATGAGGCTGCTCTCTCTTAAGTTAACCTAATTATTTATTAATCTCAAGCCCACAAATCTGAAGCCCATAATTATCTTCAACGGCTGAGATTAAAATAAGTTTCAATGGTTTAGATTTAAACATCTCCATCAATAAAATTAGCCGAACGGTTGGGATTAAAATAGCGGATCGATCGGCTACTTTTCTGCCAAATATTACTTCGTCTTTTCTTCCACCGATCAATCGCCAAGGTTTGACCGATCGATTGGCAGGTCCTCTTCTTTCATTATTTTTCTTGAATTCGCAATACCTGTAATTTTTCCACTTTTCTGCACACTTGCACCAAAATTATTAAAATCATTCACATACTTGAGCGAAGCTTATCAATTCAAGTATAAAAAAGTATAATAAAATGTGTAAAATACACACTTATCACACCCCCAAACTTGAATGAAAGCTTGTCCTCAAGCGAACAAAACTAAGCAAAAAATCTCAACAGATATATAATCCAATCCCAAATAATATGCACAGCACAATAAAGTGGTAAAGCAATCCTCATCAAAGACTTTGGTAATTCGTCTCAGCTTGAACAATTCATACTAAAACACCAAGTTAAATACTTTGCAAGAGAAATAATTCATATTAGCGCAATGACAATAACTTACTTAGAAATCTTCGTGTGTGTGCATGTTCATTCTTATTTTCTCCTAATTGTTGGTTCAACTCATGTAGCTACAGGTAAGGACAACATTCTTATTTCAGTCGGGAATCACTCCATTCACTCGAATCGTTCACCAGCTTTGCTCACTATCCAACTAATAGCAAATATTCATTAACCAAAAGAAAAGTCAATAGGTCTTTACAAGCTTGTAATGAAAGGCCGGGTTGTAAGGTAGGAATTATATGAATTCAAGCGAATATTTAGAGCACCACTCATTTCTCCTTATTTCATCCAATCAAAAATTTCTTCCATTCACTTACTCACTTGTTGAACTCACTCAAACTTTCTTCTAATCGCTCACCCCCAAACTTACTTCACTCAATATCACCCACTTAACTCCTTTGTCATTGTTACAACACAATATCAATACAAACATAATAATTGCATAAAATAAAATAAGATTGAAAGCTGAATTGTTCAAACTTGCTCTTTTTTTTTTTCAATTCTCACATAACATAAATACAACGAATTAATACTGCAAAAAGAAACAAATGACAAAGGAGTTGCTATTGAATTTCACCAGCTCTTTTTTTTTTCAACTCTCCCCTAATTAGATCAATATCCCTGTGCTCATTTAATAGGGCAGGAAAAATATATAAGGCTGGTCTGAGTTCAGGTGACTACTGAATGGTAAATAATAGGCTCAAAAGGGTAACTATGGGTATCATTAAATGACACAACAAGGTAGGCTCAGAAAGCTCAAATGGTTCAAAGATGGCCTAAATCATTCTTTTGTTTCAGAAAAATTTCAATTTGCATTCGAGAATAATGAGCAAAACCAAGAAAGATTTGTCTTCACAGTATTCTCGTTCTCACACATTTGACTGGAGTTACACTCCCTTACCCTGTTTATTCTCATTCACTCCTTTACAGTATATGGGTTTCACTCTTAGTAAACTACACAAATATTACCAACAAATAGAATCAAATAAGAATAAAACGTGTTCAAATTTTTGAAGATAACTCTGTAAGCCCTAATCAATGCAAACTAAAACAAATCACTCTTTTACTCAGCATTTCTCAAGGAATTAAAGCATGAATCAATCATTTAAATCATCATCGACACCTCAACCAAGATTTCAGATTGCAATATCAAAATATATCAAAGTGCTAAGATACACTAAAATCACCTCCAAACTTAAAATAGACATTGTCCTCAATGTATCAAAAATATAGGATAAAAGTCGCATACCTCATAATGTCTTGAGCTGGTCGTGGAGTTTCGGTCGAAGGAGTAATCGAGCAGAAGAGTTTTTTTTTGGAATAAATAAAATAAAATAAAATGATAAAAAGAATTTAAGATAGCTGAATCGGACCCTATTTAAAAGAAGAAAAATAAATGAAATAAAATGTAATACCCGGTTCTATCAAACCGTTTCTTTATGCTTTTTAAACTAATGGCACAATTTATATGCCAATATTAAATGTAGGGTTAGTGGATGACTAGGCAAGGGCATAAGGGTAATTAGAAATTCAAAGGTGAATAACGTATTTAAGGAAACTATTAATGAAGTAGCCGCCACTGTTTATTTCATTTCCTCTCCATTCTCAGCTCCTCAGCTTAGCAGAGCGCGATAGGAGACCCCCCTTCGACTTCCTCCAGCGATTTCCTCTGAACTTGGTGAGTTTTGCTTCTATTTCTTGTTACATTGTATCTATCGTTGGTAGGAAGGATGTTAAATGAGGTTTTGAGAAAGCGGTAAGCGAGTGGTGGTTTCGGTTTAAGTTGAAATCGGGAATGCACAATGACTAGAGTTCCCAAAACAGTTTCCCTTAGATTTCTAGTGGTTTAGAATGAAGATTAGAGGAAATTTAATGTATGCTATGTCTATGGTTTTAGGTTTGAGTAATACCCGAAGTAGCTTGCAACCAAGTTTTTCCAGGAGACCAGGTAAGTAAAGTTTGCATGTGCCTTCGGGCCTACATCACAAAACAGTAGGATTTGTGTGTGCATGAATGAATGTTTCTTTCCAGTTGCCATGCATCATATTTTGAAAGAAAATGAAAATGAATTTACACGAAGTAGCATGGTGAGATGTGAACAGATTGTGACAGTATACTTTTAAGGGAATTAATCCGCCCCTTAAATCGTACATATAGATTTATACCCTGGGAAAACTGATCCACCTCCCATTGTATCAGGGATCATCAGTATACTTTTAAGGGAATTAATCCGCCCCTTAAATCGTACATATGGATTTATACCCTGGGAAAACTGATCCACCTCCCATTGTATCAGGGATCATCAGACCAGTGAACGAATGCAACATAACTGAGGAATGAAAGTAGAAACTGCATATTTAGGATTTACATTCCAGTACACATTTCATTTCTAGCTTTACTTGCTTAGCATTAGGCTAATAGATGAGTTTTGTGATGTAGGTGAAGAGATTACTGCAGGTGAATTCCCCGTGTGCACAGATCAGTAGATGTGGTTGGAGGGGTACATTCATGCTCCGGTCTGGTAAACTGATGAGGCGGGTTAACTGGTGTCAGCGGTTGTGAAGGTCTAATTGATAATGATTCAATCTGAGTACATTGAGTTTTCATGACAGTAGTGGTAGCAACCTTTTGAATTAGTTTTGAAGATTTCCTGACATTAGTGTTCCGTTGGAATTTATAATATTATTTTTACTGAATTTGAGCAATACAATGATTTAAACTGCCTCTGAATGATGTTTTGGTAAAAGCTATCGGTGGATGTGTGTAGAAGTTATTGTTTTCTATCGGAGAAAGTTGTGTTGTTGTCTATCGGAAGATGCCTTAAGAAAAGTCATCGGAAGATGTAGGTTTAAGTCTATCGGATGATGTCTCAGTAAACTCATCGGCAGATGCGAGCTGACGTCATCGGAAGATGTAGGTCTAAGTCCAACAGATGATGTTTCAGTAAACTCATCGGCAGATGCGTGTTGACGTCATCGGAAGATGTAGAGTGCATTTTGTCGTTTAGTCACCGGTAGATACAGTCTACCGAGAGATGTCCTTTGTTTTTCATTCGACTGACGTCATCGGCAGGAGTCTTCTATTTTGGTTGTTTTCTGCTTCTTCCGTTGACTTTATCAATCGGTAGATGTATTTGACTTCTACGACTTCTCTAGTATTTTGCTGTTTAAACTAGAATTTTTAAATTGTCGATTGTTTCTTAACAATTCAACAGCGTTTCGTAGTTTTGTATAACTTCATTGTTGTTCAAATGATTTCCGCTGCAAGCATTTAAATGTTTTGAAGTTTCTTTTTAAAAAAAAAAAAGAAATGTTAAATTTAGACTTTCGAGAGAGTTTTAAATTTAGTCCAAGGTTTCTTAGTTATGTACGGCTTATGCGTAACAAACCGGGTTCAGAAAACTCGGGGCGTTACAGTATGGTATCAGAGACATTCAGTTAAACCGTTCAAAAGATTACTCATCAGTGCCAATCGTTGCATGGAAGTGCTCCAACAACTGTAAGTGTTTACGTTAACCTTAGCTATTAGGTATTTATGAACATATTTAACTTTATTCAGGAATTTAGCAAAATGGCTAGACGACCAGGAAGGCCGAGGATACCAAGAGAGATACCAAGTCCAAGACGTGAGGAGGACTCTAGTGTAATCAGACAGCTGACAGAATTGATGCGTCAACAGACTGACATAGTGCGTCAACAGTCTGACCAGTTAGGTGTGTTGTTGAACCGAGAAGCACAAGGAAGTGCCAACTCGGGTTCTAGTGGTGAACATTCTGGAGATAGGTTCAGGAGGCTAAGACCACCCACGTTTGATGGACAGTCAACTGATCCAGTTATTGCTGAAGGATGGCTTAGAAAGATTGAAAGCATGTTTAGGTGTGCCAACATTGGAGAAGGAGAAAAAGTCACGTTGGCAACCTTTCATTTAGCTGGTGAAGCTCAACTCTGGTGGGAAACAATAGAGACCACCACCGATGTTTTGACGATGCCCTGGTCACGATTCAAAGACATTTTCTATGAGAAGTATTTCAACAGCACAGTCCAGACCGCGAAGAAGTTAGAATTTCTGAACCTGAAGCAGACCGGGTCTGTGGCCGAGTATAGTAGGCAGTTCGAGTCCCTGTCTAGGTTTGCTGGGCATTTTGCTCACAAAGACGAGGATAAGGTGTTCAAATTTGTGCATGGGTTGAAGCCAGAAATTTACCGAGGAGTTAAATTTTGTGGTATTAAAGGTTTGACATTAAGTGAGGTGGTGTCCACTGCTCTGGAAGTGGAAGAGGCTGAAGGGAAGTGTGCTGGACCAAAGGAGGCCCCGCAAAGGTTTAACCAGCCACACTAACAAAGGGGAACGAAGAGGCCAATTGAAGGCCAAAATAGCCAGGGAGCAGGAAGGAAAGTGCAGAATGTCAAGAATTTTCCCCAATATCCAACATGTTTGAAGAATCACCCGGGGGAATGTAGGTGGACTTCTAGAAGGTGTTTCAACTGTGAGGAGGTTGGACACTCATTTAAAGACTGCACTAAGCCCAGAGTCCTTCGATGCTTCAACTGTAACAAGCCGGGACACATTGTTAGAGACTGCCCAACGTCGAAGAGTGGCCCTGCTAGGATAAAGCCGAGAATATTTTCCATGGTAGAGTCAGGAGAGGAGGACCAGCCTGCTGTGGTGTCAGGTACTATATTGATCAACTCTGTACCTGCTTTTACTTTGATAGATTCGGGTGCAACACATTCTTTTATAGCCTCTGCTTTTGCTGATAAGCTAGATGTACGGTTTGCTTCTTCTGAACATATGTTTAACGTAGCATTACCTTCTGGTGAGCGCATGCACTCTAACCAGGTGATGCTTGACAGTAATGTGTTAGTAGGGAATGTAAGTCTACCTGCTGATCTTATAATCATGGATATAATACGATTTGATGTAATCCTAGGAATGGACTGGTTGTTTAAACATCACGCCACAATTGATTATAGAACTGGAGTAGTTAGCTTTCACCCCCCTGGTAAGTTGAAACATACCTTTCAAGCTTCAAAGAAGAGTAAGGAAATATCTATGATGACTTCTATTAACACTAGATCTTCCCTGTGTGGAGAGTATTTGTGCTTCTTAGCTAGCGTTCTAGACACACGGCTTGTGGAAAAAGCAAATCCTCAGAATGTCTTAATCGTTCAAGACTTCCCCGAAGTGTTTTTAGATGACCTTCCCGGTTTACCGCCAGATAGGGAAATTGAATTTGTTGTAGATATTTACCCTGGAGCCGAGCCTGTGTCTAAAAATCCATATAGATTAGCTCCAACTGAACTTAAGGAATTAAAGAAACAATTGGAGGATCTATTGGAGAAAGGGTTCATACGCCCAAGCTTTTCACCGTGGGGCGCACCTGTCCTTTTTGTCAAGAAGAAAGATGGATCAATGCGTATGTGCATTGATTATAGAGAATTGAATAAGTTAACTGTCAAAAACGAATACCCTTTACCGAGAATTGATGACTTATTTGACCAGCTTAGGGGTGCAAGAGTTTTCTCCAAGATTGACTTGAGGTCTGGTTATTACCAGCTAAAGGTTAAAACTGAAGATATCCCAAAGACTGCTTTTCGCACAAGGTATGGATATTATGAGTTTTTGGTTATGTCTTTTTGTTTGACAAATGCTCCAGCAGCCTTCATGGACCTCATGAATAGGGTGTTTCACGAGTTTTTGGACAAATTTGTCATAGTATTCATAGACGACATTCTGATCTATTCTAGAACTAAGGATGAGCATGCAAGACATTTGAGTTTGGTGTTAGGAGTACTTAGACAGCACCAGCTTTATGCTAAGTTTTCCAAGTGTGAGTTTTGGTTGGACAGAGTTCACTTTCTTGGTCACGTGATCTCTGGAGATGGAATATCTGTCGATCCAGCCAAAGTTCGAGTGGTTAAGGAATGGCCTCAACCGAAGAATGCTACAGATATCAGGAGTTTTCTTGGTCTGGCAGGATATTACAGAAAGTTCATTGAAGGATTTTCAAAGATTGCTACACCTCTTACTAAGTTAACTAGGAAAAATGTGAAGTATATATGGACTGATGAATGTGAACATAGTTTCGTGACCTTGAAACAGAAACTAACCAATGCTCCAATTTTAACCCTTCCAGCTGAAGATGGTAAATTTTGTATTTATTGTGATGCTTCCAAAATTGGTCTTGGTTGTGTGTTAATGCAGAATGGTAAAGTAATAGCTTATGCCTCTAGGCAGTTGAAAACACATGAGAAGAACTACCCTACCCATGACTTAGAATTAGCTGCAGTTGTATTTGCACTTAAGATTTGGAGGCATTACTTGTATGGACAATCTTGTGAGATATTTTCAGATCATAAGAGCCTAAAGTATATCTTCACACAGAAGGAACTAAACATGAGGCAACGTCGATGGTTGGAATTTGTAAAAGACAATGATTTTGAGATTAAATACCATCCCGGCAAAGCAAATGTCGTGGCTGATGCTTTGAGTAGAGTAACAACATCAACCCCATCTATGATTTTCAGTATGCCATTAGCTTTAGAGTTAGAATTCCAAAAATTTAACCTAGAAGCAGTAACCAGTGTATCAGCTATACTATCAGCCATAACCTTAAAGCCTACCATTCTAGAGAAAATAAAGGAAGTTCAGACGAATGATGATGAGTGTAACAAGTACAAGTCAAGCATGAATTCTACGGACCAATCAGATTTTAACTATTCTGCTAATGGGATCCTCAAGTTTAGAAATAGGTGGTTTGTTCCAGCTATTAAGGAACTCCGTGATGAGATTCTTTCTGAAGCACACTCTTTCAGGTTCTCTGTTCACCCTGGAAGTACAAAGATGTACAGAGACCTTAAGCAACACTACTGGTGGCCTAGTATGAAACGAAGCGTGGCAGAATATGTAGGATCATGTTTGTGTTGTCAACAGATTAAAGCCGAGCATCAGAGACCCTCAGGAACATTGCAACCCTTACCAGTTCCTGAATGGAAATGGGAACAAATAACTATGGATTTTGTTATAGGATTACCAAGAACAGAAAAGGGACATGATGCAATCTGGGTAATAGTTGATCGTTTAACCAAATCTGCTCACTTTCTGCCAATGAAGATAACATATTCGATGGATCAACTGGCCGAGTTATATGTGCACGAAGTTGTTAGACTACATGGGGTTCCAAGCACCATAGTTTCAGACCGAGACTCCAGATTTACATCTAAGTTTTGGAAAAGTTTGCACAAGGCTATGGGAACACAGCTTAATTTTAGCACAGCTTTCCACCCTCAAACAAATGGACAATCCGAGAGAACCATTCAGACCTTAGAAGATATGCTCCGAGCATGCATATTGGATTTCCAAGGATCTTGGAGTAAATATTTACCATTGGTTGAGTTCTCATACAATAACAGTTTTCAAGCAACAATAGGCATGGCTCCATACGAAGCATTATATGGCCGAAAATGCAGGTCTCCTTTGTACTGGGATGAAGTTGGTGAAGCACAGTTGCTTGGTCCTGACATTGTGCAGCAGACTGAGGAGAAGGTTGCCCTCATCCGACAGAGAATTCTGACAGCTCAAAGCCGCCAGAAGAGTTATACTGATAAAAGACGAAGAGAATTAGAGTTTGAAGTAGGTGATGAAGTTTTTCTTAAGGTGTCACCATTCAAAGGAGTTGTGAGATTCGGGAAGAGAGGAAAGTTGAACCCCAGGTTTATTGGACCATTCTTAATTTTGAAAAGGGTTGGGAGTGCAGCCTACATGTTGCAGTTACCGGCTTCTATGGAAGGAATCCACAATGTGTTCCATGTTTCTATGTTAAAGAAGTGTGTAAGAGATCCATATCAGATCGTGGAACAGCAGGACATTGAGGTTCTTCCTACTCTTGCATATGAGGAGAAACCTGTAAGGATCTTGGACTATACAGTGAAGGTATTGCGCAACAAGGAAGTTCCACTAGTGAAAGTCTTATGGCACAATCAGAACATAGAGGAGACAACTTGGGAGCGCCAGCAAGACATGATGGACCAACATCCAGAATTATTCAGGTACTGAATTTTGAGGACAAAATTCTTTTAAGGAGGGTAGATTGTAATACCCGGTTCTATCAAACCGTTTCTTTATTCCTTTTAAACTAATGGCACAATTTATATGGCAATATTAAATGTAGGGTTAGTGGATGACTAGGCAAGGGCATAAGGGTAATTAGAAATTCAAAGGTGGATAACGTATTTAAGGAAACTATTAATGAAGTAGCCGCCACTGTTTATTTCATTTCCTCTCCATTCTCAGCACCTCAGCTTAGCAGAGCGCGATAGGAGACCCCCCTTCGACTTCCTCCAGCGATTTCCTCTGAACTTGGTGAGTTTTGCTTCTATTTCTTGTTACATTGTATCTATCGTTGGTAGGAGGGATGTTAAATGAGGTTTTGAGAAAGCGGTAAGCGAGTGGTGGTTTCGGTTTAAGTTGAAATCGGGAATGCACAATGACTAGAGTTCCCAAAACAGTTTCCCTTAGATTTCTAGTGGTTTAGAATGAAGATTAGAGGAAATTTAATGTATGCTCTGTCTATGGTTTTAGGTTTGAGTAATACCTGAAGTAGCTTGCAACCAAGTTTTTCCAGGAGACCAGGTAAGTAAAGTTTGCATGTGCCTTCGGGCCTACATCACAAAACAGTAGGATTTGTGTGTGCATGAATGAATGTTTCTTTCCAGTTGCCATGCATCATATTTTGAAAGAAAACGAAAATGAATTTACACGAAGTAGCATGGTGAGATGTGAACAGATTGTGACAGTATACTTTTAAGGGAATTAATCCGCCCCTTAAATCGTACATATGGATTTATACCCTGGGAAAACTGATCCACCTCCCATTGTATCAGGGATCATCAGACCAGTGAACGAATGCAACATAACTGAGGAATGAAAGTAGAAACTGCATATTTAGGATTTACATTCCAGTACACATTTCATTTCTAGCTTTACTTGCTTAGCATTAGGCTAATAGATGAGTTTTGTGATGTAGGTGAAGAGATTACTGCAGGTGAATTCCCCGTGTGCACAGATCAGTAGATGTGGTTGGAGGGGTACATTCATGCTCCGGTCTGGTAAACTGATGAGGCGGGTTAACTGGTGTCAGCGGTTGTGAAGGTCTAATTGATAATGATTCAATCTGAGTACATTGAGTTTTCATGACAGTAGTGGTAGCAACCTTTTGAATTAGTTTTGGAGATTTCCTGACATTAGTGTTCCGTTGGATTTTATAATATTATTTTTATTGAATTTGAGCAATACAATGATTTAAACTGCCTCTGAATGATGCTTTGGTAAAAGCTATCGATGGATGTGTGTAGAAGTTATTGTTTTCTATCGGAGAAAGTTGTGTTGTTGTCTATCGGAAGATGCCTTAAGAAAAGTCATCGGAAGATGTAGGTTTAAGTCTATCGGATGATGTCTCAGTAAACTCATCGGCAGATGCGAGCTGACCTCATCGGAAGATGTAGGTCTAAGTCCAACAGATGATGTTTCAGTAAACCCATCGGCAGATGCGTGCTGACGTCATCGGAAGATGTAGAGTGCATTTTGTCGTTTAGTCACCGGTAGATACAGTCTACCGAGAGATGTCCTTTGTTTTTCATTCGACTGACGTCATCGGCAGGAGTCTTCTATTTTGGTTGTTTTCTGCTTCTTCCGTTGACTTTATCAATCGGTAGATGTATTTGACTTCTACGACTTTTCTAGTATTTCGCTGTTTAAACTAGAATTTTTAAATTGCCGATTGTTTCTTAACAATTCAACAGCGTTTCGTAGTTTTGTATAACTTCATTGTGGTTCAAATGATTTCCGCTGCAAGCATTTAAATGTTTTGAAGTTTCTTTTAAAAAAAAAAAATGTTAAATTTAGACTTTCGAGAGAGTTTTAAATTTAGTCCAAGGTTTCTTAGTTATGTACGGCTTATGCGTAACAAACCGGGTTCAAAAAACTCAGGGCGTTACATAAAAGAAGAAAAATAAATAAAAAGAAAATAAAATAAGAAACGAAAGAAAACTAAAAATAACAGTAAGAGAAAGAAAAAAATAATAAAATAAAATAAATAAAATAAAAATAAAAATAAAATAAATAAATTATTATTATTATTATTATTATTTAACATGAAATAAATTAAATGATAAAAAGAAAATAAAATGACTTAATCGAACCTATTTAAAAAAGAAAAAATAATAAAAGAAGAGAAATAAAGTAAAAAGAGAAAATAAAATGAAATAGGAAACTAGAACATAAAAAAAATAGAAATAAAAAAAAAATAATAATAAATAAAATAAAATAAAAACAAAAAATAAAAATAAAAATAAAAATAAATAACAAATGGGTTACCTCCCACCAAGGTGCGTGTTTTAACGTCGTCAGCTTGACGATATGCTGCGTCATGTTGGGTCGAGATATATAATGGAATTTGCATTTTTAACTGTACCGTCCCAATATGGTAACCCTTGTTGCCCATTTACCAACTTATCATTCGCCAGAATCTTTTTGTGGTCAGGTGGTTTCTTAATAGGTTGTATGACTCGTAATGGTGATTCCCCCAGATTTTCAACGTATTGCATCTCATTCAGCTCAAGAGAGTCGTTTAGTTGACGTGAGGCTTCCATTGTAACAGTGTTAGGGAGTTCCACCCGAAATATGTCAGCGCTAGATATTGGGTACTCCATTGACTTATACACCTTGAATGTCACCTCTTCATCCTGTACTTGCAATTTGAGCTCCCCCTTTCTAAGATCAATGACAGCACCACCTGTAGCTAAGAATGGTCGCCCTAATATAATCGGCACATTTTGACCTTCTTCCATATCAAGCACAATAAAATCGACAGGGAATATAAATTTGTCGACCTTTACGAGCACATCTTCAATGATTCCCCTCGGGTGTTTAATAGAACGATCGGCCATCAATAATGTAACCTCTGTCGGCTTTGCTTCGCCTAAATTGAGTTTCCGGAATATAGACAAAGGCATCAAATTAAGGCTCGCCCCAAAATCGCATAGTGCCCTGTTAGAGACAGAACTGCCAATCTCGCATGGTACAGTAAAACTTCTTGGATCTTTTAATTTTTGAGGTAGCTTTTACTGAATAATAGCACTGCATTCTTCTGTAAGAGCTATAAAACCACACTCCTCTATTTTGCGCTTGTGGGAAAGAATATCTTTCAAAAATTTAGCATAACGCGGCATTTGTTCCAAAGCTTCGGCAAACGGAATATTAATGTGGAGCTTCTTGAAGACTTCAAGGAATTGAGAGAATTGCTTGTCAAGCTTCACATTTTTCAATCGTTGTGGAAATGGCACTAGAGGTGGTTGATGAGCTGGGTGTGATTTTTGAACTGCATCTGTATTAGACTCCTCATTAACAACTTTTGGCACGTTTTTCTCTTTTTGCACTGGTTCAACTATTGTGCCCTTTCGAGTGGTAATTGCATTACAATGCTCTATCGGATTTACTTCGGTGTTACTTGGTAGTGAGCCTTGGGGCCTGCCATTAATAATGTTGGCGAATTGACCAAGTTGATTTTCAAGACTGCAAATTTGAGCGGATTGATTTTGCATTACAGTACGAGTCTCGGTCATAAACTGCATAAGAGCTATTTCAAGATCGCTTTTCTTTTCAACTTGTTGAGATGGACCGGGTTGAGATGCTTGAGGTGGCTGCATAGTATTCTGAGAATTCCTCCATGAAAAATTTGGGTGTTGCTGCCATCCTGGATTATAAGTATTAAAATTGGGATTGCCCTGACGATTAAAATTACCCATATAATTAACTTGCTCTGTGGGTTCTTTGACCATAGGATTTCCCTCTTGACATTCCTCACTCAAATGCGGCCCTTGACACCACTGACAATTACCCTTCACTGATTTCCTAACACTTGCTGCCATATAAGATTCTTGTAGTTGCTTAGTTAATGAGGCAACTTGTAGAGTTAACGCTTTCATAGCCTCGAGTTCTGGAGTACCCGTCGTGTGCTTCATAATTGATCGCTTCACTGGACACTGGTCATTGTTAAGTGCTAATTCTTCAAATAATTCATAAGCGGCTTCTTCCGTTTTTCTCATTAAAGCTCCACCTGCTGCTGCATTAACCAGAGTCTTAGTAGAAGCTGATAATCCCATATAAAAAGTCTGAATATGTCCACATCGGTAGACCATGATTGGGACACTTTCTCAACATCTCCTTAAAACGAGCCCACGCCTCATATAATGTCTCCCCATCAAACTGAGTAAAATTAATTATATCATTGCGAAGTCTAGATGTCTTCTCGAATGGAAAGAACTTGGAAAGGAATTTCTGACATAACTCTTCCCAAGTATTAATAGAATTAGCTGGCAGAGAATTTAGCCAGTTCTTCGCACGATCCCGTAATGAGAATGGGAATGTCGTAATCTCACTGCATCATCCCCCACATTATGAAATCGGAAAGTATCGCAAACTTCTAGGAAATTGGCAATATGATCCTTGGGGTCTTCAGAAGGCAATCCACTGAACTGATATTGTTGAATCATGTGTAATGTGCCCGGCTTAATTTCAAAGTTCGCAGCAATGGCCGGTTTCCGAATAGCTGAGTGAATCCCAGATACCGTAGGTATAACATAGTCTAACAAAGTCTGGTTTTCAACATTCAAAAGTGGACGATTTTCAATAACGAGTGGGGGATTTTCAATATTGTCTTCCCTGTTATCTCCCATAATGATACGCGCTGGTTGAAAAGCTTCTCTTCTCTTTTTACGATTTTGTCGACACGTGCGCTCGATTTCAAGATTAAGCGAGAGAAGATTAGCGTCTCCTTCTGTAACGACCCTTTATCCCAGCAAGATATTGTCCGCTCTGGGGATTGGGCCGCAGCCCAATATCCTCCCCTCACGGCTTTGTTTGGCGAGAACTTCCCAGAAGGTCACCCAACCTGGAATTGCTCTCGCCGAAGCACTTTTAACTTCGGAGTTCTCATGGGATCCGTTGCCAATTGTGCTCCAAAACGCGTCTTGTTATGTTGGGAGGGTCTCTTTACATATGTTTCATTTCCATATACTTCCCCAAGCGATGTAGGATTGTGACGACCCCCTCTTTACGACCCGGGATTCGCCTATACTCAAGTCCGGGATTCGCCTACACTCGACTTAGGTCCCGAGGTTTTCCCCGCAACCCGAGGTTTGCCCCGCAATCGTACTCATACGTGAACATTCGGGTCATCACACCTTCTTTACGCATACACCTGAATAACACGAAAATAAACAAATAAAATAAATAGAATTCAAAATAAAACTAAAAATAATTAATTCGATATCAATAATAAAGTCCCCGGCAACGGCGCCAAAAACTTGTTGTGAAAAATAGTTCGCAAGTGTACGAGTCGCAACAAGTAATATAGTGATAAAGAGAGTGTCGAACCCACGAGGACTTGTAATTAATAATCGAATAATTAATTTTAATTCTAAATTGAACACACGTTTTATGATTTTCAAAGATTGAAATTAAACTAAATAATTAAAACAATAAAAATAAACTAAGATAAAATAACAAAACAAATAAAATGAGATTAAATCAAATTGATAAAAACCTAGGTACTACGATTTCACCAAGACAATAACTATTCCAATTCTTCGCAATTAAATTCATAAATATTTTCCCTATGTTGATGATCGATTTCACTAAATTCTATTACAATCTCTCTCGAGCATTGCATAGATTATCTGATTAATGGGTTATCACTTCTCAGTCTCAAATCTTGCATTAATCAAATACAATTCAATCAAGAAATCACAGTGATCACACCAATACCGTAACTATCTCTAGCTTACGTATATTAATGACATTAATTTCAGTGCTCGGGTATTTATCACCTCTCAGTCTCAAAACACCCCAAAAATCAAGTAAAGATTGTCCAGAAATTTACAGGCTTTAAGAACAGAAATTAAATGCGTCAACAATATTGGAAGAAATACTCAATGAATAAAATTAAACAAAAAAACAGAAAATAAATATCATCTGGCTACATCGTAGCCCTAGAATAAAAACTTAGTTCATGCTAAAATAAAAAAAACAACAGTAAAAATAAAGAAGTTCATAGTTCAGAAGAGAAAGGGAAAGAAAAACTATGCTGAAAGTCAGTTCCCGAAGCTCTCGCTCCGTTCCGGTCTCCATCTCTCAAGGGCTTCTCTCCGAAATCTCTCGCTCGCCTCTCTTCTTAATGTCTGAATGAGGCTGCTCTCTCTTAAGTTAACCTAATTATTAATTAATCTCAAGCCCACATATCTGAAGCCCATAATTATCTTCAACGGCTGAGATTAAAACAAGTTTCAATGGTTCAGATTTAAACATCTCCATCAATAAAATTAGCCGAACGGTTGGGATTAAAATAGCGGATCGATCGGCTACTTTTCTGCCAAATATTACTTCATCTTTTCTTCCACCGATCAATTGCCAAGGTTTGACCGATCGATTGGCAGGTCCTCTTCTTTCATTATTTTTCTTGAATTCACAATACCTGTAATTTTTCCACTTTTCTGCACACTTGCACCAAAATTATTAAAATTATTCACATACTTGAGTGAAGCTTATCAATTCAAGTATAAAAAAGTATAATAAAGTGTGTAAAATACACACTTATCAACTAGCAAGTTGCCTAAGGCCTCTTCCGAGTTCAGTCATTCGAGAGATGGTATTCTAAAGTTCAAAGACAGGTGGTATGTTCCGAGGGATGAAGAGCTACGAAAGATATTCTTTCAGAAACCCACTTGTTTTCTTTCTCAATACATCTGGGAAGCAGGAAGATGTATCGAGATTTGAAACTGCACTTCTGGTGGCTAAATATGAAGAACGAGGTTGCCAAGTATGTAGAGTCTTGTATAGTATGTCAGCAAGTGAAGGCATAACATCAACAACCAGGTGGACCCTCCAGCCTCTACCTATTCCCGAATGGAAATGGAAAAATATTACAATGAATTTTGTTGTCGGCCTGCCGAGAACAGCTAGAGGCCATAATAGTATATAGGTCATTGTAGACAGACTGACGAAGTCGGCCCATTTTCTACGTGTGAAGATGACCTTCTCTATGGATCAATATGCAAAATTATATATTAGCGAGATTATCAAGTTGCATGGAATACCGGTGTCAATCATTTCTGACCAGGACCCAAGATTTACGTCGAGGTTTTGGAAAAGCTTGCAAAGCTCCTTGGGTACCAAGTTAGACTTCAGCAGGACATTTCATCCACAAACTGACGGACAATCCGAGAGGACGATTCAGATATTGGAAGATATGTTAAGGTTGTGTGTGTTGGAGTTTCAAGCTTCTTGGAGCAAGTTTTTGCCGTTAGTGGAGTTCTCTTGTAACAACAGCTACCAAGCTACGATCGGTATGGCTCCGTATGAGGCTATTTACGGCAGAAGGTGTAGGTCTCCTTTGTGCTGGGATGAAGTTGGAGAAGCTAGCCTTGTCAGTCCCAAGTTATTACAACACATGTCTTAGAAGGTGGCTATTATCAAACAAAGAATTCAAATTGCTCAGAGTCGACAGAAAAGTTACGTGAACCAGAGGAGGAGAGACTTGGAGTTCGCTGAAGGCAATGAAGTATTCCTGAAGGTGTCGCCTTTCAAGGGCGTGAAGAGGTTTGGTAAGAAAGGGAAGCTGAGTCCAAAGTTCGTTGGGCCATTTCTCATCTTGAAGAGAGTAGGAAGCACGGCTTACAGACTGCACCTGCCAGCGTCTATGTATGGACTTCACAATGTTTTTCACGTTTTGATGCTGAGAAAATGTGTGCGAGATCCTACTTAGATCGTGGAACCGGTGGACATAGACATCCAGTCGACGCTGACATATGAAGAAAGGCCCGTAAAAATTTTAGATTCTTCAATCAAAGTGTTGCGCAACAGGGTGATTCCATTAGCAAAGGTTCTATGGCGCAATCATAACGTGAAGGAAGCCACTTGAGAAAGACGACGGGATGTTAGGGACCAATATCCGAAACTATTTGTTTAAGCAAATTTTGGGGACAAAATTCTATTAAAGTAGGTGTGATGTAACACCCGGTATTTTTGGCCATGTAATTATCCCTTGAATTATTGAACGGAATTAATTTGAGACTAATATAATAAATATTTTATTGGAATTTGTTGGGATGTTTAGTGGAAAAAGAAGATTTTGGAGAAATCAAATCGGCGAGCTAAATAGCGGATTAGTTAGAAACCAATGGAGGGGCAAATTAGGAAGACAATTAAGGTAGTTGGGAGGGAGCCAATGAATGCATGACATTTGTCCAAACTTGTTGAAGAAGCCAAAGCTTTCACTCTCTCTTCCTCTCTTCTCCTCTCTTCCACATGAAACCCTCCCCTTTCACTCCTTCTTTTTTCCTTCACCAACCAAGAAGAAAACTTCTCCTCTCCTCCACGGTTTTGTCCCCTTTCTTCAAGATTTTCACTCCTTTTGTGAAGATTAAAGGTAAGTGTTTATTTTTGGTCGATGAGTTTTGGTTGAGAGTTAAAAAAAAAAAGGGAAAAAATGTTGATGTTTTTAGTAGGTTTCATAGGAACTCCAAAAATTTCCTCTCCCCCTTGGAGCTTGGCCAAACTTTACCACCTCTTGGACATCTAAAGGTATTGACCACCAAGGATTTCAAGAAGATCAAAATGTGCTAAGTACGCCAGGTAAGTTCATACGTATAGGTTGGCCCTTAAGGCCGTACATCACGGAGGTACTAGATTTTTATGTTGTCGGGTTGTCGTTGGGTAGTTAGGTCGTAGATTACGTCTGAATTTAAGTGTAATGCTCTGTGTATAGTTTCGATGACCTGTTGTTCATTTATGCTTTGACTTGTCCTTTATTATGTTACATTTACGCACATTATATGTTCATGCATACACGTTTTCTGGAAAGTCATGCAAATGTTTTATGTACGCGATTTGAAGTTAAGAAATATAGAATGTGAATGTTAAGTACGGTTAAGTGTGGGCGGGGACTGACATATCTTCTTGTCCTTCACTGGGACTATGTAAAATCGTCATCGCCAAGGACAATATGTCTTTTATCCCTCCCTGTGACCTGGCAAAACTACTAACCCATGTCATGTTATATTATGTCATGTATGTATGTGCGCTAGTTCCTCTATAAGCACCACTTATACCAACATGTGCACTTGAATGTAATGTAAAGTAATGTTAATGTATTTCCAACGTTCATGTATAGCACGTGCATCACTCACATTTTATGATCTTACTTAGCTCTAGGCTCATAGTTGAACTCCATGATGTAGGTACGGACCGTGCGGATGAGGACTCCGAGCCTCAGGCCAATGTGTAGGCGGTTGGCGGGATGAGCTTGCGGTTGGTTGTGGTAGTCAGGCGCATTTTTTTGAACCCGTGGATGAAGTTTTTAAGTGTATGTCACGTTTGTATAGTCTTTTGGGATTTAGGTGATGGATAGGTTTTGTGTCAATGCTTTAGAACTTTTGTTTAGATAGTTACTTTTAAAAAAAAAAAAAAAAAACATACTGAATTGTTTGGGGCTTTTAGGTTTATGCATGGATTCGTTCGTTTTTCTTTTGATCGATCCTTGCAGTTTGATTCTTGAATTTCAACCACGTTTTCTAACACGTTTAAGATTTACGTTTTAAATCGGGTTTTTGGAGGGTTTAAATCATTTTGTGTCTAAAGAGGTTGAGAAGAAGTTTAGTAGCAATGTTGTAAGGTTATCAGGTCATGAAGGTATGAAAGAAGAAAATAGGTAGGAGGAAGAAGTAGATCGTCAGACAGAGGGGTAGCCGATCGGTCAACTAGGGTAGTTGATCGATTGGTGGAGTATTGAGATAAGAGTGTCGACATCGACCGAATTGTGTGGAAGTCGACTCTATATGGGTTGAAATATTGACCCCAGGTGTTATACGCTCAGTGAGGTGTCTATGTCGACCGAAATTCTGAGGTGTTTAAGTCTTTCGATTTTATGTCTTCCGATTTTATGTCTTCCGATTACATGTCTTCCGATTTTATGCCTTCCGATTTTAGTAGAAGTCAATTCCAGAGAGTTTGAGTTAAGTTCAAGTTATTGACCGCTATTCTTTGATGTCATCCGATTTTATGTCTTCCGATTTTATATCTCTGATTTTATGTCTTCCGAATTTATGTCTTCTGATTACATGTCTTCCGATTTTATGTCTTTCGATTTTTTTTCTCCGATTTTACGTCTTCCAATTTTATATCTTCCGATTTTATGCCTTCCGATTTTAGTAGAAGTCAATTCCAGAGAGTTTGAGCTAAGGTCAAGTTATTGACAGCTACCGATTTTATGTCTTCCGATTTTATGTCTTCCGATTTCATGTCTTCCGATTTTATGTCTTTCGATTTCATGTCTTTCGATTTTAGTAGAAGTCAATTCCAGAGAATGTAGCAATATTTTTCTTATGAACATTTCCCACTATCTTCAAAGGCTTGAAAAGGTCTCTAGGTTTTCTTTTAGAGTTTTTTTTAAAAAAAAAGTCGAAAAAAATTTTATGTCAAAAAAAAAAAAACCAAGTTGAAGTAAAGTCATGTCCCGTGTCAGCCCAGCGGGTTTTGGTCGTCACTCATTTTGAAAAGTTACATTTAAAATCACCAGTTTACAATCATCTCAAAGTATTTGGCTGTTTGTGTTTTGTATCGACATTGAACAGCACTTGAGATAAATTTACTCATAGAGCAAAATCAAGAGTATTTCTTGGTTTTCCTATCAGGTACAAAGGTTACAAAATTTTAGATTTGGAGACAAATAGAATAGTGATCTCGCATAATGTGGTGTTTCATGAGAATGTGTTTCCTTTCAAATCAAAATTAGACAAAAACTGTGAAAATTCATTTCCAGATTTAGCGGATATTATTCATCCAATTTCAAAAGTGCTTCCTCCACAATGTTCAATTCATCCTATTCTAATAACTCAATTCCTTGTAAAAACATTATTGATCTTCCATGACGTCAATGCAAACGAATTTCTAAAACTCCTGCTCATTTACTGATTATCATTATTATTTAGCTACTGCTCTATCTTCTTCATATCCATTTATTTCAAGCTATCAATATCCTATATCCAAAAGTTTGTCTTATCATCGTTTGTCCATTTCTTACAAAGCTTACATTTTGTCTATATCTTCGAAATATGAACCTAGTGTTATCTACAAGCTGAGAAATATCTTGAGTGGAAAGAGGCAATGAATGTCGAGCTTAGTGCTCTTAAGAACATTCTTACTTGGACATTGAAAAATCTTCCACCATGTAAACATCACATTGGTTGTAAATGAATGTACAAAATTAAGTATAATCCTGATGGAATGATTGAACATTACAAAGCAAGATTGGTAGATAAAGGGTTTACACAACGAGAAGGAGTTGATTATTTGGATCCTATTTTTCTGTTGCAAAATTTGTCACAGTAAAGATTCTGTTGTCTCTTGCAGCTATAAAAGATTGGTTTTTAACACAATTAGATGTGAATAATGCATTTTTACATGGTAATTTGAATGAAGAAGTCTACATGACTTTACCATTAGGCTATTCTATACAAAATGTTTCTCAACAAGGGGAGCATAATTTAGTTTGCAAATTGCACAAGTCCTTGTACGGTTTAAAACAAGCTTCTAAGCAATGGTTCTCTAAGTTTTCCCACGCAATCATCAGTCTTGGTTTTCGACAGTCATATTCTGATCATTCGTTGTTTATTCAATCAAAACAAGAATGTCTCACTGCTATTTTGGTGTATGTAGATGATGTTCTTTTTGCAGGGAATTCACAACAATATATAGTACTCATAAAGCAACTACTTGATAGTAAAATTAAGCTGAGGGACTTAGGAGATCTTCATTTCTTTTTGGGATTAGAGGTTGCCAAAAGCGATAAAGGTATTACTTTCAAATAAGAGACATTATACATTAGAATTACTTGTTGAATCCGATTCCTTGGTGTGCAAACTAGTATCAATTCCAATGAAATCTAATTGTAAGCTTGTAGATGACGGCTTATTGTTGGATGATCCAACTACTAACAAAAGGCTTATAGGAAGATTATTATATCTTATTTTCACCTGACTTGACATATCATAATTGTCGGTTGTTGAGTCAATTTTTAGCTGCTCCTCCAGTTTCTCATTTACAAGCAGCTTATCATGTTCTTAGATATTGAAAGGGTACTCCTGGTCAAGGGATATTTTACTCCAACGTTCATATTAACAATTAATAGCGTTCTCCGATTCAGATTGGGCATCATGTTCTGATTTCGAAGATCCATTACTGTAATTTGTGTGTTTCTTTGTTAGTCCTTAATATCATAGAAGTCAAAGAAACAACAAATTGTTTCCAAATCTTTTGCTGAAATGGAATATAGAGCTATAGTTCAAACCACTTGTAATCCCCCCGAACCCCACCCCAGCTCGGGGTGCTACTTTGCACAACAATCCCGCGTTTAAAACGTAATGTAAAATAATTTTTGATAAAATTTTAACTAGATTTTTGGGTTTTCTGAACCCTCAAAAATGGTTGAAAAATGTGCGTGAAATACGTTGCAAACGTGTTGAAAATGGTTGGGTTAAAACATATTTGAAAAACTAAAAATTTAAAAAAAGACTGGGCTGGCCACCATGGGCGTCGCACACGCTGGTGCAGATCGATCGGCGCCAGGCGCTGATCGATCGGCACCCTCTCGGGTGCGTGCTCGAGGAATAGTGCCAAATGCCGATCGATCGGCACGCATGCGCACATCACGCACACGCTGCGCGCGCCACCACAGCCCTCTGCGCGCGACTCCCCTGCCCTGCGCGCCTCTTCCTCGGCCACCAACGCCCTCTTTCCTCTTTTTCACATTTTTCTTCAAACCATACCCCACAAAATTACCTAAAACTTACCCCAAACTTTTCCCGACACATCCAACTTTACGACACATAAAAATTGTTAAAAACTGACGTCGTTTGATTGACAAAAACGAACAACATAACGACTAAATTTTCTAAAAACCACAACTCTGAAATCCAAACTTTCATAAAATACATTCAAAACAATTCCAAACAATATGTACAACGTTGTAAAACCATTTTCATTTATACCAAGTAAAGTCCAAACTAGCCTACCTATTTACAATCAAAATACTAATCCTCCAACTCTCCCCGAAGTTCATGGTCGAGAAGTCTCGACAACTGCCCACACCGGCATATGCGTACATCACCGACTGCGTCCCAATCCTAGCTTTCCTCAAAGCTCTCACCTATAATGACTTCGTCACCTACACCACAGAACACAAAATGTAAGTCTAATGCTTAGTAAGTAGAGATTAATAAATGCAAACAAACACACAATGCAAACCAATCCTATCACATACAATTTCTAACTCTCAGTTGTGCCCATTTCATATTTGCTGCATTACTCTTATCATAAGCCGTGTGGATCAAGTAGGCACACATCACATAACTGTCTAGGACGGCCATACATTGACCCAACCAAGCAAAACCGGATCGTACGCATCCCATAATTGTCTAGGATGGCCATACGCGATTTTACTCCCCTACATTGATCGTAGAATCCTATCACTGTCTAGGAATTCATACTCACGATGCCTTAAGTATTTTAGATAAGCCGTGTGGATCAAGTAGGCACACATCCCATAACTGTCTAGGATGACCACACATTGATCCAACCAAGCAAAACTGGATGGAACGCTTCTCATAACCGTCTAGGAAGGCCATACACGATTTTACTTCCCCACATCGATCTTAGAATCCTATCACTGTCTAGGAATTTATACTCCCAATGCCTTAAGATTTGCCATTCTTTTATCTGATTACATTTCACGCTCACTAAAACAATGCTCACGCTTACCAAAATAATGCAAAAACTCGTATTTTCGTAGTTCGAAACCATGATGCATGTCGCACAATGCTTAACTAACAAACAAGACGCACAATGCTTAATAAGACAAAGATAAAACAACCAAACAAACAAATAATTCCCTACCGTTCTATGGTGTAGGCCTGAAGGCAAAACACAAACGTCCTCTACTTACCTGATTGCTCGGCACGTGTTTGATCACTTCGTCCAGCTAAATTACTCGCTCGACAACCTAACAAATATAGGAAAATAACTTTGAAAGCCTCTAATAAATTCTAAGGGATTTCCTAACCAAAACTAACAACAATACAAACAAATCCAAACTCCAAGCCCTAAACCCGATTTTCCCACACATTTTGGTGTCCAACTTCAAACGGTCATAACTTATTCGTTTTTCAACGAATTTTGACGTGCCACCCCAATCCGTAAACCTCTATACGTCTACTTTCCATTGAAATAAACGAATTAACTATCCAAACATCACGGCCAAATCGAAATCCCAAAAACAGAATCAGCCACTTTGTGACGACCCTAATACTGTACCCAAATTCCTGTATATATTTTTTTTTTATCCCTAAACTTTAAATAAACTCTAGGCGGAATTTAAACCGAAAATCGGAATTGAAGTCTATGTTTTAAACCATTTAAAACAAAACCATTATTAACCTTAAAACAATTTAAAGCAAAAATAATTAAAGTAAAAACAATTAAAACAATTCAATTAAAGGGGAGGGCAGAAACGTCAAGGCTGCCAAAAACATTAGGGGCGATCGATCTCCAAATTTCAGGAGATCAATCGCTGAGGGCAACAACAGGAGGGGCGATCGATCTCCAAAAATTATGGAGATCGATCGCTGATGCACCAAACAGCAGGGGCGATCAGTCGCCCCTCTGTGCCAGCGATCGGTCGCTGTATCAAGATAAGGAGGGGCGACTATCGCCCCTCACCTCCCGCGCCCAATCGCCACTTTCTTCTTCATCTTTCTCTTTTATTTTTCATACTAACGCTCTCTGGAATCCGAAATTCCAGAGAGCAATACTTTACCTTTTACTTCATGCATTCTTCCATTCTTGCACACCATAAACTCTAACATTTCAACAAAACTTAACTCACTTCGCAATTTATCAATCCCAATTAAACGGCCTAAACATATATTAAACTTTTGTAAAAACGAACTGCGTGGATACGTTTAAAAATGAAAATCCCTCCTGTTTTAAATTACCACGCAGTTCGAATGAAAACTTTACAAAAACAGTTTATAAACAGGTTTCCAAAAACGTTTAAAACATCAAACATAAACCTATCTACTATCATAACCAAGCACCCTAAAATGTTCTAACTTTATACATATTTCAGCCCGACAATTTCCAAAGTCCACAAAACATCTAACCATGAGTCTCACGGGCCAAAATACGCCTCGACTGCGCCAACACACTCCCCCGACCATCCTCCGTCAACTGCATCACTCCTCAGGTGGAGGAGTCTCGTCCTCACCTATGTCGAAGTCACCTACACCATACAGACACCTATGAGATAAAAATCTCAGCAAGCTCTCGTAAATGTAAATGCATGCTATGCATATGAGTTCAAAAATCATGCAGCATTTTTGTAACGCCCCCGAACCCACCCCGGCTCGGTGCGCTACTTAGCTAGCTAACCCCGCGTTTAAAACGTAAATTAAAATAATTCTCGTAAATTTTTCGACTCGTTTTCGGGTTTTTCCGAACCCTCAAAATTTATTGGAAAACGGCTTAGAATAATTAAACCCGACGTTATTAATTTTTAACGAAAACCGACAATATAACGGCTAAAAGTTGCAAAATCCAAAACCTGAAAATAAACAACGTTTAAATCACAATTCCAACCAGTATCACCCAATTCTATAAACATCAAACCATAATAACTAAACTAACCAAAATATCTCCAAATACAAAATAAAATCCAAACAAATCCACCACAAAACCCAAAACTCCCATACAAATCACACCCCGAATATCAAACCACAAAATAGACATACAACCACCAACTCCAACCAAAAATCCACCACAAAACATATCTACTCAATCAACTACCAAAATACCCCCAAGAATCAGGTCGAAGCGCCCCGACAAATAGCCTGCACCGGCGAGCTCCATGGATCTCCGACTGCACCTAGTCCTGATCCTCAGTATCAAGCTCACCAGAAAATGCTCCGTCACCTATACCACAGAACACAAAACATAAGCCTAATGCTTAGCAAGTAGGGCATACAAATGCGACAACACACAATGCAATCAACCTAACACATGCAATTTCTATCACTCAGTTGTGCTTATTTGCTGTTCATTGCTTTAATCTTGCTTTAATCTTTCATAAGTCATGTGGAACGAGTTGGCACACATCCCATAACCGTCTAGAATGGCCACACTCAAACCACCATCCATCATAGAAGACCCCTCGGGGTGCTACACACCAGCACCTCAGCCTGACAAGGCACACTATTCAGGATTACATGTCTTAGCCGTTCATCTCTCATAGAGTACCCTTCGGGGTGCTAAACACCAGCACCTCAGCCCGACAAGGCACAATATTCGAAATGCAATAAGTGTTTTAGCCGGTCATCTCTCATAGAGTACCCCTCGGGGTGCTACACACCAGCACCTCAGCCCGACAAGGCACACTATTCGAGATGCAAATACAAGTTTTCTTATCTGATTACATTCATGCTCACAATGCCAACTATGCCATTAATCGTACCTAACGTGCTATACCATGATGCATGCTTCAAATGTGCAAAACCAAACGAAACAACCAACACAACGCAACACGAAATAAATAGCCCTACCGTTCTATGGTGTAGGCCCGAAGGCGAAGGAAAAGCTACCACTACTTACCTGGATGCTCGGTTTCCACTTTCTTACTTTTACCAGCTAATTCACACGCTCGACGACCTAAAATCACGAAAACTCAAATTGATAAGCTATCAATAAATTCTAAAAGATTTTCTAACTAAAACTAAACAATACCTAAACAACTTCACACTCCAAAACACTCAAACTCGATTTTTCTACCCCACATCGACCGCCAAACTTCAAACGGTCACAACTCCCTCGTTTTTCAACGGATTTCAACGTGTCACCCCAACTCTGAAAGCTATACACATCTACTATCCATTGAAATGCTTAAATTAACCAAATACACAACTTAGCCAACTCAAATTCCCTAAAAACAGAATCGGCCCTTTGATGCACAATTCCAGTTTTTGTGTAACACTCAACTAATCTTCAATCTAATCACCCTAATAACCTAATCTAACATATCGAAGGCTTAATTAAGCAAAAGAGGAAGAAAACCCCCAATTGAAAACCAAAATTCGGAATCCTCCTTTTAGGGTTTTCAAACCCTCCCTAAAACACCCTAAAAACTCTTCCAAACTTCATCCCATAGCACATAAACTAAAACCCATATGAATTTACCTTGAAATAGCCTTGAAAGATTGAAGAAAGAGGGAGGCAAGAATCGGCTATGGAGGAATGGGAGAGAAGTCGATGAAGAAGAAGAAAAGTGAATGAAAAACCACCTTTTTATCTTTTTAAATCAATTATTTAATAACCATGCAAATTTACCACAAGGCCCTCCCCATTACTCCCTTAATCCAACGCCAAACACACCCCTAAATCACCACACTTTAATATTCATTTTAATTTTTCTAACTAAAATCTTATTGGTTGAAAGAATTTTGACTTTTCAAACCTCAATTGTTTGAATTGTCAACACCCTTCCCTTTACATGACTCACTTCTCCTTCTATCACCTTTTAACACTACCCTCTCATACAACTTAGGACTACGCACGTAATAAGAAATTCTCGGGTGTTACAATTTTCTTTATCTTTACTCTGTAGGTGTCACCGAGATCTCAGCCTCCTAACCGGAGAGAGCACATCCAGCGGTCGGACTACTCTTTCCAGCTAGAAGAATCCTTAATTAAGAAAATTCCTAAAAGTTCTAACTTAACTAATCGAAGCATTTAAACCACCAATTAGTATTCGATAGTTCAAAATCACAATTAACGAGTTTACCTAAAAACCAGAAAATTCTCCAATTTTTAACTTTTTCCAAAAATCAATTTAACTTCGTCCAATAATGTCCAATACGTTCACTATATCCTTAATTACGGCAAATCTATAAATTATTAACTCTAAATCGGATTTCTAACATAAACCCTAGCGAAAACCTTAATGCTAAATTTCGTGGAAACTGAAAACTAACGTTCCGAAATCATAGATTCGTACCTAGGGTTGCGAGAGGAGGAGAAAACACGGAGAAAACGAGACGATCGAAGGACAAATCGGAGGTTGGAGTGAAACGGCTGTGAGGGGTCACTAGAAAACCCTCTCTGGTTTTCGCGGAGCCGAGGAAAAAATGAGGAAGGAGAGGAAGTGTTTGTTATTTTATAAATTTGATTTTGTAAATTACCAATTTGCCCTTGCATTGTTTTTATATTAGTTTCGTCCCTTGTTTCGTTAATTAACTAGCTATTTGGCTTCTCCAAATTTTCTTATTTCACCAATAAGTCCAACTTATTATTTGGAATTTATTAAAACTGTCCGTTCGCAAATCAAACTTTGTTTACTATTTTTACTAAAACGTCCTTTATATTACGAGAAATGTAATTACTCGAAATTAAACGTCACTACTCCAAAAATTATCGTAATTTCCTTAAAGTCCATATTAATAATTAGGATTCTAATGGCGCTATCCTTTCGTAAAACGAGTTTGATTTGACATATTTATGAAAATGCCATTATATATCAAATTTTTTCGAAATCCTTTAAAGTCGGGTGTTACACACTTAGTTTACAAAACCGATTTTCAACTATCTTTCACCATAATTTTAATCTACCTCTAAACACCATCTAAAACAACCTATCTAAAGCTTAAACTACCAAAATTAGAAGAAAAACCAGCAAAGAAATGGAGATTTTCGGATCTCTAAATTAGGGTTTTCCAAACTCTATCCAAACCCCCACAAAAACCATTAAAAACTCCAAAAACCTTCATCAAAGTGTATCCAACTAAAAACCCAACAAATCTAACCTTAAAAATCTTGAGAACTCTTGATGGAAATGGAGGAGAAAACTCAGCAATGGAGGGAGAAGAGCACCGTGGGAAATGAAGAAGAAAACCCACCTTTTTCTCTTTTTAATCCAAACAAATTTTCTCTTTTGAATTTCCACCCACATTTTTCTCTTTTTATAAAATTACCTCACCTCTTTATTCATTCATTTCCAACGTGAGATCCTCCAAAATTCCTTCCCCTTTTTACTTAAATTTCCTTTTTACTTTATACAATTATCTAAAATTTCAACTCCACAATAAGCATAACAACTCATTCTAGAGTTCTCTCTCAAGTACTCTTCAAATTGCACTTCCTAACTTAACGTACTAGGATAACATAAAACTAACTTTAAACTCTCCTTATCATTAAATCTAAGGATTAAGCACGCTATAGAAATATTCCGAGTGTTACAATCCACCCTCCTTACAAAAATTTTGTCCTCAAAATTTGAAGCTTAGTTATTCCTCAACGTATTTACACCAAGCTACTCTTCTAACTTTTGGGTTCCTATACTAGATCTTAATTACCCCGTGCCCCTAATCACCTATCCACTAATGACACTTTTCCACATCTCCAAAATTTGAACTTTACCTAACTCTGCACTCCATAGTTCGATTACTCATACTGTAGCACCCGATTCCATTGAACCAAAATTTAATTTATTATTAATGACGTACTTTTATGGAAGAATTGGGAGAATTATTGATTAGGTTAATGGGTGACTAAGCAAGGGTATTTATGTAAATCGGAAGTCTTAAAAGTGGATAACGTATTTAAGGGAAGAGGGATTGGGTTTAATGAACTGTAGCAGCCACCATTTCACATTTTCTTCTTCGGGTTTTCAGCTCAAGCAGCCGAGCTCTCTAGGCGATTTTCCTCGCCCGATTCTCCTTCAACCTAGGTAAGTCTTGTTTTCTTGCATTTTAGCGATTAGTTTACTGAGAGAATACAATGTGAAGGTTTCAAGGTTTCTGTGATTGAGGGTGGGTTCAGGTTTTTGGTGATAAATGGGAATGCACGGGTAGCAAAGCTTCAAATCGATTTCCTCAAACATATTATTGATTTTTGGTGAGGTTTAGTAAGAATTTGATTAATGTACTGCCATGACCTTAGGTGAGCGAGTTTTGGAGCAGTTGTAACCGAGCATTTCCAGGAGAACCAGGTAAGTAAAGTATGCATGTACCTTCGGGCCTACATCACAAAACAGTAGGGTTATGCATTTTGTGAATGATTTTGTATGTCATGCATCATGTTTTTGAAAGATTACGAAAATGAATTTCCATGTAAGAATGGTGAGGTATGAACTGAATGTGACAGATCAGCTATTAAGGGAATTCATCCGCCCCTTAATCGAGTAGAGGATGTATGACATTGGGAGAATTGATCCCACTCCCAAGGGAACCATGGGAACCATGGGATCAGATCAGCTATTAAGGGAATTCATCCGCCCCTTAATTGAGTAGAGGATGTATGACATTAGGAGAATTGATCCCACTCCCAAGGGAACCATGGGATCAGATCAGTTTATGAATGTATGTGTATGCAACTGAGATGAGAAAGTAGAAATTGCATGTTTAGGAATTTATGTTTCAGCAATGCATTTCATTACTGCTTTACTTACTTAGCATTAGGCTAATAGATAAGTTTTGTGATGTAGGTGTTGAGGATACTGCAGGTGAATTCTCTGAGTTCACTGAGGGATAGGCTGGTTGGAGGAGCACATTCATGTTTCGGCCTGGTAAACTGATGAGGCAGGTTAACTGGTGTCAGTAATCTGAAAGTTTAGTTGACAGTGTTTCAATTTAAATTTGTTGAGTTTTCATGACAGAAGTGATTTCGATGTTTTGAATACATTTTTGAGTTTCCTTTTTCTGATAATAGTGTTCTGTTGGGATTTAATGTTGGCACTCACCGGATTTTTAGTAATGTAATGGTTTGAAATGTTTTTGAATGGTTTCAGTGAAGTGAGTAAATTCTTTTCTGTAGGTTAAGTTGTTGTTCTGTTGTCTATCGGAAGATGTCTTCAGTGGACGCCATCGGATGATATAGAACAAACTTTGTCGTTTAGTGATCGGTATATGTAACTTGTTTTATCGGAAGATATAAGTAGAGAGTTTGTCGTTTAGTGATCGGCGTATACAGTTTACTCAATCGGAAGGTGTAGGTTTAAGTCTATCGGATGATGTCTTAGTAAACTCATCGGCAGATGCGTGCTGACGTCATCGGAAGGTGTAGGTTTAAGTCTATCGGATGATGTCTCAGTAAACTCATCGTGTAACACCCGGGAATTTCATTTTAAGGATTTCGGGCCTTAAGTTAGAGTTTTAATATTTTGAGAGTTTTGGAAATTCTAATTCGTAGAAATATTAAATAAGTCCAAAATAGCGAACGGGAAGTTTCGTTAGAGCCCCAAGAATAAATAGAAATATTTGGAGAAATAAAGGAATTTTGGAAAAGTAGAAACGACGGACGAAATAACGGTTTAAGTTAAGGAAATATCAAAAGGGTATTTAGGTAATTGTTAAAGTCAAAAACCCTATTAAAACATAAAATCTCTCTCTCTTCCTCACTTTCTTCTCCTCCACGCACGAAATCTCCTTTCTCCTCTCCTTTGGCGATTTCTTTCTTTCTCCATCGCCATCTCCACGGTTCAATCTCTCTCCCATTTTATGCGATTTGTTCCTTCAAGTTTCTTCAACAAAACAACGTGCTAGGTAAGCTCTACGTTTTGGTTAAGCTTATTTGTGGTTTTGAGTGATTTTGAGTTAGGGTTTGTGAAGAAAAAATTAGGGGTTTTGTTAGAAATAGTTAGGGTTGTTTATTAATTAATTATTGATGATGTTTAATGTAAAATCGAAGTTGTTGGAGTAGATTAATGGTGTTGGATGATATTAATGTCAAGTTAGGGTTGTTGGAAATGTGGTTGAAAGACATTAATGGAGGTTTTGAAGTTGTGAGCACCAAGTGCTCGATAAAAGGTCTAAATGAAGTAATTAAGAGTTTTTAGAAGAATTTTTCCTAGCTCGAGAAGACAAATTGTTTGATGTGAGGTTCGTGAGTCGATATTAATGGTTTGTTGTTAAATGCCTTAGGTGACTCAAGCTCAAGGACGGTGCTCGGCATATTTAGGACGCCAGGTAAGTGAGCGTTAGGCTTTCCGGCCACTAAGGCCCTACGTCGTACAATGTTGAAAATGTTGATTGTTATGAAAAAAGTGGTCATACGGGTAGCTAAGGAACGACGGGTAGTTAACTAGTGCCTTAGCGATTTAGGTAGCGTTCATTCGATAAGTTTTCCTTACGTGTATGTTAGTGCTCATGTGATGGGTTTTCCTTATGTGTATGTCTCCTCATGCATCATGTTTTCTCAAAAGTGCATACGAACTGTTTATGAACATGTTTTTATGAAATGTTAAGATAAAGAACGATTATGAAATTCTGACTGTATGTTCTCATGGTTCTGACTGTATGTTCTCATGGTTCTGACTGTATGTTCTCACGGGCTCTGACTGTATGTTCTCACGGGCTCTGACTGTATGTTCTCACGGGTTCTGACTGTATGTTTCTCACGGGCAAGAAAAAGGTTTTACGAAACGAAATGAAATGAAAATGTTTTACAAAAGTCATGCATATATGTAATGTCATGTTTAGCACGCTCCTTACTAAGCATTAGGCTTAATGTAGTTATTGTATGATGTAGGTGACGAGAACGAAGGTGAGGAACCACCTTACGATGAACAAGTGTAGCGGTCGATGGGCGGAGCTCGTGGCGGCGGCTTGTGTTTTGGCTAGGCGGGGCTACTCATGGTTAGAGGTTTTTGAGGGTCTTTAATGACGTTTTTGAGCTAATGATAAATTGTATAGATTTTGTAAATGTTTAGATATGTTATTTGGGTGTTTGGAGACTGTATGGATAACGTAAAGTGTTTTGTAAAGTGTTTTGTGGACGTTTTTGATGTTTTAAAACAGGTAGGATTGTTAAACTTTTAAACGGAACCATGCGGTTCGTTTTTATGAAATTCGATTATGTTTAACGTAAATTGTGTTGTTTTGAGCATTTGAGTAAATGTTATGTTGAGAGAGTATTTTATGAGATATGTAAGATTTTGGGAGTAAAGGGAAATGAGTGGTAGTGTTTTGTGCGTTGTATGTTTGGGTTGTGTTTTGTGTGGGTTAAGTGGATGAACGTGGTTAGCAGGGCGACGGATCGCAGAAGGATAGGAGTTGGGACGTAGAACTCTCGGGTTTTCCAGAGAGTTTGGCGACTGTGCGCGGGTAGAGTGGCGTTCGGTCGGTTTGGGAGTCCGATTTCACGTTCTGGAAACAGAACGTGAACCGACCGAACGCCTGAGGTTAAGCGTTCGGGCGGCTGTGCAAGGGGCGCCCGATCGCATAACATCAAGCGTTCGGTCGCCCCCTTTAAAAAAAAAATGTGACATCACGGGTACGGGTTGTGACACATCGGCAGATGCGTGCTGACGTCATCAGAAGGTGTAGGTTTAAGTCTATCGGATGATGTCTCAGTAAACTCATCGGCAGATGCGTGCTGACGTCATCGGAAGGTGTAGAGAGTATTTTGTCGTTTAGTCACCGGTGGATGTAGAACAAAGTCGATCGGATGAAGAAAATCATTTGGCTGACGTCATCGGAAGATGTAGAGTGCATTTTGTCGTTTTGCCACCGGATGATGTCTTCCATCTTCTGCTTCAGCCCCTTTTTGTTGACTTTGTTCAGCGGGCGATGCGTTTGACTTTTGAAACTTATGAAGTGTTCTGCAATTTAATCCTTTATTCCTTTTGCCGATTATTCCCCAAAATTCTAACTGTGTATTCAAGCATTGTACAATAGTTTTGTTTAACTCTATTTTTACTTAAATGATTTCCACTGCAAGTTTTAAAAAAAAATAATACAGTTGAAATTTTTAGTCATGTACGGGCATGGTGTGACGAACCGGGTTCAGATAACTCAGGGCATTACAGTGTGGTATCAGAGACATTCAGTTAAACCGTTCAAAAGATTACTCATCAGTACCAATCGTCGCATGGAAGTACTCCAACAACTGTAAGTGTTTATGTTAGCCTCAGTAATTAGATATTTATGAATATAGTTAACCTTGTACAAGAAGTGAGTTTAATGGCCAGACGCCCAGGAAGACCTAGGATACCGAGGGAAATGCCAAACTTGAGGAGGGAGGAAGAACCTAGTGTTATTAGGCAATTAACAGACTTGGTACGTCAGCAAACAGACTTGGTGCGTCAGCAGTCCGATCAGTTGGGGGTGTTACTGAACCGAGAAGTACAGGGGAGTGCCAACTCAGGTTCTAGCAATGAGCATTCAGGAGACCGATTCCGAAAGCTTCAGCCGCCCACGTTTAATGGAAAATCATCTAACCCGATTGTTGCTGAAGAGTGGTTGAGGAAGATTTAAAGCATGCTCTGATGTGCCAACGTCGGAGAAGGGGACAAGGTCACCCTGGCGACCTTTCATTTTGATGGAGACGCCCAGCTTTGGTGGGAGACAATTGAGACCACCACTGACATTCTGACTATGACTTGGTCACAGTTTAAGGACATCTTCTATGAGAAATATTTTAATAGCACAGTCCAGGCAGCAAAGAAGGTAGAGTTTTTGAACTTGAAGCAGACAGGGTCTGTGGCTGAGTACGTTAGACAATTTGAGTCCCTGTCCAGATTCGCTGGACACTTTATTCACCGAAATGAAGATAAGGTGTTTCAATTCATGAATGGACTGAAACCAGAAATGTACAGAGGGGTCAAGTTTTCTGGTTATAAAGGTTTGCCCTTCAGTGATGTTGTGTCCACAACATTGGAGGTGGAAGAAGCTGAATTGAAATGTGCTGGACTAAAGGAAATCCCGAGAAAGTTTGTTCAACCACCGCCGCAGAGAGGAGTGAAGAGGTCCAATGAAGGCCAGCACAGCCAAGGGATAGAAAAGAAGGTACCAGATACCAAGACGTTTCCTCAGTGCCCAAAGTGTTCGAAGAATCACTCGGGCAAGTGTAGATTTGGATCGGGTAAGTGCTTCAACTGTGAAGAGGTTGGACACTTGTACAAGGATTGCCCAAAGCCCCGGATCGTTCGATGCTTCCATTGCAACAAGGTTGGCCATGTCGACAGAGACTGCCCAGCTTTGAAGGGTGCCCCTGCCAGGATTAAGCCAAGAATATTCTCCATGATGGAGTCAGGTGATGAGGACCAGCCTGCTGTAGTGTCAGGTACTGTATTGATTAACTCTGTACCTGCTTTTACTTTGATAGATTCGGGTGCAACTCATTCTTTTATAGCCTCTGCATTTGCTGATAAATTAGATGTACGGTTTACTCCTTCTGAGCATGTGTAAAACGTAGTATTACCTTCTGGTGAGCACATGCACTCCAGTCAAATGATGCCTGATAGTGTGGTGTTAGTAGGGAACATGAATTTGCCTGCTGATCTTATTGTTATGGACATAATGGGATTTGATGTGATCCGAGGAATGGATTGGTTGTTTAAGCATTATGCCACTATAGATTGTAGAACTGAAATTGTTAGTTTTCAACCCCCTAGTGGTTTAAACCATACTTTCCAAGCCCTGAAGAAGAGTAAGGAAATGACTGTAATGACTTCTGTTAGTTGTAGATCCTCCCCTTGCAGAGAGTATTTGTGCTTTTTGGCCAGTGTTTTAGACACACAAACAGTAGAAAAATCAAGCCCCAAAAATGTTTTAGTTGTCCAAGATTTTCCAGAAGTATTTCTAGATGACCTTCCTGGTTTGCCACCAGATAGGGAAATTGAATTTGTGGTAGATGTTTACCCCGGCGCTGAGCCAGTATCTAAGAATCCATATAGACTAGCACCAACAGAACTTAAAGAGTTGAAGAAACAGTTAGAGGATTTGTTGGAAAAGGGGTTCATACGCCCTAGCTTTTTACCATGGGGTGCACCTGTCCTTTTTGTCAAAAAGAATGATGGATCAATGCGTATGTGCATAGACTATAGAGAATTGAATAAGCTAACTGTCAAGAACAAGTATCCACTGCCGAGGATTGATGATTTATTTGATCAGCTTAAAGGTGCAAGAGTTTTCTCTAAAATTGACCTTAGGTCCGGTTATTACCAGTTGAAGGTTAAATCTGAAGATATCCCAAAGACTGCCTTTCGCACAAGGTATGGACATTATGAGTTTTTGGTTATGTCTTTTGGTTTGACAAATGCGCCAGCAGCCATCATGGATCTTATGAATAGGGTGTTTCAGGAGTATTTGGACAAGTTTGTCATTGTATTCATTGACGACATTCTAGTCTATTCTAAAACTAAGGAGGAGCATGCAGGACACCTAAACCTGGTGTTAGGATTGCTGAGGCAGCACCAACTTTACGCCAAATTTTCTAAGTGTGAGTTTTGGTTGGACAGAGTTCACTTTCTTGGTCATGTGATCTCTGGAGACGGGATATCTGTAGATCCAGCCAAGGTTCAATCAGTTAAGGAATTGCCTTAACCGAAGAATGCTACTGATATCCGAAGTTTCCTTGGATTAGCAGGGTATTATAGAAAATTCATCGAGGGATTTTCAAAGATTGCCACACCCCTTACTATGCTAACAAGGAAAAATGTGAAGTATAATTGGACTGATAAATGTGAATCCAGTTTCCAGACCTTGAAGCAGAAACTGACCAATGCCCCAATTTTAACTCTTCCTGTCGAAAATGGTAAATTCAGCATTTATTGTGATACTTCCAAGGTTGGACTTGGTGGTATTTTGATGCAAGATGGAAAGGTTATATCTTATGCTTCTAGGCAGTTAAAAGTACACGAAAAGAATTACCCCACACATGACTTAGAATTAGCTGTTGTGGTTTTTGCATTAAAGATTTGGAGGCACTACCTGTATGGACAAACCTGTGAGATATTTTCGGATCATAAAAGTCTGAAATACATTTTCACGCAAAAGGAACTGAATATGAGGCAACGTAGGTGGTTAGAGTTTGTCAAAGACTATGACTTTGAGATTAAGTACCACCCTGGCAAGGCGAATGTTGTGGCTGATGCTTTGAGTAGAGTAACCCCTTTAGTTTCTGCATTGACTCTAGACATACCGATAGCTTTAGAGACAGAATTCCAAAGATTTAACCTGGAAGCTGTGTCAAGTGTGTCAGCCATGCTTTCGGCCATATCTTTGAGGCCAACTATTTTGGAGAAAATAAAGGAAATTCAAATGAATGACGCTGAATGTAATAAGTATAAGTTGTGCATAAATTCTACTGACAAGTCGGATTTCAACTGCTCAGCTGATGGAATTCTCAAGTTTTGAAATAGATGGTTTGTTCCGGCTGATACCGAACTTAGAAAGGAAATCCTATTTGAGGCACATTCCTCTAGACTTTCTGTTCATCCTGGAGGTATGAAAATGTACAGAGATCTCAAGCAACATTATTGGTGGCCAGGTATGAAGAGAAGTGTGGCGGAGTATGTGGAGTCATGTCTGGTCTACCAGCAAGTCAAAGTTGAACATTAGAGGCCTGCTGGGACATTGCAACCCTTACCAGTTCCCGAATGGAAATGGGAACAAATAACCATGGACTTTGTTATAGGATTACTTAGAACAGTAAAAGGTCACGATGCAATTTGGGTAATAGTTGATCGTTTAACCAAATCAGCTCACTTTCTGCCAATGAAGATAACATACTCGATGGATCAATTGGCTGAGTTGTATGTGCACGAGGTTGTTAGACTGCATGGAGTTCCAAGCACCATAGTTTCAGACCGAGACTCCAGATTTACATCCAAGTTCTGGAAAAGTTTGCACAAGGCTATGGGAACACAACTTAGTTTTAGCACAGCCTTTCATCCTCAAACTGACGGACAATCCGAGAGAACTATCCAAACGTTGGAGGATATGCTTCGTGCATGTGTACTGGAATTTCAAGGTTCTTGGAGTAAGTATTTACCATTGGTTGAGTTCTCTTATAATAACAGTTTTCAAGCAACAATAGGCATGGCACCATACAAGGCATTGTATGGACGGAAGTGCAGATCTTCATTATATTGGGATGAAGTTGGAGAAGCACAATTGATTGGTCCTGACATTGTGCAGCAGACAGTGGAGAAGATTGCTCTTATCCGACAAAGAATATTAACAGCTCAAAGCCGGCAGAAAAGCTATGCAGACAAAAGACGAAGAGAATTAGAATTTGATGTTGGTATTGAAGGTTTCCTTAAGGTGTCACCTTTCAAGGGAGTTGTGAGATTTGGGAAAAGAGGCAAGTTGAACCCCAGATATATTGGACCTTTCCAAATCATAAAGAGAATTGGAAAGTCAGCATATCAACTTCAGTTACCAGCCTCCTTGGAGGGAATTCATAATGTGTTTCATGTTTCCATGCTAAAGAGGTGTGTTAGAGATCCTTCACAGATTGTGGAACAGCAGTGTATCGAAGTTCTTCCTGCTCTTACTTATAAGGAGAAACCAGTAAAAATCTTAGATTATGTAGTAAAGGTATTACGCAACAAAGAAGTTCCACTGGTAAAAGTCTTATGGCATAACCAGAACATTGAGGAGATAACTTGGGAGCGCCAGCAGGACATGATGGACCAATATCCAGAACTATTCAGGTACTGAATTTTGAGGACAAAATTCTTTTAAGGAGGGTAGATTGTAGCACCCGGTTCCATTGAACCAAAATTTAATTTATTATTAATGACGTACTTTTGTGGAAGAATTGGGAGAATTATTGATTAGGTTAATGGGTGACTAAGCAAGGGTATTTATGTAAATCGGAAGTCTTAAAAGTGGATAACGTATTTAAGGGAAGAGGGATTGGGTTTAATGAACTGTAGCCGCCACCATTTCACATTTTCCTCTTCGGGTTTTCAGCTCAAGCAGCCGAGCTCTCTAGGCGATTTTCCTCGCCCAATTCTCCTTCAACCTAGGTAAGTATTGTTTTCTTGCATTTTAGCGATTAGTTTACTGAGAGAATACAATCTGAAGGTTTCGAGGTTTCTGTGATTGAGGGTGGGTTTAGGTTTTTGGTGATAAATGGGAATGCACGGGTAGCAGAGCTTCAAATCGATTTCCTCAAACATATTATTGATTTTTGGTGAGGTTTAATAAGAATTGGATTAATGTACTGTCATGACCTTAGGTGAGCGAGTTTTGGAGCAGTTGTAACCGAGCATTTCCAGGAGAGTCAGGTAAGTAAAGTATGCATGTGCCTTCGGGCCTACATCACAAAACAGTAGGGTTATGCATTTTGTGAATGATTTTGTATGTCATGCATCATGTTTTTGAAAGATTACGAAAATGAATTTCCATGTAAGAATGGTGAGGTATGAACTGAATGTGACAGATCAGCTATTAAGGGAATTCATCCACCCTTTAATCGAGTAGAGGATGTATGACATTGGGAGAATTGATCTCACTCCCAAGGGAACCATGGGAACCATGGGATCAGATCAGCTATTAAGGGAATTCATCCGCCCCTTAATCGAGTAGAGGATGTATGACATTGGGAGAATTGATCCCACTCCCAAGGGAACCATGGGATCAGATCAGTTTATGAACGTATGTGTATGCAACTGAGATGAGAAAGTAGAAATTGCATGTTTAGGAATTTATGTTTCAGCAATGCATTTCATTACTGCTTTACTTACTTAGCATTAAGCTAATAGATGAGTTTTGTGATGTAGGTGTTGAGGATACTGCAGGTGAATTCTCTGAGTTCACTGAGGGATAGGCTGGTTGGAGGAGCACATTCATGTTTCGGCCTGGTAAACTGATGAGGCAGGTTAACTGGTGTCAGTAATCTGAAAGTTTAGTTGGCAGTGTTTCAATTTAAATTTGTTGAGTTTTCATGACAGAAGTGATTTCGATGTTTTGAATACGTTTTTGAGTTTCCTTTTTCTGATAATAGTGTTCTGTTGGGATTTAATGTTGGCACTCACCGGATTTTTAGTAATGTAATGGTTTGAAATGTTTTTGAATGGTTTCAGTGAAGTGAGTAAATTCTTTTCTGTAGGTTAAGTTGTTGTTCTGTTGTCTATCGGAAGATGTCTTCAGTGGACGCCATCGGATGATATAGAACAAACTTTGTCGTTTAGTGATCGGTATATGTAACTTGTTTTATCGGAAGATATAACTAGAGAGTTTGTCGTTTAGTGATCGGCGTATGCAGTTTACTCAATCGGAAGGTGTAGGTTTAAGTCTATCGGATGATGTCTCAGTAAACTCATCGGCAGATGCATGCTGACGTCATCAGAAGGTGTAGGTTTAAGTCTATCGGATGATGTCTCAATAAACTCATCGGCAGATGCGTGCTGACGTCATCGGAAGGTGTAGAGAGTATTTTGTCGTTTAGTCACCGGTGTATGTAGAACAAAGTCGATCGAACGAAGAAAATCATCTGGCTGACGTCATCGGAAGATGTAGAGTGCATTTTGTCGTTTTGCCACCGGATGATGTCTTCCATTTTCTGCTTCAGCCCCTTTTTGTTGACTTTGTTCAGCGGGCGATGCGTTTGACTTTTGAAACTTAAGAAGTGTTCTGCGATTTAATCATTTATTCCTTTTGCCGATTATTCCCCAAAATTCTAACTGTGTATTCGAGCATTGTACAATAGTTTTGTTTAACTTTATTTTTTACTTAAATGATTTCCGCTGCAAGTTTTAAAAAAAAATAATACGGTTGAAATTTTTAGTCATGTACGGGCATGGTGTGACGAACCGGGTTCAGATAACTCGGGGCGTTACACATACGTCTATGGACTTTAATTGAAATACTCATCTCTCACTTCCTACTTCCGTGTCTATCAAACACGTACCTAACCCATTCAAGCTCTCAATGTATCCTCAATCACGTAACCCTAAGGAATTAGTAAACAACTTCTTATCCCAAATTCTAAATTTCCAATTTCCCCTCTACTCTACATTCTCATTCCTAACTTATCGCTCCCACCTCTCACACCTACTTACCTCGAACAATCACGGTATTTCATTGGTCATTCAAACATTATCCCCGTACTCCATGCGCGCGGGTGGCACCCCTTTGGGCCAGCCCGATTTTTTTAAAAAAAATTTTTTTTCAAAAATGTTTTAACCCGATCTTTTGTGACACGTTTTGCACGTATTTTACTCTCGAGTCGAAATTTTATCAAAAATTATCAGACTTCGTTTACTATTTTTACTAAAACGTCCTTTATATTACGAGAAACGTAATTACTCGAAATTAAACGTCACTACTCCAAAAATTATCGTAATTTCCTTAAAGTCCATATTAATAATTAGGATTCTAATGGCGCTATCCTTTCGTAAAACGGGTTTGATTTGACATATTTATGAAAATACCATTATATATCGAATTTTTTCGAAATCCTTTAAAGTCGGGTGTTACACACTTAGTTTAAAAAACCGATATTCATCGAGTCGAAATTTTATCAAAAATTATTTAAAATTCCATTTTAAACGCGAGAAGAGTAAGCCAAGTAGCGCACTGAGCCGAGGCGGGTTCGAGGGCGTTACATCAACTTATCTTCCAATCACTTTCTTTCATCTCTAAATATCCTCCAACTCTCATAATCTAATACATCCACTTAAAACTTCTCCCAAAATATAACTCTAACTCAAAATTTGTAAAACTGACTAGGAAACACGTAGCGGAACATAAAACACGTGAAAACCCTTTAATCAAAACATTTGTTTCAAAACATGGCATCTTCCAAGCAAATCCGTAAATCATGAAAACCTACCATCCATTTTTCTAAATTCATAAACGTGTACCAAAAAAACTTGCTTGGAGCATAAAACGCCCGCCACGAGTACCATTCATCAATCGGCCTATCCATCAACTTCAGCGAGAACTTTCTCACCTTCAAATTATTCACCTACATCACAAGGTTCAAACTATAAGCCTAATTCTTAGTAAGAGATGTACATATATGGATAAAATGCTCATGTAATGCATGCCCAAAAACTCATGTTTTTTTACTCGTTTCTTGTTTTTTTCACTTGACATGGATTAAGAGGGCTTTCGTGGGGAAGTAAGCAGTTATTCGTGTACATGGTCCTTACAAACGGGTTTCATGGTCCTTTACATGGACAGATGACATGGTCCCTCGAGAGAGACAGAAATCATGGCCATACTGCCCCAACCCACACTTAATCATTATGTACATTTCATATTCTTGTTTTTCTTTACATTTCCTTTACATAAATCATGCATGTAAAACATTTCGTATGCTTCTTTGGGAAAACATGATGCGTGTCACATAAATGCGCATATATACATAATTCTTAAACATTAACATATAACCTACTCAAAGAAATCTCATCATCAAACATCCTCAAACAATTCACAATAAAATATCGAAACCATCATCAGACATAATATCCTAGTACCCTTGCAAAGTAGGGCCCTATTGGCCGAACACCTAACACACACTTATCTGGAATTCCTTAGCAACTCGTGGACTTTTCCTTAAGTCACAAACACCTAATGTAACACCCGAGTTTTTCGGGTTTCCTCTCCAAGGGTATTTTCGTAAATAAGTAAATTAGGTCCGCTTTGTAAGCGGGAGGTTTTATTAGGACCCTAGGAATTTATGGGGATTTGTAGAAGAATAAGTAAATTTTTAGAATCCAAATCGATAGCGTAACGCTGAATTACGGTTTTCCGCCTATAGTGTTTTAAGTTGTAAAAATAGTAAATTATGTCTGTTTTGCAAATGGAGAGTTTCGTTAGAACCTTAGGATTAAATTGAAATATTCGGAGGTTTAAGAAAATTTTTGGAAAGCCAAATCGAGTGACGAAATAGAGAATTAAAAAGGAAAATTCATGGAGGGGCAAACTTGTAATTTGTTAGGTCAATTTTATTAACTCACAAATACCTCATCCCTCTTCATTTACTTCTCCAGATCGTGAATGCTTCCCCCTTTTCTCCCTTGGCGCCATTCTTCTCCTCCTACACCATTTCTCCAACGCCGATGCCTCCTCCAAATCCGGCGAAGCTTCTCTTCGATTTTCTTTCCCCTATCAACACCCTAGGTAAGCACTATGCTTTGGACTCATTTAGTTGTGGTTTACAGGTTGATTTTGATTTAGGGTTTTGTTAGAAATCTCCGATTTTGGTTAGAAATCGTTAGGATGTTTAAATTAGTTCCCTTTAACGATCTATTTACGACTATTGATGATAGTTATGTGAGATTGTGGTTATTGGCAGATTTAGGTTAGATTTTTGGTTGTTGAAGGTTGTAAAATCTCCATTAATGGAGTTTGGTATTTTGTTAGCACCACGTGCTCGATGAAATACCTAAATGGAGAAAATAGAAGTTTTAGGAGAAATTGCTTTGGCTAGAGACTTAGTTTAAGTTTAGAATTCGTTTATGTAGGATCGGTTTTAATGCCCTTAATTGTGAAATGCTTTAGGTGGAGACGACTTTTGGACGGTGCTCGGCTTGCTACAGACGCCAGGTAAGTGGGTGCTAGGTTTCCGGCCCTTAAGGCCCTACATCGTGTCAACGTTAGGCTTTTGTATTTTGATGATGATTTTCTGATTGTGGGGTTTAAATGAGTCGGGTAGCCTAGGATGTTATTTATTGTTTGTTAGTTTCGTTGTGAGCAATGTATGTTCATGCACGTTGTGAATTGTCTGATGGTACGTTATGTGAATCCCTCATGCATCATGTTTTGTTCAAATGTCATATGAAATGTCTTCATGCATGATGTATGTAAAAGGAAAGGTAATGATTAAGTGTGGGTGGGACAGTATGGCCATAACAACAGAACAAATGTCACTTTCACGTGATGGAACATGAATACGGCCGAAAGGACTATGTACACGCACTTGGCCTACCTCCCTGACAAGATGCCCACCTTAATCCATGTTAACGAAAATGAAAAAGAAAAAGAATAAGTGAATGAACATGTTCATGTTTTATGAAAAGTCATGCATTCATGCATACGTCATTATAGTGCATCCTCTTACTAAGCATTAGGCTTAATGTTTATGTTGCATGATGTAGGTGACAGGTGTGAAGGTGAGAGTTCTCTCGATGTCAACGAATAGGTGGTCGACGGATGGTGCTCGTGGCGACGGGGTGTGTTTTGGCTTGGCTAGAAGATTCGATGGTGTGCCCCAAACTGTTTTTGTGGCGAATGAATGTGAGTTAGTTTTGTTGGTTAGAAAGGTGATGGATTTTAGGGTGTATAGTTAGGTTTATCATTTAGGAATTTTATAGTGGATGTAGGTTTGAAGTAATGCTATTTTGAAGGTTTTGTTAATGTATGTCTTTGGTGATGTGTTATAAATTTCGTGGCTATGTTCGATGTTTGTTTTGAGGATTTGATTGGGCTTTATTTGATAATTTTAGGTGATTTACCACTGTAAGGATACGCACGGTGTTAGAGCGATCCATGCAGTTAGTTTTCGTGAAATTTAGAAGTGTATAGACTAAGTTAGAGTTGTATTGAGTAAGGAATAATGTCGGGTGATGCGTGTGGTTGGAAGAGTTTGATGTGTGTAAAGAAAATACGTTGAGGAGTGGTTTTGAAAATGAAAGAAAAGTGATGAAGTTTTATGTGTGTTGTAGGGAAATTGAAAGGAAAAGAGTGGAAGAGAAAGGAGTAAGCAGTGTTCTGGAATTTGGATTCCAGAACCCATGCCGATTGCTCGCCCCTGGGTGGCGAGCGATCGGCGGTTGTGGTAAGTAGGCGACGCTCTGGAATGAAATTCCAGAGCGCCTGCCGAGCGATCTTAGGCAAACTCATGGGGCGAACGATTGCCCAAATTGGGCGATCGATCGCCCCTCGTTTTTGTGTTACTGGCGACTGATCGCCAGCAGGGAAGGGCGATCAGTCGCCCTTCCTTTGGCTGCCTTTTGGCAATTTTGCCCCTCCCATTATTTTATTAGTTTGTTTAATTGTTTTTTTTTTAGTTGTTAAGTACTATGGGATGGGTTATGTGTAAAAAAAAAAAGAGAGAAAGTTTTCACTTCTAAATAAGGAGTAAATTATGGTTAGGTCGTGATGGCCCTGACCGGGTTGGGGTCGTTACACCTAAAACATCACAATCTCATCATCAATATTGGTCCTGTAACACCCGGGGATTTCCTACAACGTACGTTGGTTTTGGATTTGACGGTTAAGTTTGAAAAGTCAAATAGTGAGAGAATAAGTGAAGGAAAAGTGATTTAAAAGGGGATGCTCACGTTGGACTTAGGAAACAAAAAGGTGAGGTTCTTTTTCAAACATAAGGAAAAAGAGTGTTGAAAGTCAAAAGTCAAAAAGGAAATTCAACCAATAGGAAGAATAAAAAAAAAAGAATAAAAAGAGGGAAAGGTGATGAAAGGAAATGATTCACGTGTGGGAGGAAAAGAGAGAGAGAAAAAGTGGGGGTGATTTTATAAAAAGTGAAAGTTGGTGGAAAAGAAGAAAAGTAGTTTTATAAATTGGTAAAGTGTGTGTGTAAAATGAGAAAAACCATTTTCTTTTCTCTCCTTTCTTCCCACGAAGACCAGCGGCCCTTTGAGGCAAATGTTTGATTTTTTTTCAAATTTTCCCATTTTCTCAAATGTTTTGACCCGACATTTTTCGATGTATTTTAAACGTATTTTGGGCCCGTTTCCCAACAAGTTTTGAGGGTTCGAAAAACCCGAAAACGAGTCAAAATATTTAAGATAATTATTTTTAAATTACGTTTTAAACGCGGGGTTAGCTAGCCAAGTAGCGCACCGAGCCCGGGGCGGGTTCGGGGGCGTTACAAGTTGGTATCAGAGCTTTAGTGGTCGAAACGTTCAGAGAATTACCCGACAATGCCGGCCGTCATGCAACGTGCTTCACCGACTGTAAGTATTCTTTTCTTTAGCTAGTTTTAAATCTAAGTTAGATTGTTTTGAATTGTATACAGGATTAAGTTACAATGCATAACCCTAGACGACCCGGGAGACCTAGGCATGAACCCGAACCACCCAGAAATCCACTAGAGGACTCTGTTAAGCAGTTAGCGGATATGGTTACCCAACAAGCAGAGCTAGTTGGAACTTTGATAGGGCACGGAGGACTTGGACATGCTGGAGTAGGATCTAGTGGGGACAGGTTTCGGAGATTGAACCCTCCAGCATTCGAGGGCAAATTAACAGATCCTACAGCTGCAGATAGGTGGATTCACACTATTGAGAATATGTTCAAAGTTGCCGAGGTGGAGGAAGCAAATAAAGTCAAATGTGCTACATTCCACCTGATCAACAACGCACAAAGTTGGTGGGAGTCGATAGAGTCTACTTTGGGTCCTCAATCCGTAACCTGGAGGGAATTTAAGGACTTATTCTTTGACAAGTATTACAACCAGACGGCCCAAGCAGCCAAGAGGATGGAGTTCATGGCACTCAAGCAAACAGGATCGGTGGGAGATTACATTCAGCAATTTGAACTGTTGTCTCGGTTTGCCAGCCACATGGTCAGTCGGGAAGAAGATAAGATCTTTCAGTTTGTGCAGGGCTTAAAACCCGAGATTTATATGCTGGTGAACACCTTCGGGATTACGAAAAGTTCATTTTCTGAGGTAGTAGCGAAGGCATTAGAAGTCGAGGAAGCTGCTAAAAAATTGACCAAAACTACTGAAAACCCGAAAAGAATGTTCAAGGAAATTACAACTCAGATGAGCGGTGATGGGTCTTCTTCACGATCTTCAGGAAATAAGAGACCGGGTGAAAATTTGAATGACCAAAGAGGAGGAAAGAAGCCACTACCGACACGAGGAAAATACTTGCCATGTCCTAAATGTTTGAAAGCTCATCCTGAAGAGTGTGGTCAATATGAGGGTAAATGTTGGAGAGTGTGGTCAATATGAGGGTAAATGTTTCAACTGCTTCGAATCTGGCCACCTTTACAGGGATTGTCCAAAGCCAAAGGTCACCCGGTGCTTCAATTGTAACGAACTTGGACATATAGCCAAGGATTGCCCTACAGTAAAGAAGGGTTCAACCAAAGCAACACCCAGGATATTCGCCATGATCGAGCCAAAGGGTAAGTATATGTGGGCTAAATTGTAATGTGAAACTTGTAATGTGATACTTAGGTTAGAAACATAGTTGATTCTTAAGGATTAGAGTACGATTAAAAAAAAAAAAAAATTTGACAGCAAGTTATTGGAGAATTAAAGTTTGTCAATAAAGAGTAGGCATACCGAGCTTTTAGGGTTATTTGATCTAGGAAGAGCAAAAAAAAAAAAAAAACCTGAGAGTTGAAATAATTTAGGAACTTAGCTGCCGTGAAGAAATTTGAGGTAAGAGATTGGAGGATTAGATAATAAGATGGAGAGACTTCAGCTAGAAGGATGATTAGATTTTATTATGGATTTGAATGAGCATCAGAAAGAGATGAGTGAGGAGATTAGTCAACTTTAGTAAAGAGTTAAATGATAAGATTAGCCATTAAGAATTTAATTTTGAGAGTGAATCTAGAGGGAAGGTTAACTTAGGAAGTTTATGAAAATTGAAGTTGAAATTAATGGGCTCGAAGTCGAAGTGCGTATGCACTATGTAGGTCGTCGGGTAAACAGTAGAGAATGAGGTAGCTTAGACTTAAAATTTGAGAGTGTTTGGTGATGACTGAAATAGAAGTTGGACAAATTGTGTGTAATGGACATAATTGGAGAACATATAGTACTTCAAGTGAATAGTTGATAAATTTTGGTAGTGAGAGCTTGAAATACGTGGATAGTGTTAGGGTGAGTAATGAAATATCGTGATTTCTCGAGGTATGTAGAAGAAATGGGAGTGATAAAGTAGAAAGGAGATGATTGAGTAGAAAAGAACTTGAAATTGAGGACGTAGGGTAAGACGTTTATTAGTAGGTTTTCGTGTTACGCTATTGAGACAACTTTGGAGGTTTGAAATAGGTATGTAAATATTCGGTAGCCATTGGGTTAGGTATGTGCTCGTTAGAGACAGAGATTGAAGTGAGGAATTAGATGCATTTAGTTTTAAGGAAAGTTAGAATTGAGACCTTAGTTAGAGAAGTTTGAGAATCTAAATGATAGTTTCTTAGGTTAAAAGTAAGGAACGTGTGAGTTATTGGACTGTAGAATGCATATGAGAGTAATTTAAAATTTTGGAGGTTTGAGTTTATAATGTAAGTGTTTGATGAACATTGAATTAGAAAGATAAGAGGTTAGCCTTGGAGACAATAGCGTTGGAGTCAATAAGTTAGGGAATAGCAAGGCAACAAATTTTGAGGACAAAATTTTTGTAAGGAGGGTGGATTGTAACACCTGGGGATTTCCTACAACGTACGTTGGTTTTGGATTTGACGGTTAAGTTTGAAAAGTCAAATAGTGAGAGAATAAGTGAAGGAAAAGTGATTTAAAAGGGGATGCTCACGTTGGACTTAGGAAACAAAAAGGTGAGGTTCTTTTTCAAACATAAGGAAAAAGAGTGTTGAAAGTCAAAAGTCAAAAAGGAAATTCAACCAATAGGAAGAATAAAAAAAAAAAGAATAAAAAGAGGGAAAGGTGATGAAAGGAAATGATTCACGTGTGGGAGGAAAAGAGAGAGAGAAAAAGTGGGGGTGATTTTATAAAAAGTGAAAGTTGGTGGAAAAGAAGAAAAGTAGTTTTATAAATTGGTAAAGTGTGTGTGTAAAAGGAGAAAAACCATTTTCTTTTCTCTCCTTTCTTCCCACGAAGACCAGCGGCCCTTTGAGGCAAATTTTTGATTTTTTTTCAAATTTTCCCATTTTCTCAAATGTTTTGACCCGACATTTCCGATGTATTTTAAACGTATTTTGGGCCCGTTTCCCAAAAGAGCTCTTCAAGGCCAACTCCAGCTTATCCAAGCAGTTCAACCCATGTTCCTTCTTTGAGTCTGCAAGCCAGAGTATAAGTAAACTCTTCCCTTGCTTGAGCGAGCGGGATGACTGCCTGTATTCGGCACCAGAGGCAAGAGACAACCGTTAACACCCTCTAGCAAAGAAAAAAATTTGCTCTAGAATCCAACCAAAAAATTGAAATCGAGACTAACCTCTCCACAGAAACGCGAGCTTTGACTCGGAGATTTGCGACTTTCAGTGATATCTTAAGTTGTTTGTACTTCCCTATGGCTATTGTCGATAGGCAAAGATATCTTAAGAGCGCTCGGGGGTCCTTGATTGGAGGGCCAGAGAATCAACCACAGACAAATCGGAAAAACACTGGATTGTGGCGTTTGCATTCCAGGACATCAAATGTAGGAGCCCATGCAATTAAAACAAAACTGCCAGGGCTACAGAAACGGTCGATTTCCCCAATGAAATCAGCGTTTCTTTCTGTTTCAAAAAAAAAAAATCTCGAGTTAGTCTGATCTCAGGGAAAAACACACGTCCAATGTGATCTTTGCTTAAATCTTGTCTTCAGTAGTACAGATGCCTATTAGAACTTTCAATCACGAACTACTCCCCAGTTTCACTCTTGATTGCTTTAAAATTAGAGGAAGGGGATCATTTACTTACACCCATATTGAAGCCATGACAACTTAGTTTGATTACTCAAATCAAGTATTCCTTTTTGAACGGACAATGAACCATAATCACAATCAGGCCAAAAAACCACTCATAAGGTCGGAAAAAAAGAGAAGTTCCTATATTTCATGCATA
>CM039516.1:33264589-33509302 GCA_022432975.1 Begonia masoniana | reverse complement strand
TTCTTTTTATTGTCTTGATGGTATATATGTTGAATGTTTGTTTATGCACGCGTTTCATGCATCTGGTTTTTAAAAAAACATAGAAAATGAACTTCCGCCGATGTTTAGAAAAAGAGATGTGGCATGAAAGGGGGGGTTTGATTATGGTAGGCACAAAGGGGTATGTCACAATACCACCTCGCTGAATGAAAATGAATCTACGAAATCTGTTATCTGGTCACGTTTTTTTGTCTCCTTTATGCAAATAATGTAACTGTTCTTTTTATTTGTTTTTATTACATTTTTTTAGCAGTTCACATGAATTTTAGGCGTTTGCATGCATGGAAAGGCACAATGGTAATTTCCAAAGATAAGATTGGTTGGCCAACCAAATCACAAAGATAAGATTGCCAAAATTAATTCAAATATGCGCGGCTAGATGCATTGAGTGTGCGGCCTAACCACTTGCGCGCGCACACATGGAGGATGACCGAAATGCTCCTCTCATTGTTTCATTTTTTCTTGCATTAGTTTTATCCTAAGTTTTGTTTCAAGAGAGTTTTATTAAAAACCCTCAAAGACTCTTATGTTTTGGTTAGATTGAATTGAATAGAAAATTGAGGTTTCCTCTCCCAAAGTCAAGTGTTTCTTTTGACGCTTCGCGTGGCCATCTTTTTCATCGTTGATTGTCGTTAAATTATTTCCATCTTGTTAGTACAGTGGAGAATCATAATCGGTGCATACCTTTCTACCATCTTAGTTAAAGATAGAGTTTAACATAAGGGTGTACTAACTCTCAACTTACCTCGTTGAAGTGTTCCTTCCATATTAGGAGACAAGGTCTTGGCCAAACCTCCATTGGTGTTCAATTGAGTGGTTTTATGCCAAACATGCATCTATCATCAACGAGCCTAATGAGTCAACTTTAACGAGTCGAATATAAATAAATATTTCTAATAATTTCAAATAGATAAATAAATTGAAATATTTTTTCTGTGAAAAAGGTAAAGGATTGCCAAACCGAGTGGACATGCTGGCTAGCCATCTCACTCATTTAACACCTCTAATTATGAAAGACAAATGTAATTGCTAAATTGAGATTATCATTTATTGTGCTTATTTGTTTAATTTTAATTAATATTATTGATGGTAAAGTAATGTCATAGAGTATTGACTATATTAAAGACATTAACTTAGTCAATAAAATAGTACTCATATAAATTCAAAGAGACAGAATAAGAGATAAAACAATAAAATTACATTACTAAAGGATTTAAATTGATAAATGATGATAAAAATATAAATTATTAAATTAAAAAAAATTAAAATGATTAAAAGAAATTAGTATTATATATAAATAGTGAGAAATAGAAAATACAATTTATTTATTCTAAAAAATAAAAATAGAAACAATAACAATTTAAAAAAATAACAAAAGAACGAAGAATCTGATTCTTGCATCTTAGATGGAAAAGTACACTCCTTTTAAATTTGCTGTAAAAACTAAGTGGGGAAAACTTAAAAACAAAAATGTGTAAAGACTGAAAGTGAAAAAAAAAAAACTTAAAAAAAAAAAAAATGTGTAAAAGACTGAAAGTGAAAAAAAAAAAAAAAAAAAATGAGCCCATAGAGCTCGGAAGTCAATTTGTTTGGCCTGGTTCTATTCGGGCTCGCGAGCCTCGGACGTCAGAGTTGGTTCAGCCTGTCGTTCGAAACTGGGTCAAGCTTGGCTGACCAGTCCACCTGTTTACCAACTCTAATCACTTGTCAAAGTACCATTGGCTGATCATTTTTATTGTACCAATAGTTGAATAACTTTATCACAAGATATTATATCATTTTTCACGCTCCTCAATTCTCACTTTAACACTACTTTTGACATTATAAAGTCTAAACTCTACCTTTCAAATATACCTTTCAACTATTCTCTACTCAAGGGAGGTCGCCCTAGCGTGAAATGTGGTCGCCCCCACTTAAAACGTGAGCAACTGTGAGTGTATTTAACAACGCCTAACGGCAATGGCTGGCTTGTTCAGTAGGGATAGTTTAAGATTTTATTTGTACTAAAAAATAATGTAGGGTTCAGTTTGTTTCTCACCCCATAGTTTGAGCTTCAAATTAGATTTTTTCCTAAATTCAATTCACTTACTTTTATAGTTAAAGTTCAGCATCGTAAAATAGTTTTACAATTATACTCACAATTTGGTAGTCAATTTCTTTCTAAAGTCATCGCTATGACTTTTTGCAATGGCTTTTCTCTCATTAATATTATTTTTGTTTCCTGGCAGATTGTGCGACTCTATTGTGATTAATTCAGTTGATTTTACTTTAGACTATCCACGAGATTTGGTGTGCATTAGCTATGAAGAGTCTTATTTATACCCAAGACCTAGCCATATATTGATGCATAGCCAAAATGTTAAACGCATATTTGAACGATCATGCATTGGAACATTGGAAGACAATCAAAGAATCATGAGATATTTACATAGAACAAAGAATTAGTTGCTCACATACAATTCTGGGTGTAAATGATTTTGCATTTCCTGTAAATATACTGTCTTCTTTGTCCATTCAGTACCATTTTGTGATGGCTAGGCAGCTTCTGTTTATCTACAAATGATTTGATTTTTTCGTAGGTTAATGCTGTCTTTAACATTTTTCCAGTTCAAGTTGCTAACCCATTTCCCATTCATTAATCTTTGCTGATGGACAATTATGACACATCCTAAGTTGATAGTTGTTGGGATAAAACCAATCACACTGCAAGAAGAATTAATTAGAAAAGTGAAAAAGAAATAGATGTAAGTATTTATATAGTTTGAACCAAATTATCTTATTCTCTCTCTTTTTTCCAGAACTTTCTCTTTCTTTTGTTTTCTCTCCTACTCACTTTTTGGCCTTCAGTTTGCCTCTAACTCACTAACCCATCTATCTATAACAAAATAATATTAACCCTAAAAGAATTAAGAAACTTTGGATTAAAAGGATTAAGAAATCCTAGATTAGAAATAAATCAAACTGAACCAAAATACTGAACCAATAATTAACAAAAACTCAGTTCCCGCCGAACATAGTTATTAAATATTATTGGGAAGATTTGGAAAATTAAATAATTAAAGAAAATCATTATTCAAGGGAAAAAATAGTAAAATTAGCATACTACTTGATAGTTGATTCTCCTTTCTGTGATTTGTGGTTGAATTATTACAATTCATTAGTACAAAGTGTGTAAGAAAAACAAGTCACCAAAAATGGAGATTTTTAATTTTATTGAAGCAAAACTATACATGATGCATTCATAAATACCTCATAATACAGACTATAGTTGCTACATCAATCGAATTGTCTGTGTTCCTAACTAAACCACATTTATTCATTCCTGTTCTCAAATCAATGGAGAATGGTGAAAAGAGGGGACTATTTTGCTTCTGAAGAAGAACCAGATATGAAAAGGCACAGGAAATTGACTGGAAAGAATGGTTAAACAATCGTTAAACCCAGAAAAAGAAGAATCAAAAGTGCATAATTAATGGGGTTCGACTTGGCTGCGTGATTATTTGGAGCTGGTGCTGCAGTGTTGTTGCCACTTGACGTGTTGTTCGGATTGACGGCAGTGGCGGGGGAAACTGCAGGAGTGTCAGAAGGAGTAACGGAAGGTGCACCTGCTGTTGTGTCATTTTTGAGACTGCTGTAACCTGAACCAAAAAAATCTCTAAAGTAAAATAAAAGAAGGAGAATATGTCAGATCAAAGTTAGTAAAATGGAAAGAGTACTCACAATCCGCTTCTCTCCAACCCAAAACCATCTTTTCCCGATCAAACACTAGCCGATACCCGGTCATGAAGTTCTCTGCAAAAATTTAAGAAATTTCTTCAACCACATTTCTAAATGTTTATGAGTTGGATGTGAAACAATATGATATGCTCGTAAACTTTCAATAAAAGAAATTTGAGATGAAAAATCTTAAAAACGCCTTTTTAGAAATCTCTTTCAAGAACCTTGCAAGGTCTGTAAGCCTGTAAGCTTATAATGACAATATGAACTCAAATTTTCCTCGTTGAATTCGATTTGATGACAGTCTAATGGCTACGGTTTCAAAGCAAATAACTTTCTGTGGATATGAAGACTTACGGCCAATGAGGCTTATATCTTCACTCTTGACAACGCCCAAGCAAAGAAGAGTTTGAACAGTTTGACCAGCCTGGAAGAGCAAGAAACCAATTTCAGAATTTCGTAAGGAGAACCTATTGTGTACGAAAATCTTTCACCGTTTAAGATTTTACCTCGTTTGTAAGTTGAACAGTCATGAGTAAATTAGACATAATCGAATATTGCTCTCCACCTTTTAGAGTTAGATTTACTACAGGATAAAAGAAGGATGCACTTCGACTGCATGTGAAATTTAAGTCAGCAGGAGAAACTAAAAGAAATCTTAAAAAAAAAAAACAAAAGATGAATTGCTTCATGCTCTCTAGTGTAATTACTTGAATTCATAGCAATACTCGAAGGGAAAATTAGAAGCTGTCCGGTATCGCTTTTCTTGAATGAGGGCATTAAACTGCAAAATAACATGTAGTAATTACATACAAGCATGAAGTTTCAGATATAGTTGCCAGAGAACTCAATATGCTACTACTCACTGTTTGCGTAAAAACTGAATAAGACGGATCAGCTAGATACGTAAAGGACGTGCCAGTATCGAAGATAGCTGTAAAATTGATATCGGTGACATTTTTTCCCACGGTTATTTGATTGATGCCGATTCTGTAACTTGGACTGCCAAGAAGAACATTCAAATGATTAGATAAACGTAAAAATACAAAGTTCAAAATTAAAATGTTTTATGTAGTCAAGAAGAGACAACTCACTGTCTTCCTACAGCATCAATAGGAGTTTCTTTCTGGCTTAAGGTACCGTTGTCTCCGAATTCAATTCTCCCAACTCCGTCATTTCCAAAACACATGGAAAAAGAATTTGAAGCAAGACCCTGTTTCGATAAAATAGTAGGAACTGCTATATCTTCAATTCCAAGGCCAAAAAGACCATTGGGAGCAGCTCCAGTCAAAAATACACCGGTCTGGACCTCCCCGCAGCTGCATCATGTAAGTAAATTTAGAGTCGCCGAATTGATAAGTGGACAGTGAAAGTAAAGCACAAAAGATGAATAAGGCATGCAATTATGAGGAGTTTGTAGTCTCTTTCAAAGTACGAAAACAGGACATACCCAAGGGTAATAGTGGCATTAACGGCTTTCTGTTCCTCATTATCGGTGATTAAGTGCAATACGTCTTCTACCAAGTACCCTGTCGATGAGGTGTTACTTGAAACGTAATGGACTTGGTATGGGCAAGTATCGGTCGGTAAAGAGCATTGGTTTGCAAGGTCACACAGAGAGCTGCTGCAGGGAACATCTTGGCTTGTGGATGACAAACTAGTGTTGTAGATATTGAACACTTATCTGCCCATCACAATATCAAAACGATAATCATGTTAAGAATTCAACACTGAGTAAAGCACAGAATAATTTCAAGCACGAGAATTTAGCGTATTTGGAGCTGTAATTCAGGGTCCTGAAGTAAGAAAATGAGTGAAGAACCTGGTACCTGTTCATTTGTGGTGTTCAACGAAGTAACACATTGAGTACACTCACATGGCAGCCAAAACAGATCACTGCCCGTGTCTAATGCCACGAGATAACTTTTAGGTGGTGTTCCCACTGACACAATCGCGTAATGCAAACTGAAAACAAAAACGATGGTCAACTTTATTGAAATCTGAATTGTAAGAAAATTTGGATTTAGGAACAGAGAAAGACTTCAAAATTGAAAAAGAAGAGCTGGGAGTCTTAAGCATATTTCTTCAGCCAAAAAGGAGCCTATTAGCAGGGTGAGCTTATTCTAAACTCCACCATCTGACAATATAATTCATCTCTCTGAAAAAAATACTCATTACGACAAATTACCGAAGCAATAACTCAATGTTTTGTCTTGGAAATTGACAACACAGAATTTCCTAATAGTTTCAAGAACAGAGTTGCAATCGTACACAAGCAAATCTCATTTGAAAAAATAAAAGAGTAAAAAAAGGGAATCATGGAGGGCGTATCTTGCAATCCCAGAGTGACTAAAACGGAAATTCAAAAGCTAATTGATGAACAGAATGGTAATCAACCAAATAATATATAAATTCAAAAAATCAAAGAAGAGGGGGAAAAAGAAGCACAGATGCAGAATCTCACAATCCCAAACTGCTAAAGAGGTGGGTATCGTTTCCGTCGGAGAAAGTAAGAGGCGGCTGATCGTCGGTAGACGCGAGTCGGCGGCCATGGAGAAACCGATCGCGGTGAGCCATAGCTGCGTAGTAATCAACGGTTCCTTGCAACGGGAGGCCATCGACGGGTAAAATTCCCTTAACCTTATCGGAGAAGCGGTGGTGAAGATCGAATCCAAGCGTCCGGTGGGCAAGACAGCTTGTCAAACACCAATTGGACAAGAAAACGCAAAACAGTAGCAACAGCAGGTAATGAGATATGGAAGTAGAAGGCGAAGAAGCCATGGCCGAGAGAAAGTGAAGACACAGCCCTAGGCATGAAGGAAGATGAAAATGGAAGCTGGTTTATATAGAACAGCGAGAAATCGAAGGCATCAGGAAGGAAGAAATGGCTTGGTCGTCTGTTAGCTTACCAAAGTCAACCTCTCTCTCTCTCTCTCTCTCTCTCTCTCTCTCTACAGTCGACTGTGGGATGGACGGCAAAGAAGGAGAGAGCCACGGTTGTTTTAGGTGGGTCCCACCTTTAAAAATTTCCTTCTTTTAATTATTATAAAATTTTAACGTCGAACTCTAATTAGAAGATTTTACTATGAGGTCCCCCAACAACTCTAAAATTCTCTAATTAGAATATTTAACTAATGTTGAAATATTATCTTATCATAATCTTCATTGTTTTTTATATTATATTTACATTGTAAACTTATTTTTTGACGTATAAATTATGTGTCGTTCATTAATGTATACATTACTCAAGATAAATTATAAATAATTATGATAAATCATTAATTGTAGTAATTAATGATCGTTAGAGGGAAGATTATAGTGTAGAATTAAATAGTAAATCTAAATTTAATATTTTGGACAAATCTTTAAATACCAGAAAGAAACGAATAAAAAATTACGGGTAAAGTGCAATTTGGCCCCTACAACTAGGTGAAATAAGTAATTTACACCGTAAACTTGAATAATAGGCAAGAACAACCTTAATGTATTGATAATGGGCAATATGGCCCCTACCGTCATATTTTCCATCAAAAAGTAATATTTTTTCACTTGTTCATTTTTTTTCCCGAAATGTCCCTCACTGGACCGAACCGGTTCGACTAATTGCACTTTGGTTTTTTATTTTTTTTAATTCTATTCATCTGTCTTCTCTTTTCCGAGAAATAGGATTTAAAAAAAATAAATAAATAAGAGTGGAATTAGCTGAACCGGTCTGGTCCGGTTCGGTCCAGTGAGAGGCATTTCGGAAAAAAAAAAAGTGAAAAAATATTATTTTTTGATAGAAAATATGACGGTATGGGCCATATTGCCCATTATCAATATATTAAGGTTGTTCTTGTCTATTATTCAAGTTTACGGTGTAAATTTCTCATTTCACCTAGTTGTAGGGGCCAAATTGTACTTTACCCAAGTTTACGGTGTAAATTGTCTATTTCACCTAGTTGTAGGAGCCAAATTACACTTTACCCAAAAATTAAATATGAAAAAAATGAAAATGGTGTCATTTTAAAGAGGAAATTACTTTTAAGGGTAATAGAGAATGTGTTGTTGTGGCCTACATTAGCTAAGTAGACGACTTTAATGCATGTGTTATCCATTATAAAATATTAAATTCATGATTTATTTTTGAAAAAAATAAAATTTTGTGGTTAAATATCTAATTATGAATAATAATGTTTTTCTTATAATTAGAAGGAAATTTGGGTGATTAAATTAAATATTGAAGAACAAATTATACGACCACTAAAAACTATTAAGGGTAAAGTGTAATTTGGTCCCTACAACTAGGTGAAATGAGCAATTTACACCATAAACTTGGATAATAGGCAAGAACAACCTTAATGTATTGATAATGGGTAATATGGCCCCTACCGTCATATTTTCCGTAAAAAAGTAACGTTTTTTTACTTGTTCTTTTTTTTTCTCGAAATGTCCCTCACCGAACCGGACCGGACCGGTTCGGCTAATTATTTACTTCTTGGATATCTCCGGCAACAATCTTTCGGGAAGTATCGTCAGCCAAGGATGGGATACCCCGGCGTTGCAAATGCTCAGTTTAGCAAAAAATAACTTTTCAAGAAATCTACCTGAGTTTTACAGAAGCGAGAAGCTCGAGGATGTAGACTTATCTAAAATGATTTTTCTAGTTCCATCTCTCTAAGTCTTAACGGCTTAACGGAGCTAATGCAGTTGAACTTAAGCCATAACAAGCTCTTTGGTAAAATCCCAGAAGATACCGGTGGATTACCGCCATGCAAAAGTCTTGAAAAAAATCCAATTTGATGGTTTATACTCACCTGTTTCTTGGCTGTGCTAGCCGCCTTTGTCATCGCCAGTTATGTTGTCTTTTTTCTACGGTGGAGAAAGGAGCAGATGGAGCTGAGGCGGGTGGAAAACGAGGATGGGATATGGGAACTCCATTTTTTCGATTCAAAAATCTCGAAGATTCTCACCGTTGACATTATTTTATCGTCAGCGGGAGACGCCAATGTCATTTCAAGATAAAAAGAAAGGGCTTCGTATTTGGTGAAATTCATAGCCAATGACCAGCAATTCGTAGCCAAGGAAATACGTCGAAGTGATTCCAATTCAAACATCCTCTCTATTTTTTGGTCAGAAATTTTTAAATTCGGGAAGCTTCGTCATCCCAACGTCGTCAAATTAATGGGAATTTGTCGATCTGAAAAGGTTTCGTTCTTGGTTTATGAACGCGAACAAGGAAACTATCTGAGCGAAATTATAGGGAGTTTAAGCTGGGAGCGTCATTGGCTTATAGGGAGTTTAAGCTGGGACAGGATCGGTTCGGTCCGGTGAGGGGCATTTCAAAAAAAAAAAATGAACAAATGAAAATAAACGTTACTTTTTGAAGAAAAATATGACGGTATGGGCCATATTGCACATTATCAATATATTAAGGTTGTTCTTGCATATTATCTAAATGTACGGTGTAAATTATTCATTTTACCTAGTTGTAGGTGCCCAATAGTACTTTATCCAACTATTAAACCAAGAGCTGGGGGTGTTCTTGAAAAGAAAATAGCATTGGGGCGAAAATAGGAATAAGTTAAAAAGTAAGGGTAGCATTGAAATTTTGGTGGTTGGTTCGGCCGTTGACGTGAGTGTATAAACATATGATATGTAGGCGTTGATTGCTGTATAATGAAAGTACTCAGTTTGGCGCGTTTGTGGGTCCCACTTTCTAGTGTTACCTCATGTCCCTTATGTTTCCAGCTTTGCACTTATCATCCATAATTATTTACAATTTATTTATTTTTTCAAATATAATGTAACCATCCCAAGTTGACACTGCACATGATACTATGTATTAAATAAATAATTCAATCCCCGATATATTTTACTAAAAGAAAATTAAACATCGCAAGCGTCACTTGTTGTCTTGATCCCCGTATAGGGGTGGAATTGGTCTATTAAAAGAAATTAGGCATTGCAAGCGTCATTTGTTGTCTTGATCATGTATAGGAGTGGAATCGGTTCAGTTCGGTTCAATTCCACCTCCAATTGAATCTGAAACTAAACCTATCAGTCTTGTGAATCGAACCCAAACCAGAACGATATTATCAGTTTTGCTTGGTTCGGTTCGGTTCTTATTTTTTGTTTTAGACTCAGGTTTAGTTTGGTTTTATACGATTTAAACTTAGTTTGGACCAATTTTGACTTATTTAGTTTTCTAATTTCTAATTTTCAATACAAAAATTTAAAAATTATATAAATATTATAAATTCGGTTCAGTTTGATTTTGATCAATTTTGAAAAGAACAGAACCAAACCAAAAATTTGATTCGGTTCGGTTGAGCTCGATTTTCAATTTTAACATAACTGATTTCTACCCTTAATCCCGTATCATTGCTGCCCACTTTCCATTTTCCGCATCTAATTTTGACCAGATCAAGGGGTGAATTGTGGAATAATTAGGCTAAAGTCCAGCCCGACTAATATTAAAAAACGTGTAAATTAAATTAAATAGTAAATTAAATGGAAGAAAATAAGTCCCATCAATATGTTGAAGTCAACTCATCCAAAACGAGGAGGGAAGTGGGGTGGAAGCTGCGTGGTTGCTTGGCTCTTCAACCTATAGACTTATTTAACGTGGCTTATGCTTGTTTCTTTGAAAATCGTGACATAATATTGATTGTTTATTTTTTGGTCATTTACAATTGTTAATTATTTATGGATTCATCGAGATCCTAGAAATCCATTATGGTCAACTTCTCGACTTCGAGTGAAGGCCGTATCGAATAAAATGAAAAAACAAACATGCAAAAACACGAGATCGATGTAGTACTGGCCTAATTTACTCTAAAACTAGGGTCGATTTGTATTGAAATCCAAGAATTTTAAAGCAATGGATACTCGATCGTAGATTCTTAGAGCAAACGAGGAAGACCTAGATTCTTTGTGCTTGTACTTTCAATAGCACAATATTTGTGTATGATAGAGTTCATATAACTAGCAATCTAAATTCATTCACAAGAGAAGTCAAGTGGAGCTAACTTGTTTAGTTATTCGAGCACTAAAAGCCTAAAAGATGTTTGACTTGACTTGGCGAGGCTTGCAAGCCTGGATCCGATCGTTATGAGCTTATAAATTAGTCAAACTTATAGTAGTTTTATACACAAATGTTAAAAAAAAAATATTCAATATAATCTTGAAAATCTTCATAATCTAATATTAGGTGGCAAGAGTTCATCTACTCCTTTGTTCTGCTTATTGTTGTTTGCATCAATTTCTATTTAAAAATAAATAAAATACAGTCTTAGAAGATTAATTTTACTTATGTAGTATTCACAAGAAAATATTAGATAAAAAATAAATAATTACATAACATGCCTTCATCAGCAGTGACTCAAACGGTAATATCATCCATTTTATATTTATTAATTTTTTTAAGTCAATTTTTTGCATTATTCGAATTGTCGATCTGTCTCGATTTGATCACGTGTGATTTTTCGGTCAATTGATTAAACCGATAATTTGGAAGTCTCGCATTGTGGATTTTGAAGTTTTATGATGAGTAAATTGAATTTTATCGTCAAGTTTGTTGGAGGAAATCTCTTGTGGCGTTGTTTTTCGTAAATTATAGGTTTTCGTGTAGTTGAGTTTTGAAAATTTTTGTTAAGTAAATCAATTTTGTCGCGGAGTTTTGTTTAGCATTTAAATTTTCCTTAGTTAAATTTGAACGCCTTATACTTTTTTTTTAAAATAAATTAAACCTCGATCTCGTAGATGTTACCAAATAATCATTACCATCATAAAATCTTTCAAATACACTGTCCAAGTGTGATTTTTTTTTTTTTTTTTTTTTTAAATACGGACTGAGCTCTCACATAAAAGAACCTGGAGACGAGACGGCCAGGCCACCATGTGGCCATGGGCGGGTCAGGGGTCCGTGTGCTGGCTGGTGAGAGCCTGCCTAGACCAAAACGAGCTGCCAAGCTCCATTTTTTAACTCCGCTCGTCCCATCTAACTAGGCCAATCCGAACTAGATTCATACAACTACTATAACATGATGATCAGTCGGGATGGCGCCAGACTGCGGGATTTACTGTTGTCGAAATCTCCAATCAAAGCTCCTGTTATGAACTAGTGCCCTGTCTCTCAACGACAGCAAAATGACACTCTTCAACATCACTCTGCTATTGCCCCACATCTTTACAGTGGAGCCAAATAATAAAAAATAAAACTTGCGGACACCAATTTCTTCAAAAATTAAAAAAGATCTAAGAATATAGTTTAAAACACGTGAAAAGTAGGTTATTCCTATACCAAATCACTCGTAGAACGGAATGGTTTGGTCGACGATGCACCCATCGGTGACGAGCCTCTGAAATTCAATAGCAAGCACGAAACACGAGGACAAAATCGACGAAGAGGTTTGCTCATGTTGGCATTACAGATACAAAGTTGTAGTTTACATCTTTGGCAAAAAAAACCATACCTGTCGTACACAAACGTTATAATTCTGGTTCTTCCAACACTAAATCACTCGATGAAAATACAAGCTATTTTTGGGCACATCAAAATGGAGTAACTGAGCGAAAGCTATGTAATCATGATAAGAAATATGGCTCTATGCTGTTCGAAATGACTCCAGAGAATAGTACACATTCGACCAAAACCTGTCAAATGAAGTTCGTCACTTAAGAGAAGCCAACTATTTATATTGACAAAGCTTCTAGTACCCATTATTTAAACGAGTAGCCACAAGTTTATTGGATCCACACACTTGTGCCCGGATGTAAGAGTATTACCACAGATCAGAATGTTTATGATTATCTGAATATTATCACCATTGCCTTCAAATCCTCATATAACATGCTGAAAACTACCATATAAAATTAACTTAACCCCCCCATTAAGTAGACTCTACCCCAATTAAGCAAACAAAAATGAGATGCTATCTTGATTTCCTACAAGTACAACTGTGTGAGCAATACAAATTTTGATTTCTTTCACGGAATTTCATTTATTTTCTTTGACATTGAGAGAATTTCCCACCAAAATTCCACAATCTAGGAAACCCACAACAGTCCGATCCCTGATTTGTTTAAATCTCCACGTTCGTTCAATTTTTAATCGATTTCACACAATGAAATACTTCTAAAGCAATCCAAAACTAGTCTAATCATAAAATAAAGCATGATTTAATAATACTATAATGTATTAAACAATAAAAATAATTGATGATGTTGGCTACATGAATTTTTATGCCCAGTCTAACGAACTATAAGGTTCACCACTTAAATTATAACATGCAGTAACACTCCACTAAAACTGCTACAAATCGGCAATGAAATTTATTTGTGTTGTAGGACAATCATTTTCGTGCATTCTAAGACTATACATTCAAGGAATGATGATTACCTCAAACTTTATACTCATCTACTCTCATCCATTTAGTTGCAGACCATTTGTTTCCCCGGATCACAGGACAACCACCTGAAACCACATCAACGTAAAATGTATTGTCCAAAACAGTTGCCGTAAAAAACAGTAACAGCAGAGATGCTATTTTTCTAACGTCTCCATATGTATCAATGATGAAACGGGATTATGATCTCAGTACATAAACAACTGATATAGATAAAGAGGAACAAACCATGCAAACTTGATGAATCCAGAGTGGCATCAGGGTTCATGCTCCAGAAAAGTAACGCATCTCCCATTTTTGGTTTCACAGAGAGCCCCTTTTTTCCACACTCAGATAGTTCATTCCACCAAGGTACGGAACTAATATTGCCTTTGGCAGCAGGAAACACTGTCTCGCCCCCTTCTTCAACATCCGAGCTGAACAGTAAGAAAAACTATTGTAGGATAAACATATATAGGATAGAATATATTATTCATTTAAACAAAAAAAAAAAGTTTTACTTACAGGTACATAAGCACTGTAGCTATGCGTTGACCTCCATTTTTTGTGTTAAATTCATCAAGAAAGTAATCATAATGAGGTTCATATTTCTGTCCTACTTCATAATGGAGTACTTGAAGTCCCTCCCCATGCTCTGTATAGACAATGGTTAAAGCTTCAACTAATGATAACTGTTTGAAATTACTATCAGTCAATTAAGTAAAAGTTGACAGAGATAACCAACACCAATATAAAACTGCAAAAATAAAAGGTTATTTCCTTCATGAAACTTTCAGCTTTAAAATTTCCCTAAAAAATGTCAAACCATAACGTTGAATTTCTTACATAGTAAAAGATAAATTGTAACATATATGAAACTGTGGTATGTGGACTGTAGTTGATGACAAACCATGTAACATACCGCAAAAGAGAGAATTCCCAATGGATGAGGAAACATAAGTTCTCGCTAGGAAATAATACTTCGAATTGGAAAGACAAACAAACTTAAGAGTCTGATGGAGATAGTTAATGATGATCAAGCTCATGATTTCCACAAGAAATGTGACACCAATAAACAACCATCTTTCAACATTAACAATGACTATAGATACAAATTTTAGTGATATACACATTTTTCAATGGAAGATTAGTTCCGATTTTGTACCCATGGGTATGAAGGAGAAGTCGGCTATTCTTTTTTCAATGTCTCTAATGGTCTTATCACGCCCTCTTGACAGAAACGTCCCTGAACTAGTACGAACCCTGCAGATCAAAGGTTCGAATCAAATTTGGAAGAAATGAAAAGACAACTAGAGAGAGGCATAGACATTTTGTCCATTTATTATATAAGATAACTGCATGAGAAAATGTTGGAAACAGCAAACCTGCTATCTTTACTCTTTCCAGTTGCACTATCAACTACAGTTGACTTGTGCATATTTGGCTTTGCTAGGCTGACTAAATACTCACATTCCTTCTTTGTCTGCACATATTTGTGACCAATGTCAAATCTTGGGTAGATTAGGATTTTATCAAAGGCTTACATCAACTCGAGCTTTATTATTATCTAGGTGAAATCAACCATAATTCCTTATCAACCGTAGGAAGCAAAAAAGAAATCCAAGATTTTTGCACGAGACATAAATCTTAAACTAATATCTGCAATTAACCTCTGAATCAACCACTCCTTGAAATGTGCCACAAGGTGGTGCAACTCCATCTAAGTGAAATTTTCAATTTTTCTCAAATACTATTTGACAGATCTTGCAAAAAACTCAAAATGGAGAAATTGTGGCCATTTTAATATTCTGAAGCATACAGCTAGTGGCCTTTCAGGTGCAGCTTCGAGGGTAAGATTCAAACATTTAAACAGAAATTCCGATAAACTACCAAAACTTTTACTTTCTGTTGATAAAATTTAGATGCAAAACATTTAACCATAAAAGTATACAGATCTTTACTCATACATTACACTAGATTAAGTAGATTTTAAACCGAAAACATAAACCAAAAAATTACTTAGCGATGGATAAGGACTCACCAAAAAATTATGATAAATGAAAGCTCTGGGCTCCCATGATATTACTTCCACCCATTTCTCATCTACCCCATCCTCAATTCTGGAATAAAGGAAATATCAAACATTGAAAAAAATTAACTAAGAGAGAGATTTGAAATCATCATGGAAGTACATACATCTCCGAAGTCTTTCGCGCAATTGAGCTGAGATCGTTTGCTTTGTTCGAATCTCCAGAATTGCTCGGAATAGAGAGAATTCCAAGGGCAAGAAGAATGAGAATGACAAAGGTGAACATGATGAGCATGGAGAAGACCAAGGTTGAAGAGGAGTACGATCTCCGACCAGGAAATCGAACTTGCCTCGGTTTTGCCATGGCCAAACAGATTAAAATCAAAAAGGAGAAAAGAAAACCCAAAAAGCTGAACGAAGAAGATCAAGATATACACGCGTTTTCCCCTCTTTCTTCTTCAGAATCTTCCGTTTCGAATCCTCTTGTTGAAAATGAAGCGAAGGTTTGAAAATGGGGTCGTCTCTCGCCTCCTGTTCCCTCCGTTCTTCCTCTTTGCACTTTCTTCTCTCTTTCTTAACACTCTTTAAAACTAATTACATCGATTAATCTTAGTCTCTTAATAATAAATTTAAGGGTAAATGCAATCTATTCCAAGAAGCACCGGTTACAAACAACTCACTGTTAAACTACTTTTTGAATAAAATTGTTATCATACATAGGTAGGCAATAAAATAGCTCATATTTTGATAAAATTCGTCTCATTTTAATATACCCTTGTTATCTTGATTTATTCAATTTTCTGTACACAAACGATATTACAAATCGGTTTCAAATACTAGAAGACAATGCAACGGAAGTCTGTATTTAAATGATAATGACGAAGATGATTTCGAGGAATCTCTAGCATTGCTGTCTAAGAATCTTAGCAGAGTTATGAAGAGATTTGACAACAATAATCGAGGTGTCAAAAACAGTGTCAACAACACCAAGAGTTGTTCTTCAAGCAACAACACGTACAGAGAGAAAAATTATGTCTCTGATCAACCTTTCAAGAACAGAGGAATTAAGTGCATAGAATGTGATGACTTTGGACATATTCAAGCAGAATGTGCTAATACTTTAAAAAAGAAGAAAAACTCTCTCAATACGTTTTGGAGTGAGGATGAATCAGAAAAGGAAGACGAATTTCAGAGTAACCAGGTGGCTCTTGTCTCTAAAGCTGAACGCATAAATAATGGTGATGTTACACTTGGTGTCACAGAGAATATGTCGACTTGCAGTGATGAGACGAAGATTAAATCACAGAAGAAGATCTCACTGTTGAATACAAGTTTCTTAATGAGAAATGGACTGAATTTGTTAAAGTAAATCAACATCTACGCATTCAAATTGAAGGCTTAAGAGATAAGAAGACTAAGTTTCAAAATTCGATTACAAAGTTAGAAGCAAAATTGAGAACAAGTCGAGATGAAGTTAGGGATCTGTCCAATGAGCTAAATCATATGAAGGAAAATGTCAAAATGCTAAATTTGGGTTCCTATAAGTTGGAGAATCAACAAGTTTAGTGGTGATCATTCTGGACTGGGTTTGAAAGGGGAAATCTCTGTATCACAGACAGCGTCTTCTAGTTTTAGGTTCAAAGGCAAAAGCTCGATGTCACAGGCAGTATCGTTTGGATTGAGTTACAAAGGTGAAAGTTTGGTGTCACAGACAGTGTCAGTGAAGGGTGTTGATTGTAAAGAGAAGCAAACTGCAATAGGTACTACAAAAACTGAGAAGAAATTAAATCCTCATGATTTTGATTCTGCACCTTTTAGAAAAGGTAACAGATTTAATATTGTTTTTCACTATTACAATTGTTGTGGTCATATTCTCCCTACATGTTTTTATGTATCTTGCTGACTTGAGACAAGGTATTGTTAGAGATTTTTCCTCTCGCAGAATTCCTCATCAAAAATGGGTGAAGAAGTCCAACTTGAAATGCAACGTTACACATTTTTCTCTCAAAGTCACTTCGATTGATACTTAGTACTTCGATAGTGGGTGTTCTAGGCACATGACAGATGAAAAAAGGTTTTTGAAGAATATCATATCCGAAAGTATGGGAAAAGTGACATTTGTCAATGGTGTCAAAGCCAGTGTCATCGGTAAAGACACACTAAATGTTCTCGGATTGGCAAAGTTGAAGAATGTTCTTCTGGTGAATGGTCTAAAAACAAATTTGATTAGCATTAACCAGTTGTGCGATCAAAATTTAAATGTGCATTTTACTCGTGAGAAGTGTATGGTCTCCGATCTAGACGAAAATTGCATTATAGAAGGGGTAAAATCTTCTGATAATTGTTATCTTATTTCCTCTTTACCAACTTATTTTCATTCGAGCACAAAATATTTTATTCTATGGCATCGTAAGTTAGGACATGTTAATATTCGGATACTGAAGAAGATTATTTTCAAGGGAGCTGTTCGTGGAATTCCTATAATAAACTTTGATGAAGGCAGAGTGTGTGGACTATGTCAAATCGGGAAGCAAACCAAGGTGTCACACTCAAAGTCACAGATACCGGCAACAACACGAGTGTTTGAATTGCTCCACATGGATCTAATGGGTCCAATGCCGTTAGAAAGTATTGGAGGAAAACGCAATGTTTACGTAACAGTTGATGATTTCTCACGATATACATGGGTGGAATTTCTTAAAGAAAAGTCTGACACCTTCAAAGCATTCAAAGCATTGTGTATTCGGCTCCAACGTGACAAAAATTGTGTCATCATGAAGATTATATGCATCCATAGTGACCATGGGAGAGAGTTTGAAAATTCAAAATTCTTAGATTTCTGTAGTCAACTTGGGATAGCTCATGAATTCTCAGCACCTATAACTCTTCAACAAAATGGAGTCGTTGAAAGGAAGAATCGAACTTTAGCAGAGATTTCTCGCGTAATGCTACATGAAAGGAATATTCCACAAAAACTTTTGGGCTAAAGTTATGAACACAGCATGTTACACCATAAATCTGATGTATCTCCGTGGAGGAACTTCAATGACACCCTATGAGATATGGAAAGGTAAAACTCCAAATCTAAATTATTTTCATCCTTTTGTCAGTACATGTTTTGTATTGAATGATAGGGAACAGGAGAGAAACATGATCCCAAGAGTGATGAGGCTATCTTTCTCGGTTATGCTACCAATAGCTGTGCCCATCGGGTCTACAACAAAAGGACTCAAACTGTCATAGAATCAACAAATGTTCAAGTGGATGACTCTCTAGAAACAACCGATACTCTCAAAGAAGACATAAACCAGAACTCAAATGATGATAGTTCTAGTATGTCCACTGGTGTCACATGTGGTGTTTCAGGTGTCTCAAGAGATGTCACAGATAATGTTTCACATCAGACTGCTATAACTAATGAAACAGAGGTAGTCAGGTAGGACAGCATGCAACTATCCACTCGTGTTGTGAAAAATCATCCTACAAATGAAGTCATTGGAGGTCTAAATGATGGTTTTCGAACAAGAAACGAACCAAGAGTAAACTATCAGGAAATGATTCATATGACATATTTTACTTCAACTATTGAGCCCAAAAATGTGAAAGAAGCCTTACTAGATGAATATTGGATTGAGGCTATACATGAAGAACTTGGTCAATTCACTTGGAATCAAGCTTGAGACTTAGTGCCATGTTCTCCCGACGTGAATGTCATTGGCACCAAGTGGACATAAAATAACAAGAGTGATGAACATGAAAACATTACCTGCAACAAGGCTCGGTTAGTTGCTAAGAGGTACTCACAGATTGAAGGAGTGGATTTTGATGAGACATTTGCACTGGTTGCTCATCTTGATGTGAAAAGTGAAAAGTGTTTTTCTCAATGGTTTTCTTAATGAGGAAGTATATATTGCTTAACCGAAGGGTTTTGAAGACCATCATCATCCCGAGTACGTCTACAAGTTGAAGAAGGCATTATATGGGATCAAACAAGCCCCTCGAGCGTGCACGCATTATTTATTGTCCAAGGGATATGAGCGAGGGGGAGTAGATAAAACTTTTTTCATTTGCCGTGACAACGGTCAATTTTTACTCACACAATTTATGTTGATGACATAGTGTTTGGCTCAGTGTCACAGGTGATAGTAGATGAATTCGTTGCTCAAATGACTGGAGAATTTGATATTAGTATGGTAGGAGAACTCAATTTGTAACACTCGACTTTTTCAGTCAGGTAATTTCTTTCCTTAAAGAAACTGATTTAACTGTCACCTTTTATCGACCTTTTTATTTTAAATTAATGCCTGATTTATCGAATTCCAAGTGGTGTGAAACTAGGTTGGATGGCAAAATTGTAATTAAGATGGATTTTAACTAGTATAAATAGAAAATGGAAATCCTTAAACCTCATTAAAACCCCACTGTAGCTGACATTTCCTCTCTTGGCAATTTTTCTTTTCTCCAGAGCTCTTTCTCTCCCTCTCTCTCTCAGCCAGCTACTCATCCATCGACGATCGATTCTTCAGTCTCCACCTCGACAATTCACGCTCTAGGTAAGACTTAGACAATGTAGTTGTTGGTTAGTTATTTAGAGCTCTGTTTTCAGCTAAGACTTGTAGTTTCAGATTCATCAATGGCTGAGTAATAGTAGTGACATTTGTAATCTGTGGTTAGTTACTAGGTTGAATTTGGTTATTTTTTAGGTTCTGAAAGTTAATCTGCGCACACTAGGTGCTCGACTAAGAAGATTTAGAAGTATATATGTATATATGTTAGATTCTAAGATGACTTTTGGTTAGAACTTTTAGGATTTTGATTTAACACTATAATGTGAAATGTTTTCTTTAGGTGAAGAATTCTGAAGAGAAGTGCTCAAGTTTGAGAAGGAAACCAGGTAAGTGAGTGAGTAGGATTCCCGGCCATTAGGGCCCTATATCACAAGGGTACTAAGTTAAAGTTGATTATGATGCCCGAAAGCTGTTTGTGTTATTATCTGTATGGTTATGATATGTGAGTTAGCAACATGATTTATTGTCGAATGATTGATCTGTCATTTTAGTCTGATGAAATAAGAGTACTCATACTCATGCTTCACGATTGTTTCCTTTCAAGCATATGAAAATGTTTTAAGTGTATGTTTTCCTTCACGATCAAGATATGAACATGAAACTTATGTAACAAGGATTAAGAGAGGGTTGGAGGCGGTTTGATGTATGTCACTGTCCAAAAGAAGGACCATGAATACAACCCGCAAGGGACTATGTACACTTTCACTGTCAACTCCCTTTTCGGCACAAATCTTCCCTTAATCCACAAGATGTAAACGATGAACAAGAACATGAACAAGAATATGAACACGAATATGAACAAGAATATGACGAGAAATGATTATGAAAATGTGTTCCTTTCAACTGTGCATTCATGCATACATGTTAGTATTGCACTCCTTACTAAGCATTAGGCTTATAGTTTAAACCTTATGATGTAGGTGACGAATTATCAGGTGAGGATTTCAAACCCAATGAAGATGTCTAGGACTGGTTGCTGGAGGGTGCTCAGGGTGACAGTTTGTGGCTGGAAGGCGAATTCGACCCGTGGTTACTGCTCTTAAGATGTTGTAAGAATTATGAATACTGAAGTCTAAGTAGGATGAGATTCTCTTAAAACATAGGAGTTTAAGACTTGTCTGAATGATTTTTTTTTTTATTGTGGATAACTATGAGGTTATAGAATGTTCTGTTTTATATAAGTATTCCGCTACACGTATTCTGGATGAGTCTCTGGGTTATAATTGTGCATGTTTACTTCTATTAGGTTGAAGTCTGTGAAAGTCAGGGTCTTCTCTGTAGGTAGGTGTTATGAGAGAATATCTATCGGTAGAAGTGAGTATTATGTCTTATCGTTTTGTGATCGGTAGATGTTGTTTATTACTATCGGTAGATATTGAGGGTTCCTGTTCACCGGTAGAAGTCTTCTATCGGGTAATATTTAATGAGTCACGTGGGATGCACATGTCAATTGGAAGATGTAGATTTTTCACTATCGACAGAAGTGAGTATTATGTCTTGTCGTCTTGTGATCGGTAGATGTTCTTTGAGTTTCAATTCCCTCAGCCAAATGTCTTAACGTTTTGTTTATTTATAAATGTTGTTTACTTATTGAGTTTTTCGCTGTATAGTCGAGGATTAAAGATAGAATTTTCATCATTGAGAGAAATTTTAAAATTCTCCGTAAATTCACTTAGTTTAGTTCTATGTCATGGGTAGCAAACCGGGTTTGGAAGACTCGGGATGTTACACAATTATTTTTTTGGACTTCAGATTCAACAAGAAAATGATGACATATTTATTTCTCAAACCAAGTATGCTAAGAATTTGTTGAAATGGTTTAAGTTGAAGAATGGACGTCCTCGTAGAACACCGATTGGGACACATGAAAAACTCTCTAAAGACGAGAAAGAGATTTATGTTGATACTCATTTATATAGGAGTATGGTTGGTAGCCTCTTGTATCTAATTGCTAGTCGACCGAATATTTGTTATAGTGTGAGTTTATGTGCACGGTTCCAAGCAAATCCCTGAGAGTCACACATGGTGTCAGTGAAGTGAATTTTTAAATATATTTGTGGGACAACCAACTATGGTATTTAGTATTCATTTGATACAAATGCAAAGCTAGTTGGCTATTGTGATGTTGATTGGGCTGGGGTTTCAGATGATCGGAAAAGTACTTCTGGTGGATGCTTTTATTTGGGAAACAATTTGATGTCATGGTTCAGCAAGAAGTAAAACTCCATATCTCTGTCTATAGCTGAGGCAGAATATATTACAGCTGGTAGTAGCTGTACTCATATTCTTTGGATGAAACAAATGCTTAAAGACTATGGTGTCACACAGAATGTCATGACTCTCTATTGCAACAACTTGAGTACTATTAATATTTTCAAAAATCCAGTTCAGCATTCTCGAACCAAGCATATTGATATTCGACATCATTTTATTAGAACGCTTGTAGAAGAAAAAAAATATTAGTTTAGAGCATATGGTGACCGAAAGAAAAATTGACGATATTTTTACCAAAGCTTTGGATGATGTGAGATTTGAAGAATTGAAGTCTGCCTTAGGCCTCTGTGTCATGTGAAGAGGTTCTTCTTTGTTGTAAGTTTTTTTTATTTGCTTTCATAATAAAAAAAAAATCGCCACTTGTTTTAGGCGATTTCTTTTATTGCTAATATTTCTTTTGAGCTTCTTGGTCTGTAACTTCCTGTATGAGACAAGGGGTTCTATGAAACTTTCGGCGGTCTTTATGGAAATTTGGAGTTAATCTCAAATGTATTGATAGAGATTTTTATGGGATTTGATAGAGACTATATCTTTGGGTTTATTTTCCAACTTATTTGAAGATTTAGAGTTTATTTTCCAAATTGGGTGGGATTTTGGATTTATTTTTCAATTTAAATGAGAATTTATGGTTTATTTCCATAAACTCAAACGGTTATTCTCCTTCTCAAGATTTGAGTTTTCTGATTCCATGACGATTATTGAAGAAGTACTTGTGAATAAGGTTTCTGAGCCGAATCTTGAAAGCAATTCGGGTCAAGTGCCCTTAATATCGGAGATGTCACTTGCCGAGTTTTCGACGCCGTCTTTCAAGGACAGATGTTTTTAAGGGGGTCATTTGTTTAAATTCTCCCCTATTGTGATTAATACACATCTGAGCAGTTACTGGGTTGATTATGAGAAGTTTACTCCTAATTTCAACAAGATAATTACTGATATCACTGGTAGTGTCAGACGTTTGTGGCCCCGTGGTAAAGATTTTTCTACCTCACAACCTACTGTCAAGTATGCTATCCTACACAAGATTGCTATGAGAAACTGTCCTCTTACTTCTCAGGGAATTGATTGTGAATCATGCCGATTGCAAGAATGAAAGGTCAGCTCTTTCATTTCCTTGTTTGAATTAGGTTATTCTGTTTTCTCAACAAGCTGTGATTTGGGATAAAAAAATTATTGAGATGGATAAGGAGGAAATTAGGAATAGCTACAAGCTTCTGGCAGGTGATTAGGTTAATGTTCTGGAAGGTGTTCCCGAGGGTGTTCCAGCTCTCGACAATGATTCTGATTCCGACAATGCTTTTGATTCTGTATTGTTATCTCGTTTCATCAAGAAATTTTAAGATGAGCTGAAATTTTTGAATGATCAACAAATGGTAATTGAAAATAGAAAGATAGTAGTTACTGGATACATGATGACCTTGTTGGAAAAAAGTCTGATAAGGAAGTTGCTAATAATATCTTCGAGAGAAAGAAACCTGCAAATTTGAAAGGAGGCCGATGTTATTGAAAAATCAGGTGTTACACCTGATATTATTGCTGATGTCATTGAATATGTCATTGAAGATGTTCCTGGGGTAGCAGAGGAGGAAGCTCCAGTATGTCATGTTGAAGAAGAATTTGTCCAAGAAAAGATGCTAGTGTGCAGTTGTCAGCATCTCCAATCGGGTTAGTTTCATATGATGATGAACCTGCCTAATAAATATTATTGTGAATTCTCTCATGAGCTATCGTTGTTGATGGATATTTTGATATGGTGGTTATATGTCTTGATATTTCTCTGTGGTAACTACATGGTGAATACTTTATTTTTATACATTTTTGTCTTTTTATGGAAAAAAAGGGGAGTAATTTGCAATTATGGTGTTGGTGTTATCTGCAATGTTACAAGTGATTTCCGATTAAAGGGGAGTTTTGGTTAATTGCCAACATGCAGGGAGGGTTTGTAATTTTGCCAAAAAATGTCAAAGAGGGAGATTGTATAAGTAAATATTATTGGTAATGATTTTTTGGCAATTGACAATTATAAAAAATTATGATATCATGACATTATGGAAAAATTGATTTATGAAAATTATATTTTGGAAGATTGTTTCTTGAAAATCAAGAAATTATCCATTTGAATTTTGGAAGTTCAAATAAATTAAGGAATTATCTATTTGAATTATAGAAGGTAGATATCTTTGGAAGTTCAAATCTATAAAGCTCGTAAAAGAAGGAAGGTGGTTACTTGGAAATCAAGTATCTTTATCATTTTGGGAAAATAGTTTTTGAAATGTAGTTTCTTAGAGATCAAGAAGATATCAATGGAAGTTAAAATTGGAACTTTTTAAATTTTGGAAGTTTGTTATTTTCGAAAGATCAAATCTTTTTGGAAGGATGGTGCTTGGAGAATAAGATATTGTTAACATATTCAGCATTATAGAATTGATGCTATTTTGGAAAGTAGATTTGAAGATTACGAGATTGTTAAGCTGGATTACAGCGAAATTCAAGATCACGGCGTCTAAGGGATTTGATTCCGATTCGTTTGCTCGTCGGTTGCTCGGATTTTCCATATGTGTTATTTTTTAAAATGGTTTTTGGAAAGTTGATTTGATAATTGCTTGCTGGATTATAACAAGATATATGATCACAACAATTGTGGGATCCATTCATAGTTCGTTGGGATCCATTCCTATTAAGTAGGCGACACTTTCCATATATGTCACACCCGATGTCACAGATCCGATTTTCATGGTATTCGATTTCCTTATTCTGTGCGATCTATTTGGAGAGAATATTGAAGATCAAAAACAGAAATATTCGATGGACAGTATATTATGCATTCTTCCCTCACAATTAAAGCTGCTAAAGCCATTATTTTGTGCCGAAAGTCTTTATTCATTCGGGCGATTTATGCTTCACCCACGATTTCGTGTGGTGTAAATTGTTATTCATTTGGTCTATAATAGACTGTCCTACACACTCTGTTCTGATTGGTTTTCGTTATTTTATGGGTGTGGTGATTGCTTGCATCCGAAGACAACGACTGGTGTTACAGACGGTGTCACAGGTGCGTTTATTATGTTCTTCATTGAAGCTCAGTCTCGGGAGGAGGTTGCCTGAAACTCGGGAGGAGTTCTGATCGTAGGCAAGAGAATCTTGCCATACATGGATTCCGGGAGGAGTAATCATCGACAATGGGAGCTTGTCACATTTGGATTCTGGGAGGAGTCATCATCGACAAGGGGAGCTTGTCACATTTGGATTTCAGGAGGAGTCATCATCAACAAGGGAATCTTGTTACGTTCAGATTCCGAGAGGAATCGATATCAAGACGAGGGAGCTCGCAAAAACAGATTTACTAAGAAGTTAGATAAAGACGGCGACAAAGAAAATAGAGAGTCTTACTTTGTGTTACACCGAGTGTCTTGTAACTTCGTGAACTCGTAAATTGCTTTTTAATTCTGGTACAAAACCCTTATTTTGTGCATTTTATTAATGTCTATTATATTACTTATTATCGGTGTCTCACGCAGTGTTCCACAACACACTAAGACACTGCGTAACTAATTATGATTTTTCAACATGTACAGTAGAACCTCACTCCGAATCACACGCTTCTCAAATATCTACGCTTTCTCAAACTACAGTCTACCATATTGAACCCAAGGGGAGAAGTGAGTGTCCGAATTCAGTTCAAGTATGGTTTCTCAAAATTAAAAATCGGAACCCTAATTAAATGCGCATTTTGAATCCACTGTTAGACTTCAGAGGCAAGTGTTTGCCCGATTCTTATCCTAAGTTGTTGCATTTGTTGGATTGCAGTATAACTCAAATAAGCCAAGGGTATGCTGTAAAAGATCTATTTAAATTTCATTGTGGAACATCGTCCTCCAAGACGAGTACGTTTTTGCATATATATATTTTTTATATCCAGACGGTATATGTGAACTCCATTAGAAGAACTTACCATCCTTATGCTTGTGGTAAAAAGAAATTTATACTACTACCAACACGGAGAAGAAAAGTGGAACCGTATAAATGGCAAGGAAAAGAAACTCAGTGACATTGTTGTTTGCAGGAGAAGGATGACGAAGGTGTTGTCTTTCCCAGGTGCTGCTCTAATGTTCTGGCTTTCCCATGTTCCTCCTTATTGACTAGATGAGCTTCGCCTTTTGCTGCATTTGATGTTTTTATTTCATCATGTTTAGCTTTAGAAGATTGTTTCAATGCTTTTATTAATTGTTTGTTTTCGTTTTGAAAACTCTGGCTCCATTTATTTATCCTCAGCTGCGCAGTCAAGAAAACAGAATTGATGATACCCTACGTTAAAGGGAAGAAATATAGTTTAAGTTAATCTATTAAATATGAATTAAATTTGTCCTAATAAAAAAAATGAAGAGATTGTTAGCTTAACTGAATTTAAAATTATTTGATTAAAATGTTTAAGTTGGAAAATTTATAAAATTAAAATAACTTTTGTTCACCTTGAAAACACTCTTGTATGATGTATCAAGTATTGCAAAGTTTTAATGTGTTTGTTAAGTTTTTGCAACATGTTTGAAGTTTATATTTATGATCAAATGAAAATGATCCAATTTTCACTCGGAATTTTAAGATGGCCGATGTGGTCGACAGCCCAACCCTGATAAATGTCCAAGGGAAAACCTTTTTGTAGACATGAGAGAAGTTTCTGAAGGATGAAATGGCGATCGACCATAGCTCAATTGCTGTAGACCACAACGGTAGACCAAGGGAATCCTTTGAAGGCCCAAGCTTGAGGCACATATTTTCAAAACATAACATGCGGTAGACAGGACCCAGTGGCAGTAGACCAGAGAAGCCTTGCGAGAGCCCAAATTCGAGACAAGTTCATTTTGAGGACACCTGAGGTAGACTGAAATCAAGACGCGGTAGACCAATGTAGTAGTACAAGCCTTTATCAGCTGTAGACCGAGGCGGTAGCCCAAAGCCTTACTAGCGATGGACCACCTACCTCAAAATTGTCTTTACCTGATACAACGTGGTGGTTCTAGGATACATCACGGTAACTCATAAAGTGGTGGTGGTCGATTGAAAGTTTGAAGAAAATATATTTGTCTATGAATACCAGCGATGTTCACTGTGCAAATTATTGAAACTCCGCACATTCAATTTGAGACGTTCAAACATTCAAGTTTTTGAACTATCAACCTAACTTTCATCTTTACATCCTTTGAGAATTTAATTATTGTGAAAGTTAGGATTTTGTACCAAATTTTTCATTCCTCATTTATGGTTGAAAAAGAAAGAGTGAAACCTTATAAATATAAAGACAAGATTGACACACAGAAGCTCAATCAAGTACAAATATAAAGGTTAAATAAATGAATCTTCAAGAAACAATCTTAAAGCGTGGACATACGCAACTGATCGAAACTAAGTTAACCACATTGATTATGAACTCTCTTTCTCTCTCTATCTTTAAAGCTTTATTTGATGTTTTATAATTTTAATTAATGAAAAAAACTAAATAACCTATTCAATAGTAGTCAATAAATATATAATTCCAATGACTTCAATAATCAAGCCATATTCACCAATAGCCACAACCAACCACTAAATTGCAACAATAACTTCAAGGTTTTCAAATTTCCACTCCAATAATTAAACACAATTAACAAGAGTTCCAATAAATCAAGTCAACTAAAAGTCATGAAAATTCCAAATGATACCAAGAAAATTCAGATTGAACTTAAACTAGAGAACATCAACAAAAAGTTTTTGATTGTTTAGAAAAGTGAGAAACACAATCTCCATTGAACCAAAATACTATCTCTCTTGAAGTCTTTGAACTAACCTCCTTCAAGAATTGAAGAAGGCGAATTCTCCAACCAAATAAAATACCAAATCTACATCACATGATACAGTTGGTAAATTCTCGAGAAAGGATGGAGAAATTCTCGAAAGATCGACAAATCAGATAACCGAAATTGTTCTTTCCAAAAAAAAAAAAAAAAAACATATTCCACCATCTAAGAGGTGGAGGCTCCTTGAAATTTCGTGAAAATGTCTTTTAAGGGAAGGTTTCCTCTCAACCCTAACTATTTTCAGTTGTCTTATGAATGACAAAACTATAAATACAACGAATCAATTAAAAAAGTATTAAAAATAAAATGATATCATCTTTATCATTTAATTTTTACTTCTTAATTCGAGACTGATTAATTGGTGCAATTGACTTAGTAGATTGTAAATATTTAGTAAGAAACCCAAGCCCAAGAAAGTTTAGTTGAACCGGACCCAAAACCAAAACCAACAAGAAAAAACCGAATGGGTTCAACAAATTACTCGACTCGCACACTTGTAATGAAAAAGAAAGACAGCCATGGCCCAACCGTGACAATAGACAGCAGAGAGTAGAGACTCAGAGAACCACCGCTCGTAGGAGCAGGTGATAGAATAGATTAGGATGTCACTCAGAGTGGCAGCTCCGATTGCTGCACCCAGACCCCTCTCCCTCTCTTCCTCCCCTCTTTCTTTCACCCTCCCTTCCCACCTCTCCTTGCGCCATTCCCTGAAATATCCGCTTCAATCTCTCTCTCTTTCGCCCTCCCCACATTCCTCTTTCTCTCTTTCCGCCGATGACTTTGAAGAACGCGTGATTGGGGACTGCGTCGTCTTCGAAGAAGACGCATTCGAAGACCCTTGTGTCTTCGACGATGTCAAGCCTCGTAATTCCAATCCTGTCAAACCCAAGCCCAAGAAAGGTTTTCCCGAAATTGAGCCCGAAAATTTGGTTCCTGACAAGTGGAGGGAAGCGCAAGCGGAGATTAATATTACTAAGAAAGAAAGGCGGAAGATCGCTCAGGAATTAGAGTTTGGTACCAGGGTTGAGAAGAAAAGGAAGGGGTTGCTTCCGCTGAGGCAAGTGAATTTGGAGGAGTATTCGGCGTATAGGGAGGCCAAGTTAGCCCAGTTGAAGCCGCTTGTTCTCGACAATCCGGCCAGTTTTCCTGCGAATAAGAAAGTAGAAACTGAAGAATTGAATGAAAGCCGAGACAATGAGTCCTTGAGTCAGCGGGTGACGCCCAAAAACCCAAGGTGGGCTGTTTATGGCAAGAATCTGGATGATGTTTCAGAGTTCTTTAACAGCGGCAACTACGTTCCGAGCGACCAAAAATCCGAAGGTAATCTATTTCTTATTGTTATTTGATGGGAGCCTTGCTATTAACGCTTGTGTAAGTACCCATAATCAGTCATTTTCTTGCAAATGACCGAGGATTATAGTATCCAAAGCTTGCTTTACCCATTATGTCTGTTAATATTGCTGTTTTTTTTTTCACTCACTCGTACTAAAATTCTCTTTCTACATCGAAACCACTGATGATTTCTGCCAAATAGTTGTAGTTGTTTTCTTCAATAACTTTAACCGGCATTGATTGATTTTGATGTTGCAAGCCACTGGTATTTGGTCTTTTGTGGGTAATTGTTACAATCCTTTCTCCTTTTTCTTGATAGGACGGAGAAAGTTGTTTACCAAAGAGGAAAATGCAATGGTGAATCGACGATTTCCTGAACTGGCAGCTGCTACCTCTGTAAGCTATCATTGTGCTTTTCATGCGATTGTCTTGACCTTGTTCTGTTTATGAATTTATTTCCAAATGGGGAACTGCTGTTTGTATAAGCAGAATCATCCTCTGTTAATCCTTGTGACCGATAAGTCAATATGATGTCAGTATAAGTTTTCGTAAAAATCTTTTCAGGACTCATGGCTACCCTTGCATACACTTGCTGCATCAGGAGAACTTTTCTTCGTGGGTGCTTTATTGAAACACAATGTGGATATCAATGCTGTGGACAAGGTATATGAACAAAGATCTTTCGATAAAGTGAATCTGAATTGGATGATTCCTATTCGTTCGCGATCTTAAAGTTGATGGACATTTCTTTTCAGATTGGTTTGACAGCACTTCACAAGGCAATACTTGGTAAAAAGCAGGCCATTACCAACTATCTTCTGAGAGAATCTGCGAATCCTTTTGTTCTTGATAAAGTGAGTCGAAGTTTTTGATTGCTACCAAATACTACGCATGATCGAATTCAAAGAAAGAACACTTGTTTAATTTATACTCAAGATCTTACAATCTCCTTTTCTGGTAAGCTAAAAGCTGTCGATTATCGATGATGTTAACGATGTATTATCTTTTGTAAATAGGATGGAGCTTCGTTGCTGCATTATGCTGTTCAAACAGCTTCAAGTCAGGGGATTAAAGTTGTTCTGTTATACGATGTTGACATAAACATTCAGGACAATGTAGGGTTGAGATTTTCTTAATCTGTATATGCATGGAATAAGTTTATTTATGAAAGGGTGTTATTGTTTCGGTTTTCAGAGTGGGTGGACACCATTGCATCTTGCTGTCCAGGCGCGAAGAACGGATATAGTGAAGCTATTACTGATCAAAGGAGCTGATAAAACTTTGAAAAATGGGGTAAATATGACTAAACATCTGTTTATTTAGCTTTCCAGAGCATTATATTGGTGTGTTTTGATGCTCATTAGAGCAGTGATTAAGTAGGGGGAAATATATTTGGCAGGAGGGACTTACTGCGCTGGAGCTCTGTCTACGCTCCGGCCGGGACAGAAGAACATACGAGCTAATAAAGATATTGAAGCAGTTTCCAAAGTCAAAGACTAAACAAGCATCAGAGTAGTAGATAATCCCTCTAACTTGTTTTCTTGGATTTACGATTCTGTCCTCGTGGGCAATTACATGTTTGGTGAACACGGAATCAGAGGCATTGTTTGAATGTTCTTGTGTAATGGTAGGACGCCCTTCCTCTCAAATACATTTTTAGAATTTTTGGGAAAACCAGAATAGAAATATAAAATAGAGAGTAATTTTATGCTTGCACTCTAGTACTACTATCCTCCATCTTAATTTCTTGTATAAACATTGTTCAGTGCAATTAATGATTTATTTTAATTTATTATTGTTGAAAATCAAATGATAACAGGAAAGAAAAATACACTAATAATAGGAATATCGACATTTAAAAGATAAATTTTACTAGAAAAATCACGAGCAGAGAATAAATTTACTATGATCAAATCAATGTACAATTGAGTTTTGCAATTCAAACATCAATATATAAGAAAATTACAAAATCCTACGACTGAATATGAAACTTAGGTTATACCAAACTCTAATAATTTTCACATTGAAATGAATTCTCATGAGAGATTTAACACTGGCTTCTCGACCTGACCCAAAGCAAATTCAGAACATTAAATTCTGACAGTTTCTATCTTCAAAGATGATGCATATAATGAATCACAAAAAAATCCAACAAACATAACAATAACAAAAACCCTCTCTCCCACAAAAGCCCCACATAGCCAAATTAGTATATGATACCGATCAAGTTTAAGTTCTGCTTAAACTTGAGAGACAATCTATAATAAATCACATCTCCTTCGTGGTATCACCGAACTATCTGAACTGTCACAACGAACTGTATATGAACATGTTGAAGACTCTCCACTGGAATCTATATCCTCAAACATATTTATTGCATAACCCACTGAACTAGTTTCATCATATCGCCTCAGAGTTTTAACCATCTATTTGGGTTCTGTTTTTTGCAATACCATTCTAACTTGAAATTGAAACGGCTGATGATGTGGTGGCAACATCACCTTGAATATCTGTAATAGGCTAACATATCAGCTCTGATGTAAATCTTGATCTCAATTTCAACTTCACTTGAGAATCTGATTTTTCTAAGTCTTCTCAAACAATCATTTAGAATGTTAATTCACAAACTTAGCAGCTTTATTACCCGTTACTGTAGAATCTTGCAACACATATAAATTTATAGACTTTCTAGATCCCTTTAGCATGACGAGAGCACTCAGACTGATCTTCACAACTCTACCTACAACGTTGTACTAATAATACCCCTTCGAATCCAAAGTAGTCAACAAGATCAGATTTTTCTTTAAATCATGAACATGTCTCACATTACCTAGTTGTTGTCCAAAACTAACATTACGCAAGTGTACGTCTTGCAATCAAGTAATATATGTAAGTAGAATATTGATCTCACGAAGATAAAATTATCAATTTTCTAATCTAACCAAAATAAATTTAATTAAAAATAAAAGTTATTTTGGGTGATGTGAATAATTAAAGGGTAATTATCGATTTTAACCATGTAATATGCACTTTATTTTAGTTAGCTTCCTGTACTAAAAAAACCGGCAAACCAAACCCTGTACTTTGATTTTGTTATCTGTTTTGACCTTTCATCAACAATTTCGTTAAACCTCCATTTAAAAAATTACCAAACGATATTTGATTCACTTGAAATTTTTATCACATGTTCACTATTTAATGAGAAGATAATCTGAAAATTGTCGTGATTTTTAACATATGTACGATTTATTGTAATTTTATTTTAGTAATTTATAAACATATTATAATAAATCATACAAGTTTTAGAAAATCACTATAAGTTTTCTATTACCTACCAATGTTATGGTGAAAATGTGAAAATTGTTTCAAATAAATCCAATATCGTTTGTTATTTTTTTAAAAATTAATTTGTAAAGTAAAGAGAAATTGAGATTAGTTTTAACAAAATACCAAAAGTTATTGGATTTATTTGAAAATGTTTTCACATATTCACCACTTCATGGGTAGATAATAGAAAATTTTTCGTGGTTTTTTAAGACTTGTACGATTTATTTTAATATTTTTATAAAATACTAAAATAAAATTACAATAAATTGTACATGTATTAAAAAATCACGAAAATTTTCATATTATCTTCTCATTAAGTAGTGAACATGTAACACCCTGTTTTACGAGATTTAATTTATTCCAATATGTAATGGAATTTTGTAAATAAGTGAAATAATCTCGTTTTGAAAACGGAGAGCTTTAATAGAACCCTTATGGTTTATATGGATTTTAGGAGAAATAAGAAAATTTTGGAGAAAACAAATCGTTAGCAAAATAGCGAAATAAGTAACGAAACAAATAGAAAATCAAATGGAGGGGCAATATAGTAATTTGACAAGCCAAATTTTAATAAAACTCATAAACTCCCTCCCTCCTCCACACTTGCACGATTTTCTTCCCCAAAAATACTCTCTCCCTGGCGATTTACGACTCCCCTCTCCCTCTCGCGCGATTCTCCTCTACGACAACGATCCTCCTTCTCCGGTGACTCGGTTCTTCACGTTTTCTTCTCCAATCACGACCCTAGGTAAGATTCTATAGTTTTCGGACATTAGATTTCTATTTTCGCAAAGTTAAACGATTAGGGTTTCGTTTAGGGTTTTTGCGAAATAGTCGGGTTATGTTAGAATCGGCTAGGGTTGCCCTATTTGTGACTTTGGTGGACGTATTAGTGAGCAATGGAAGTAGTTGGGTGAGTTAATGGTCATTAATGCGAATTTTGGGTGGTTGGAAGTTTTGAAAATTCCATTAATGGAGGCTAAGGATTCACGAGCACGAATTGCTCGACAAAATGCCTCAACGAGTTAAATTAGAGTTTTAGGAGAATTTCCCTTAGATAGAAGTTCCGTTAGTTTTGAAAGTTCGATGATTTAGGCTCGGTTTAATGCTGTGTGTTGTGAAATGTTTTCGGTGAACGACGCTTGTGGACGGAGCTCGGTGTGCTACAGACGCGAGATAAGTCTTCGTGCTTTGTTTGGTCGATTTGGCCTACACCCAGAGTTGTGAAGTTATCGAGGATATTGGTTAATTCCGTAGTTTTAGAATAAGTGGTTGGGTAGTTAAGTTGTATATGTCGTAGTGTGTTTTCTAGGGATTATTGTTTGTTTGTTTTTTTCTATGTTATTTATAGATTATGCGATATGAACTGTACATGCATCACACTTTTTCAAAATAGCATGAAAATGAGTTTCTACACGGTTTTATGAAAAGTACAGAACTAATGAAAAGAAACGAATGCATGTAATCCCGGTCACGACGGAGTGGGGTTCAGACATGGCTGTCATGTGAGTGAAGCATGTTTTCCCCCCGATAGATGAAAAGAGCTGTCTAACCGCCAGACGTGCCCTCTCCATCTGGTGAGAGTAGAACTCGGTGACATCCCGCTGTGTAACGTAAAGATTAAAACGATTGATTTCATGAACGACATATGCACAGCATGCATTCGCATTTACGTAGACTTACTGAGCCTGTAGCTCATAGAATGTCTCTGTGGTGTAGGTGACTTTGATACAGGTGAGGATGATATTCCTCTACCCGACGCACGAGCAAGTTGATGGAGGATGGCCCGTGGGAGTGCGCTGGGCAGTCGGTGCTTATTTTGACCCGTGGGGATGACATGTAGGTATTTTGGGATTTTAATAGATAGAAATGATCGACAATTGTATAGGAGGGTTTAATCGGGCTGAGGGGTGATTTACTAGGAAACGTATGTGTTCTGAGGTTTTGGGTAACTCGTTTTATGAATTCTTTTGTGAAGTCTTTTATTGAAATTATATTGGAACTGCTTGGTTGTTGAATTTTGTAGGGGTTTTGTGTAGTTTTCAAATGGATCCACGTAGTTCGTTTTTTATGAAATTTCACTTCGTTTTCTAGCAGTTACGAGTAGTTTTGAGAATTTGATGAACTGAGAAATGTGAGGGAAATGGTGTTTAGTTATGATGAATGAAGTGTTGGTATAGTTTTGTGAGGTATAGTATTAGGAGTTGATGGGGATGAGATAAAAGAAAAGGGGAGAAAGAATGTTGAAGTGGGCGTGAAGGGAAATGGGGCAGCTCTTTCAAATCGAATTTCCAGAGAGCAAGCCATTCGATCGCCAGAAGAGGGGTGATCGAACGTAGAACTCTCTGGAAAATCAGAGAGTTACCCGATCGTTCGCCAAAAAGGGGGCGAACGATCGGCTCTTGCAGGCTACGCTCTGGAATGATTCCAGAGCGGCAGCCGATTGATCGCCAGAAGAGGGGCGATCGATCGGCTGTCTAAGGGCCGATCGATCGGCTGTCAAGTGGCCAATCGATCGCCCCTTTATTTTCTTGTTTCAGACTTAATTACCCATGTCTTTTGCACTGTAATTTCCTTTAGTTTAATATATTGTTTTATTCAAATGATTTTTTTACAATTTCAATAATCCGAACTTCGATTTAGAAAAATTTTACGGGAATTTAAGGGATAGGAATTTGGTTCGTTACAGTTATGGTATCAGAGCCCCTGGATTTTAAAATCGGTTTTGTAGACTGCTCAACTGCACAGCCACTACGCAGACATCCTTCCTTAGTTGTAAGTACGTTTTATTTTATTTCCTTACTTTTGTTTCTTAGGATTATTTGTTTTAACCTTTATAGGAGTTATAAAATGGTCCGAGCAAGAGACGCTAGAGACGAAGCCTTGGATAGGCTAACAGATTTGCTGGACCGCCAGACTCAGCATATGGATAGACAAGTCCAACAAATTGAGAGACTGGTAAATCGTGAGGATCAGAGGGCCCAAGAATTAATAGTTTCAAACAATCACAGTATGGAGAGGTTCTAGAAACTTAGGCCTCCGGTATTCAACGGACAGTCTTCGGACCCTTCATTTGCTGAGGAGTGGGTTCGGACGATGGAAGACATGTTGGGTTATGCTAAGATTGACAATGTGGAGAAGGTTGCTTGCGTTACGTTTCATCTTGCGCTAGATGCTCGATTTTGGTGGGACTCCATCAAAGCGACAACGGATGTTACGGTTGGAGCGACCCTTACCCGTATCCTAATTTTTCCGTATTTTTTTTTTATCCTTATAAACTTTGTAACAATTGAGTGGAATTTAATTCGTGGACTAAATTGTTAAATTCGTTCGAAAGCTATTTTGAAAACCACTTAAACAAAACTTAAAACAATTGAAATAAAATTTAAAACAATTATAAAACAATTAAAACATTGGCCAACAATTTGAGGGGCAAAATCATCAAGGCCGTGGAAAACAAAGGGGCGATCGATCGGCTGCACGATAGCCGATCGATCGGCTCCTTACAAATTCAAGGGGCGATCGATCGCCCCATTATCAGGCGATCGATCCCCCATATTAAAATACAGGGGCGATCGATCGCCCCTATATCAGGCGATCGATCGCTCTTTGACGACCAATCACAAGCCGATTGATCGCCCTATTACAGGCAATCAATCGGCAGGCTCTTTGGAATTTCTAGAGAGTTGCCTCACTTTTGCCGATCGATCACCCCCTTCTGGTGATCGATCGACAGGCTCTCTGGATTCTGAAATCCAGATAGTTGCTCCTCTTTTCTTCTTCTTCTTTCCTTCACTCTTCCCTTCTTTCTTCTCATTCCCTAAACACTTTTCTTTCCACACATACACCCTAACAAACACAATAAACTAAACACTTCATCACATCTTCATTCAAAACATCCTACATTTATCCATTTCATAATTCACAAAACCTACCTAAAACTTAGCCGAAAACGTAGTGAAAATTCATAAAAACAAACTGCATGGATCCGTTTAAAATTAAACATTTCCCCCTATTTTAAATCACCAAGCAGTTTATAAAAAAGTTTCCAAAACGTTTAAAAACATCAAAACATAAACCTATCAATTAATCAGATCTCAAACATCCTAATTTGTTCAATCTATACAATTTCTCCTATGATCTATCTATCGTATACCCAAAATACTTACATACATTTACTTCCCCACGGGTCAAAAGGTGCCTCGATTGCCTAGCACACTCCCACGGGCCATCCTCCATCAACTGCATCATTTCTCAGGTGGAGGGATCTCGTCCTCACCTTGCTCAATGTCGCCTACACCATACAAACACCTATGAGATAAAAATCTCAGTAAATTCTACGTAAATACCTATGCATGATCATGTATGCTCAATGCTGTAAAAACCGTCCATGTCATTTCATATATAAGTACGTGTCAGTCTATGGTTATCGAAAACGCTTGACAGATAGATAGGGCACGTCAAGCGAATAGACAGCCCACACCATTTGAAGGGAGGAAATCCCGCTCACCACCAAACGCCAGGTCTGAACCTCATCCCCGATAACCCCATGTCATGATTGTTTATTGTGATACTTTACTTGCCTTTACATGCGTGTTCTTTTCGTGAAATCTATGCGTAAATTCATTTTCATGACGTTTTGAAACCATGATGCATGAACAGTTCAAAATAAACATACATAAAGAGCATACCATCAAAACGCTACAAATACCATCAAAACACTCAACCTATAAAGCAACCGAACCTAAACTACCCAACAAAAATAATAGACAGAACAACACAATAAACTAAACACTTCATCACATCTTCATTCAAAACATCCTACATTTATCCATTTCATAATTCACAAACCTACCTAAACTTAGCCGAAAACGTAGTGAAAATTCATAAAAACAAACTGCATGGATCCGTTTAAAATTAAACATTTCCCCCTATTTTAAATCACCAAGCAGTTTATAAAAAGTTTCCAAAACGTTTAAAACATCAAAACATAAACCTATCAATTAATCAGATCTCAAACATCCTAATTTGTTCAATCTATACAATTTCTCCTATGATCTATCTATCGTATACCCAAAATACTTACATACATTTACTTCCCCACGGGTCAAAAGGTGCCTCGATTGCCTAGCACACTCCCACGGGCCATCCTCCATCAACTGCATCATTTCTCAGGTGGAGGGATCTCGTCCTCACCTTGCTCAATGTCGCCTACACCATACAAACACCTATGAGATAAAAATCTCAGTAAATTCTACGTAAATACCTATGCATGATCATGTATGCTCAATGCTGTAAAAACCGTCCATGTCATTTCATATATAAGTACGTGTCAGTCTATGGTTATCGAAAACGCTTGACAGATAGATAGGGCACGTCAAGCGAATAGACAGCCCACACCATTTGAAGGGAGGAAATCCCGCTCACCACCAAACGCCAGGTCTGAACCTCATCCCCGATAACCCCATGTCATGATTGTTTATTGTGATACTTTACTTGCCTTTACATGCGTGTTCTTTTCGTGAAATCTATGCGTAAATTCATTTTCATGACGTTTTTGAAACCATGATGCATGAACAGTTCAAAATAAACATACATAAAGAGCATACCATCAAAACGCTACAAATACCATCAAAACACTCAACCTATAAAGCAACCGAACCTAAACTACCCAACAAAAATAATTAGACATAACAATGACCAACATAAGCAATTAAGCACCAACGTATCCTCAACAACAAACTCGGCTTATGGTGTAGGCCAATCGGCCACAGTAAGTCACGAGAACTTACCTCGTGCGCGTTGAACTTCAAGCTCCGTCCACGAGCGTTGTTTACCTAAGAAAAATTCATAATATTATTGTTAAAACGCGTTTAAACCTTAAACGTCCAAATTAACGAAATCCTTAACTAAGGAAATTTCTAAAATTCTAAGTTAACTAATCGAGGCATTTTAACAAACAATTAACGCTCGATATCTCGAAACTGCCATTAACGAGTTTTTCCAAAAACCCCTAAAATTCTCGAACTCTAATCTTTCTCACAAATCAATTTAACTTCATCAAATAACGCTCGATACGTCCGTTATATTCGCAACTATGGTAAACCTATAAATTTCAGACCCTAAATCACATTTTTTAACTAAATCATAAACGAACCCTAATCGTTTAAACTCCATAAAAATCGAAATAAACTTTCCTAAAACCTTAGAATCGAACCTAGGGTCGGGATTGTAGAAGAAAACATGAAGAACGGAGGTTGAGAGGAGGGGAAACGCCGTTGGAAGGGGGAGAACGCCGATGAAGAGAAAAGTCGCCTGGAACGCAGAGGGAGAGAGAGGGAAATCGTGGAGTGTCTGGTGAGGGAAAGAAAATTGTGATTTTATTAAACATTTAACTTGTCAAATGACCGTATCGCCATTCCTTTGATTTTCTATTGGTTTCATCATTCGTTTCGTTATTTAGCTAACGGTTCGAATTCTCCAAAATTTATTATTTCACCAATTATTCAAACTTATTACTAGGGTTCAATTAAAATCATCCGTTTGCAATTCAGACCTCGTTTACTATTTCTACCACAACATCCTTTATATTACGAGAAACGTAATTCTCATGAAATTAGCGTTAAACTCCTAAAATTTCCAAAATTTTTCTTAAAATCCATATTAATTATTAGGATTGTAATAACGCTTTCTTTTTGCAAAACCGACTTAATTCGTCATAATCACTAAATGCCATTATTCACATATATTACAAAAATCCCGTAAATCCGGGTGTTACATTTCATCCACCTTATTTAAATTTTGTCCTCAAAATTTGATCATACAAACAATTCAGAATACTTAGCCATCATATCCTGCTGTCGCTCCCAAGTAGCTTATTCCACCTCGTGGTTCTGCCATAAGACTTTGACTAGCGGGATTTCTTTGTTGCGCAATACTTTGATGGAAGACTCTAAAATACGCATTGGCTTCTCCACGTAAGTCAAGGTAGGCTGTACCTCGATCTCTCTTGTCTCCACAACATGCGATGGATCGCGCAAACACTTTCGAAGCATAGACACGTGAAATACATCGTGGATGCCTTCCATTGAAGCCGGAAGCTATAGTCGATACGCTATCTTCCCGATCTTCTTCAAAATTGGGAAGGGCCCCACATATCGAGGGTTTAGCTTGCCATTCATTCCGAATCGCATTACACCTTTAAACGGAAAAACCTTCAAATAAACCTTATCACCTTTTTCGAATTCCAGTTCTCTCCGTCTTGTGTCAACATAGCTTTTCTGTCGACTCTGAGCTATCTCGATACGTTGTCTGATAACGGCAATCTTCTCTGCCGTTTGCTGTAGGATCTCAGGACCAACAATACTAGCTTCGCCAACCTCATCCCAATATAGTGGAAATCTACATTTACGACCATACAAAGCTTCATACGGAGCCATACCGATGGTAGCCTGGAAGCTGTTGTTGTAAGAGAACTCGATCAATGGCAAATACCTGCTCCACGATCCCTGAAATTCCAACACACAAGCTCTGAGCATATCCTCCAGAATCTGATTTGTCCTCTCTGTCTGACCATCAGTTTGAGGATGAAATGCCGTGCTGAAATTTAGCTGAGTCCCCATAGCTTTGTGCAGACTCTTCTAGAACTTAGAAGTGAATCTTGGATCTCTGTCTGAGATAATCGAAACTGGCACTCCATGCAGCCTAACAATCTCCTGCACATAAAACTCAGCGAGCTGATCAATAGAAGACGTCATCTTCGCAGCTAAGAAGTGAGCCGACTTTGTCAATCTATCCACGATCACCCAGATGCCATCATGCCCTTTGGTCGTCCTTGGGAGCCCCACAATAAAATCCATGGAGATCTGCTCCCACTTCCATTCCGGAATTGGCAGTGGCTGTAATGTTCCAACCGGCCTCTGGTGTTCTGCCTTTACCCGTTGACAAACTAAACAGGTTTCAACGTACTTGGCGACCTCTCTCTTCATGTTCGGCCACCAGAAGTGTTGCTTTAAATCTCTGTACATTTTAGTGCTTCCTGGATGCACAGAGTATGCTGAAGAATGTGCCTCGGCCAATATCTCATTCTTTAGCTCCTCATCGTTATGCACGTACCACCTATGCCTGAACTTTAGAATACCGTTATCTGACAAGTTGAATTCAGACAAGTCTCCGGACGTCATGCTCAATTACGCTCCTCACACTCTGTATCTTTCTGCTGAGCTTCACGTATCTTATCCAGAATAGTCGGCCTGAGAGAAATATTGGTGAGCATACTGGACAACTCTGCCACAATTTTCACATCAAACTTCTCAATCTCAGACCTCAACATAACCGACATCGCTGCAAGTGAAGGCTGACTCGCAAAAGGCATTCGGCTCAAAGCATCAGCGACTTTGTTCGCTTTTCCTAGATGGTACTTAATTTAAAATTCATAATCTTTGACGAACTCTAGCCACCTTCTCTGCTGCATATTCAGTTCCTTTTGCGTAAACAAATATTTCAAGCTATTGTGGTTGAAAAATATCTCGCACTGCTGCCCATATAAGTAATGCCTCCATATTTTTAGTGCAAAGACCACGACTGCTAATTCCAGGTGATGTGTAGGATAGTTCTGTTCGTACGGCTTCAACTGCCGAGAAGCATACGCGATAACCCTCCCTTCCTGCATAAGCACGCATCCAAGCTTAACTCCAGATGCATCACAATATATGCTGAACTTGTCACCTTCAACAGACAATGTCAACACTGGAGCTGCGGTCAATCTCTGCTTTAAATCCATAAAACTGTTGTCGCAAGCAGCCGACCATATAAACTCCTCGTTCTTCCGAGTCAAGCGTGAAAGGGGAACTGCAATATTCAAAAATCCCTCTATGAACTTCCGATAATAACCAGCCAACCCGAGAAATCCACGTACCTCTCGCACGTTCTTAGGTTGTGGCTAATCTCTTACCACCTGAATCTTACTTGGATCCACAGAAACTTCTTCCTGTGATATGATATGGCCAAGAAAACTGATTCTATCTAGCCAAAACTCGCATGTAGAGAACTTCAGATAAAGCTGGTGTCGTTGTAAAATTCCTAGAACAATCCGCAATTGCTCTTCATGCTCCTCCTTCGTCTTAGAATAAATCAAAATGTCGTCGATGAAAACTACAACGAACTTATCTAGATAATCCTTGAAGACGCGGTTCATCAAATCCATAAACGCTGCAGGGGCATTAGTAAGTCCAAAAGACATAACAAGAAACTCATAATGCCCATACCTCGTTCGGAATGCTGTTTTATGAATATCCTCCTTCCGTACCTTCAACTGATAATAACCCGAGCGTAGGTCAATCCTGGAAAACACTCGAGTACCTTGCAGCTGATCAAACAAATCATCTATCCGGGGCAGTGGATACTTATTCTTCACTGTAAGCTTATTCAGCTCTCTGTAATCCACACACATTCTGAGGGTCTCGTCTTTCTTCTTGACAAATAGAACGGGCGCACCCCAGGGTGAAAAGCTGGGTCGGATGAAACCCTTATCTAGCAACTCCTCATGCTGAGTTTTCAACTCTCTCAATTCAGCAGGTGCCAATCTATATGGATTTTTAGACACTGGCGCGGAGCTCGGATATACATCAATGACAAATTCGATCTCCCTTTCTCGCGGTAATCCGGGAAGATCATCAAGGAATATCTTAGAGAATTTTCTGACTATAGGAATGTCACTCGGTTTTACTCCACTGAGCAACTGAGTATCAACTACTATGGCCAAATAAATAGAGTACTCTCCTTTAAACTGCTCGTTGACCTTCATGGAATAAGAGATAGGCGATCCACTCAATCTGTTTATCACCTGATAAGAAAACTCGGCTTTACCCGGGGGTCGAAAGGTCACAATCCCCGATCGACAATCGATGGTGGCGAAATGCTGTGAAAGCCAGTCCATCCTTAAGATAAGATCGTAGATCTCTATGCCCATAACAATCAGGCGAGCATAGAGGGTACTGTTCCTAACCGAGACAATATTTCCCTAAACAACATAACCTGACTGCATACGCTCTCCTGAAGGTAACATCACACTATATTCGCATTCTGCTAACTCAGGCACCAGCTTCAGTCTAGACAGACAAGCAGTGGAAATAAAAGAGTTCGTAGCCCCCGTGTCTATCAAAGAAAATACTGCTACGCCCATAATCAAAACAGTACCTGCTATCACTGAGAGTTGAGCCTCGTCGTCAACATCACCAGGCTCAATAAAGGCAAATATTCTTGGGGTCACTCTTCTTTGATCGGTAGCCGCCCTTGGACAGTTCTGAGCAAAATGGCCTCCACATCGGTAACAACTGTTCGTGCCCAATCGACAAGCACCGTAGTGTTCCTTCTGGCACTTAGGACACACAGGCTTCTGAGTAGCCCCTTGGACTTGCTTCCCTTTGCCTTGATCGCCTTTACCATCGTAGGGCTTTTTTGCACCCCTCTGCTGTTGTTGTGGCTGCTCCTTCGGTTGCCAGCCCCTATTCTGAGGCCGTGGCTGTATCTCCCGAAAGAACCCTCTAGCTGGCTCTCTTGGTTTAACTGAACTCTGATCTACAGCCTCAATCTCCAGTGCTCTGGCCACTATCTCATCATAGGATACATTCCGCACCCCTGATATTGTAAGACTCTTCCAAATTTCTTAACCAAGCCCCTGTACAAATTTGCGTACCTTGTCCTCATTAACTCTAACCTGACGTGGCGCGAATCGGGACAGGGCCTCAAACCTCCTCACATAGTCGGCAATCGAACCAACCTGCCACAACTGCATAAACTCTACCATCTTCGCCTCCCGCACCGTATGGCTGAAGTACTTGTCATAGAATATGTAACACCCAGTTTCTATTAACCGATTTATCTTTTTGAAAATGCTTTAAAATTTAAATTTGGGTGATTTAGTGATTAGGTTAATAAGTGAATGAGTAAGGACAAGATGGTAAATTGCAATTTATTGTGGATAATGTATTTAAGGGAAGGTTTAATGAGGTTTAGCCGCCACTATCCCTTCATTTTCCCTTTCTCGGTATTCAGCTCAAGCTCATCAGAGCTCCAGGCGATTTTTCCCTCCGACTTCTCCAGTGATTTCTCGGATTTAGGTGAGTTCCTTCACTTTTCCTTATGATTTGTCAGTTAGATAACAGAGGGAGTGTAATGTATGTGTTTTTGGGAGTGTTGTGAATGTGTGTAGTTTCGGGTTTAGTGCGGAATCGGGAATGCACGAAGATCTGAGCTTCCAAGCTAATTTCCTTAAGACTCCTTGATAGTTTAAAATGAAGTTTAACTAATACACCGTCTATGATTTTAGGTTTGAGCAGAACCCGTAGTGGTTAGCAACCAAACAATTTCCAAGAATCCAGATAAGTGAAGTATTGTGTGTGCCTTCGGGCCTACATCACAAAACAGTAGGTTTATGTATGTTTGAGTGTTTTCTTTTTGTCATGCATCATGTTTTTGAAGAAATACGAAAATGAATTTACATGAAATGTTATGGCAAGGTATGAACAGATTGTAACAGATTAGCTGTTAAGGGAACTAATCCGCCCCTTAATTGAGAAGAAGATGCATGACTTTGGGAAAATTGATCCACCTCCCAATGGAACCGAGGGATCACATCAGTGAATGAACGAAATTGCAACTGAGTTGTGAAAGTAGAAACTGCATGATTAGGATTTATGTTTCAGTATTCCATTTCATCTCCTTTACTTACTTAGCATTAGGCTAATAGATGAGTTTTGTGATGTAGGTGTTGAGATTACGGCAGGTGATTTCCATGAGTTCACAATTGCATAGATGATGTTGGAGGAGCGCATTCAGGCCACGACTTGGTAAACTGATGAGGCGGTTTAACCAGTGTTTTGTTTATGTGCATTGTAGTGAATAACTGGATAGCTGAGTTGTGTTTGAGTTTCGTTGACAGAATCAACTTTTAATGTTCTGATCTTAGGTTTGAAAACTCTCTGGTTCAGTTGACAATGTTTTCACTCAAGTATGTCGAGTCTTATGACAGTAATAGTTTTCAATGTTTTGAACACATTTTGAAACTTTCTGATAATATACCTTGCTGATTTAGCATTTGTTTTTACTGGATTTGAGTATTGTAGGAACTGAAGTTGTTTCTGAATGGTTTCATTGAAGTGAATAAGTCCTTTCGTATTAGAGTTGTTTTGTATAGGATATGAATTGTGGAAAAGTTGCTCTGTCTTCTACCGGCAGTTGTAGTCTATCGGTAGAAGACATCGTTTTCTATCGGTAGAAGATGGTTGTTTTCTACCGGTAGGAGTAGCGTGTTACATCTATCGGTAGATGTGAGTAAAAGTCTTTTGTCGTTTTGTGATCGGTATGTGTAGTTGTTGTAACGACCCGACGGGTTCCCCCGCCCGAGCCGTGCAGTGCCCCCCGATGGGCCAGCTGCCACGTGGCGCCCAAGGCGGCCCCCACGTGTACTCACGATCTTCCCCCACCACCTGGTAAATGGGGGTTTTTGCCTCCCCTGGGATTAGAACCTTGGACCACCAGGCAAAAACCCCCATTTACCAGGTGGTGGGGGAAGATCGTGAGTACACGTGGGGGTCGCCTTGGGCGCCACGTGGCAGCTGGCCCATCGGGGGGCACTGCACGGCTCGGGCGGGGGAACCCGTCGGGTCGTTACAGTTGTTCTATCGGTAGATGTGAGTAAAAGCCTTTTGTCGTTTTGTGATCGGTATAAGTAGTTGATTCTACCGGCAGAGGCTGGATGGATGATTCATCCGGCTGACGTCATCGGTAGATGCAGGTAGCAAAACTTGTCGTTTTGCAATCGGCTGACGTCATCGGTGGAAACCTTCAGTTTTGTTTCCGCCCTGTTTCGCTGACCTTGTTCAGCGGCAGATGCGTTTGACTTCTTTAATCTTTAAGTATTTCACGCTTTATACCTTCATTTCTTTCAGGCGACTATCGCCTAATTTTATACTAATTATTCACACATTGATTTACAGTTTGTTTAACTCTATTTTGCTTAAATGATTTCCGCTGCAAGCTTTTAAATGTTTTGAGGTTTTAAAAAATGTCAAATTTGGACTTTCGAGCGTAGTTTTAAATTTTGTCCAAAGTTTCCTAGTTATGATCGGGCTTATGAGTAACAAACCGGGTTCAGAAAAACTCGGGGCGTTATAGAATATCATCTTGAAACGCTCCCTACTCATAATCGTCACATCGGTGGTTGCCTTGATAGAATCCCACCAAAATCGGGCATCCAGTGCCAAGTGGTAACTCACCAACGCAACTTTCTCTCCGTCCTCAATGCTTGCGTAGTTCAGCATGTCCTCCATGGTTCGAATCCACTCCTCAGCTGAAGAGGGATCTGTAGACTGTCCGTTGAACACCGGAGGTTGGAGTTTCGGGAATCTCTCCATCCCTCGATTACCCGGAGTCACTGTCTCCCGAGCTCTAGCACCTTCACGGTCCATCAAGGTGCCTAGCTGCTGGGACTATCTCTCCATCTGTTGGGCCTATCGCTCCATGTGTTGGGACTGTTGGGCAATAAAATTCTTAAGGTGGTCTATCATATCGTCTCAATCATCTTGGTCATTTCCTCGACGCACCATATTTCTATAACTCCTATAAGGGTTAAAAGCAAATAACTCTAAGAAATCGAAATCAAATAAAACTTTTAAACATACTTACAGTTGAGGAAGAATGTCCGCGTAGTGGCTGTGCAGTCGAGCAGTCTACAGAATCGTTTTTAAAACCCGGGGGCTCTGATACCATAAATTGTAGCGACTCTTACCCGTATCCTAATTTTTTCGTATTATTTTTTTTATCCTTATAAACTTTGTAACAATTGAGCGGAATTTAATTCGTGGACTAAATTGTTAAATTCGTTCGAAAGCTATTTTGAAAACCACTTAAACAAAACTTAAAACAATTGAAATAAAGTTTAAAACAATTATTTAAAATAATTAAAACATTGCCCAACAATTTGAGGGGCAAAATCGTCAAGGCCGTGGAAAACAAAGGGGCGATCGATCGGCTCCTCAAAAATTCAAGGGGTGATCGATCGCCCCATTATCAGGCGATCGATCCCCCATATTAAAATACAGGGGCGATCGATCGTCCCTATATCAGGCGATCGATCGCCCTTTGGCAACCAATCACAAGCCGATTGATCGCCCTATTACAGGCGATCAATCGGCAGGCTCTTTGGAATTTCCAGAGAGTCACCTCACTTCTGCCGATCGATCACCCCCTTCTGGAGATCGATTGGCAGGCTCTCTGGATTCTGAAATCCAGAGAGCTGCTCCTCTTTTCTTCTTCTTCTTTCCTTCACTCTTCCCTTTTTTCTTATCATTCCCTAAACGCTTTTCTTTCCACACATACACCCTAACAAACACAACAAATTAAACACTTCATCATATCTTCATTCAAAACATCCTACATTTCTCCATTTCATAATTCACAAAACCTACCTAAAACTTAGCCGAAAACGTAGTGAAAATTCATAAAAACAAACTGCATGGATCCGTTTAAAACTAAACATTTCCCCCTATTTTAAATCACCAAGCAGTTTATAAAAATGTTTCCAAAACGTTTAAAAACATCAAAACATAAACCTATCAACTAATCAGATCTCAAACATCCTAATATGTTCAATCTATACAATTTCTCCTACTATCTATCTATCGTATCCCCAAAATACTTACATACATTTACTTCTCCACGGGTCAAAAGAAACCTCGACTGCCTAGCACACTCCCACGGGCCATCCTCCATCAACTGCATCATTTCTCAGGTGGAGGGATCTCGTCCTCACCTTGCTCAATGTCACCTACACCATAAAGACACCTATGAGATAAAAATCTCAGTAAATTCTACGTAAATGCCTATGCATGATCATGTATGCTCAATGCTGTAAAAACCGTCCATGTCATTTCATATATCAGTACGTGTCAGTCTATGGTTATCAGAAACGCTCGACAGATAGATAGGGCACGTCAAGCGAATAGACAGCCCACACCATCTGAAGGGAGGAAAAACCCACTCACCACAGAACGCCAGGTCTGAACCTCATCCCCGATATGTCATGGTTGTTTACTGTGATATTTTACTTGCCTTTACATGTGTGTTCTTTTCGTGAAATATATGCGTAAATTTATTTTCATGACGTTTTTGAAACCATGATGCATGAACAGTTCAAAATAAACATACATAAAGAGCATACCATCAAAACGTTACAAATACCATCAAAACATTCAACCTATAAAGCAACCGAACCTAAACTACCCAACCAAAATAATTAGACAGAACAATGACCAACATAAGCAATTAAGCACCAACGTATCCTCAACAACAAACTCGGCTTATGGTGTAGGCCAATCGGCTTATGGTGTAGGCCAACAAGCTCCGTCCACAAGCGTTGTTTACCTAAGGCAAATTCACAATATTATCGTTAAAATGCGTTTAAACCTTAAACGTCCAAAATAACGAAATCATTAACTAAGGAAATTTCTAAAATTCTAACTTAACTAATCGAGGCATTTTAACAAACAATTAACGCTCGATATCTCGAAACTGCCATTAACAAGTTTTTCAAAAAACCCCTAAAATTCTCGAACTCTAATCTTTCTCACAAATCAATTTAACTTCGTCCAATAACGCTCGATACGTCCGTTATATTCGCATCTTGAATAACAAAGTATTTAAATAATATTTGAACAAAAAAATAACCACTCATCATGACATTTAGTTGTAACCCTATTAACCACCAACAATACCTTTGACCATAGTATTCCAAAATCCTTCTATAAACTTCACAACTTGAATTTAATCCATTCAAAGGTAAAACAATTTCTTTGAAAACTTTTGAATGATGTCATGGTTTTAAAACATAATGATAAAAAATTTCAACATTATGTTTTGAACCACTCAAAATTAAAGCACTTCTTAAGAATCCTTTTTAGTGTTGTCAAGATGTATCACAATAATAAGGATCCTTATGCTAGAGACTTAACAAATCAAAGTGTTTGATGAAGGGTACCTCAATTAGGGGTTGTGGCGCTCTTTCCTCTTTTTGGGTTGAGAGACTTAAAGGTCATTCAATTTTCAAGGCTTTAACCTCCTTTTGAACAAGAACTTCATCCTCATAATTACATTCTTGGCCAAAGTAGCCGTTAGGGACCAATCCTCGTGCTCACTTTCTTTGCCCAATGATGTTGTTATGAACTCATTTTTATGCTTCACTAGATATGCTTGCTCCATTTGATTAGGCTCTTCATGGGAGGGGTTGATCTCCTCTTCCACTTCTTCACCTTCTAGCCAAACATCTTCTTCTTTATCCATTTGTCCATCAATCTCGAGTAATGGACCTTCGTGGGGGTAGCAAATCTCTTCTTCTAGAAACTCATCTTCCTTTCCATGTGAGGTCTCTTCAACAATCTCCTCATGAACTTGTGCTTCTAAAGGTTGAGGCTTGAATGTATTTGGACTTGTAGAAAAGAGTCGTTCATTGAATGAATCCAATGACCACTTGAATCGCTTCTCAACTTTAGTTGCCACATTTATTACATCATCCAATGAACCATATGTATGTCACTTCAAAACAGCCTCAATCTCTTCGTTTAGAAACCACTTCTCAAGTTCATAGCTTTAAACTCGACCGAATAATCTTCAACGTTGAGTGTGACTTGTTCTAATTTTTCCATTTTCAAGAAAAATTCTACTCTAAGATGGATAGGCACAAATTTTTTTCTCATTAACCTCTTCATCTTTTCCCAAGTAAGAATTTCGACTTCACCATCATCCTCCTTTCGAGATTTCAAATTTTTCAGCCATGAATAAGCATAATCTGTGAGTGCCAAAGTAACTAGTTTAATTTTCTTCTCCTCCGAATAGTTATGACAATAAAAAATTTTCTTCATTTTTTCCAACCAATCAATGAAATTAAATCTATTCAAATAACCTTTAAAAATAGGCAATGAAACTTTATGAAATCTTACATTATCAATGTAGTCATTTGATGCGGAATCTCCACCATAAAAATGACTCGGATGATCTTCATAGTCATAACGGCATGATAATTTTTTGGCCGATCTTTTCTCAACATCTTTGCCACTAAAAATTACTAGAAAACAGAGCAAATAATCCAAGAAAAGAGCAAGGATCGTGTTTCCAAAAGTGATTCAATTTAACAACCAATAAACCAACAAAATCCCACAAAAAAAATAGGATCCCGAATTTTGTGGATCTGGACCAAAACTTCATTAACTTAGCAAAATTTGTAACTTTCTCGATTCTGAACCAAATGGACCTGAAATTTTAAGACTTTCTTAAACAAGGTCGGAGTAACTATCAAAGATGAAAAAGTTATAGCCGAAATACCAAAGGTCGTCGGAATTCTGTTTGTTGTTCCGGCCGATAACAGAACACCAACTTCAAGAAAGTGTAACTCTCTTGTTTGAAATTGGAATGATGCGATACTTGTAGCAGATTAAAGCTCTGGATGTGAGGTTGTTTATGTGTACAAATAAGAGCTTGAATCGCTCTTAAAAGAAAGATATGGATGATCGACTGCTGGTTGATCTGCAAAAAAGTAAGTCTGTTTCTTTCAGATTAGGATTTTCTGAGTTGATTGTTTTGTGCGCTGCTTTTGATCATCATGATAGCCAAACAAAATACACCAAATTTTCAACAAATAATCCCAAGAATACATGGAGCTCTAGTACCAAATGACGCAAAATCAAAGCAAAAAATAATTGAAAAACCTTGGTTGGTTAGAAAAAGTGTAAAAATGGGGCGTCTTTTAACCTTGTCTCCTAATATAGAAGGAGCGCTCCAACGAGGTAGGTTGAGAGTTCATACACCCTTATGTTAAACTTTACCTTCAGCTAAGATAGTAGAAAGGTATGCACCGATTAAGAATATCTACTGTACCATTCTGTTAAACTTTACCTTCAACTAAGATGGTAGAAAGGTATGCACCGATTAAGAATCTCCACTGTACTCATAAGATGGAAATAATTGAATGGCAATCAATCGAGAAGAAAGATGGCCACGCAAAAGTTTCGAAAAGAAAGCACTCGACTTTGGAGAGGAAAATCTCAATTTTCTATTCAACTTCAACTACACAAACATAAGAGTCTTTGAGTAGGGGTGGGCACGGGCCGGTTCGGTCCGGTCCTAAGTCCGGACCGAACCCGGACCAAAGTTTTGGGATTTTTTTTCCAAAGCCCAGAACCAGACCTGGAATTTCGGTCCAGTCCCGGTTCGGTCCTGGTTTCTCCCATTTTTTTTTTTTAATCTTAAAAACGTTAAAACTAAATGAGGAAAGCTCCAAGTCTGTGAAAGCAGAGAAACTAACAGAGCAAAGAATCGATCCAATCCAGCAGAGAAAGCACAGCAAAGAAGTCGATCCGAGCAGGCGACTGGCGTGAGCGCGAGCGCGAGGTGACAAAATCAAAGACAATAAACGAACAGAATAATCGAAGTCGAAAAACAAGAGAGAGATCCGAACAAAGAAAGATCAACAAGAAGAAAAAAGAACATAATAAGATCAAATTACTCACAGAGGCGAGGTGAATAGCGTAAAGCCACGAACGCGCGAGGACAGGCGAGGCGATCTGAGCAGGCGAATGGCGTGAGCGTGAGGCGACTCGGGTGTTCGCCGTTTGAAGATCGGGACTTGGGTATTCGGGAATCGGGTGTTCTGATTCTGGATTTAGGGATTTAAAAAGGAAGAACGAACTATGAAGCGAAGAAGGAAGAGTTACTGAAGACTTAAAACCGGTCCTTCGGTCCGATCCCGGTTCTTCGGGAATTCGAGCTGTGGACCGAGGACCGGACCGTGGTCCATCATCCTGGGACCAAAACTGGATCAAAACCGCCTGTCCGGTGTGGTTCTCGGTCCCCGGTCCGGTCCTGCCCACCCCTATCTTTGAGAATTTTTAATAAAACTCTCTTGAAATAAAACTTTAGATAAAACTAATGCAAGAAATAATGACATAATGAAACAATGAGAGGAGCAATTTGGTCATCCTCCATGTGTGCGCGTGTAAGTAGTTAGGCTGCACGCTTAATACATCTAGTCGCGCATATTCGAATTGATTTTTCCAACCTTATCTTTGTGATTCGTTTAGCCAACCAACATTATCTTTGAAAATTACCATTGTACCCTCTCATGCATGCAAATGCCTCAAATTCACGTAAAATACTAAAAAAAAAATGAAATAAAAACAAATAAAAGGAACGGTTACATTATTTGGATAAAGAAAGACAAATTCCTTCTTCCATAAATGTCGTGGGAACGAGTCTCTCTGTAATTGGCCTTGTTGATCAAGCAAACAGTCTCCAAATTACGCGATCCAGCCCATTCTGAAAACCTTAAGATGTCCGCTACATTATTCATGAAGCACACTTATTGAAATAACATTGGAACAACTGTTGAAAATGCCAAATACTCCTTGGAGGTTTGTTTAACTGCAATTTTGTTGGAAGGTCAAATAATTCTTGGACATGTGGTTGATCTTCCATTTATGTCTCACTTTGAAGAATGTCATATTGTAAGTGGATGCTGAATTGAAGATATTGATTTCCTTAAAGCATGTTCTTCTATGAAGAACTACAAAATAAACAAGTGAAAATTAATTAGAAAATTTTCATGTACTTGTTCTTGAGTGATGGATCTGTGGCACATCAGTATCGATCTCCAGTTGTTTTGAGTTGCATTAGAAACAAAAAAAACTAGATTGAAATCGTGTATACCTTCTGCTGCGTGAAGATTATTTGTTTACAAGTTACGAAAATAGGTGGCGATGACATGCTTCTTTGGTTTCAAATCCCTAAACTTGGCCATGGTATATTTGTTGCTACGATTTTAAAAGTGGTGTCGTCATTGACTTTGTTCGTCGGCCACTCTTTTTGATTCACATAGATTTCATCGCTGACTGGTTTGCCGACCACTTGGGTGATGCTACTGTATCTTTGGATTGCCGTCACTTATCATCTATTTGTACTCATGAGATGTTGTCGGGTCTTTAGATCGTCGCCTTACTCTGATGGTGTGTTTGAATGATCCATTAGTGATCCTCTTTTTTTCACTGTGACTGTATTCTAATGAAAATGGTAGAGTCTTAGTTTATTATAGCTACCTATGTATGTAGCAATATCCATGGCTTGTTGAGCTTGTTTTAAAATAGTAAAAAGATTTTGATAGTTTGTAAATCTTTGGCTCGTGGAACATGTGTTAAGGTGAAAAGAAATTATTTTGAATGTAAAGTCATGCACTACTATTTATAATTGTTTCATGGTTTTGAAAAGAGATGATAAAACAAGTTTTCACATGCATTTGAGTATGATATTGTGCCCCCGAACCCACCCCGGCTCGGTGCGTTACTTTGCTATCTTTTAATTTTTTATTATTACTTTCCTTTAATATTTTTACACAATTTAACTAACTCACTTCAAGCATAAGATTTTCTCATCAATTCCTCTTCAAATTTCACTCTATAATTTGCATCACCTCTGAATGAAATTAAACTCTCATAACATACTCTAACTAGGCTTAGTACATTATAGGAAATTTCTTGGTGGTACACAATTCACGTTGAGAAAATTTTCTGAGTGTTACAGATATAAGGTTTGATGAGAATTGTGGAGCCTAAAGGTGAAGCTATCCACTGAGGAGTGGCTCCCTTTTTTATCTTTCTTCTTTAAGTTTTGAGTGTTTATCTTTTCTTTGGTGATGGAATTCATTGTTTATTTGTTTTCCTTATTCCTGGTTTGTGTAAATTGTTCGGTGTTTGATATTTTATTTCTTGTACGACTTCCGTTGGATTATTTGATTTTTGCATTATGTTATTTTTATGATCACTATCTGAACTTCGGCCCATTCTTTATGGGGTTGGGCTCATTTTTTATTCAGTCTTCCGTTGTAAACATAGTCTTGGGTTGAGTGGTGGGATTTCTCATGAGATAAGGTCGCTTGACTCAGCGTTTCTGTCCTGACCCGCCTTCGAGTTGTGACAAGAGCATGTTTGAAAACATTGTTACGTGTATAGGTAACTATAAGAAACTAAATTTCCACCATTTTCATTAAAACACAATTACAGTGAAAAAAAGAGTCACTCAATGATCTCTCTCACACACTATCAGAGAAAGGCGGTAATCTAAAGACCCGACATCATCTCATGAATCAGAAAGAGATGAAAAATGACGGTGATCCAAAGATCCAACAGAGTCACCCGGGTAGCTGGCGAGCAAACTCAACGACGACACAACCGTGAATAAAAAAGAATGGCTGACGAGCAAGCTCAACAACGACACAACCCACATATCAAAAGGAGTGGCAGACGATTTGAAGACCAGACATCAAAACCACCTACAAAATCAGATCAAACAATAGACCTTGGCCAAGTTTAGAGATTCAAAATCCAAAGATCCCGTCATCACCGCCCTATTTTCCATTTTCTATTTTCATAACGTACAAACAAATAACGTTCACACAGTAGGTGTTTATTATGATAACTGCCTCTTCAAGTGGGGAGGTTAGTAGCTAATACAGATTTATTTTGTTTAAAAAAATTTCACATCTTTGGTGGTTAACTTATCTTAGAGATGTTAAATCGGCAAGCTGGCTCGGTCTCGTTAGGCAGGCCGAGCTGAGCCGAGATTTTAGGCTCGCGAGCTTGCCATGAACCTGGCCAAACGAGCAGGCCAACGGGCCGGCTCGTTAGCCTGCCGAGCCAGCCCGCCCCTTCCCCCCAGCCTTGCCTCACCCACAGCCCGACCGTCGATGAAGGGAGAAGTCGAGAAGAGACCGTCGCCGTTCTTCTGCGCAGAAGGTGATGACCAATCGCGTCTCAGCCTTCTCCGATGAAGACAGTCGTCTTCTGTTCACAGATCGCTGAACATCAGAGTCTCCACCTCGCACTGTTCGCACTTCGCCGATCTGCTTTCTCCGACCATGAAGAAGAGATCGCCGACAGATCTGAACCTCCGTTTACACTCCGTCGCCGCTTCAGTCTTCACCCACAGAGATGAGAGAACGCGTTGCCTCGCCTGTTGGTTTTCGACTCTTCTTCAGAAATCAGACATTTTAGAAATTGAATAAAGTAAAATATTCAATTTTTATTTTTAACATTGCTTTAAAGTTTAATAGTTTGATTTGGAAAATTGGTGGTTAAAGAGTTTATTTGATTTGATTGGTTACAGAAGATAAGAACGAGTACGCTTTCAATTTTCCGACTTGCTACTGCAGTACTATATGTGGTAGGTAGAGATGTTAAATGGGTGGGCTAGTGGGTCGAGCCAAGCTCGGCTCGCTACAATAACGAGCGGGTTTGGCTTGAGCCACACAGACGGACCGAGCCGATGAAATGTGCACACCACTTGTTTGATGAAATGTCTATGAAAATTTTAAGTTTTAAAAATTGATAATTTTCTTTATATTTTGTGAGTTGGAAGTTCTTGTACACAAATTACTAGTGTGCACTTAATTTTGTTTTTGTGTTTAGTATATTTATTTATGTAAGTTCGGTTCGTTAAGCTTGGCTCATTACGCTCGTTGGGCCGCTTCGGCTCGACTCGTTAGACTCGTGGCTCGCGAGCCAACTCAGGTTGGAAATTTTTTAGGGTCGGCTCGTTAGGCTCGACAGGTTCATTAGGCTCGGCTCGTTTAGCTCGGCAGGCTCGGTGAGCAAGGTCTTTCTCAGCTCGACTCGGCTCGCTCGTTTAACATCTCTAACTTATCTTAAGGTGTCTTGCCCTTTAAAAACACCAACCCGTCATCGAACGAAGAGAACCCCTAATACTTTTTGAGAGAAAGTTAAGAGCTGCCTTGCATTTTTCTCACCGATTTGGAGGACGTTTTCGTTGCTGTTCGTGCGAAAGTTCGACTTCTAAAAGGTGAGAACAATCTGAATTTTTCTACTCCATAAATCACTGTTAGGATTGCGATTTAGAAATTTATATTGAGTCTGAAATTTGAACTATTTCTAGTGTAAATTTTCGAAGGGGAAATCGTTGGATTTTAAGAGGTTGACTGGAGATTCCGTTGATCGGAAGTCCGTTGGATTGAAAGTATGAAATCAAAAATTTTCCTCCCAGTTTTTGCCTTTCGATTTTTGTTAGAGAGTTGGAATTTCTGTGAGGCTTTGAGGTCGGTTTGGAATTGGATTCGAATTGATTTCGGGCACTGGAGTCGCCAAACTCACAGATGGAGTCCGACGAGTCTGTCTGGATAGGCGTTGTCTTGCCGTTTTTGTGCCCACCGAATCCACAGGAGGAATGGCCAACAGCGTCGAAGGAGACTGTCTCTTTGCCCAGCAATGAGTGAATGAACCGTGGTCCAAACTTTAATTTTGGAAAGCTGATTCACTTCAATGGGCTGCTGGCTCACTTCAGTGGGCCCCGATTTTGTTTTAGGTTGGGCCTTTGTGTTGGGCTGATGTTTCCTTTGGGTTGGGCTGATGTTTCCTTCAAGTTGGGCTGCAGTCCAGCCCTCTTTTGGGTCGCAGTTTAGCTTCTTTGGGCTTAAATTTTAAGCCAGTTTTTGACCCAAATTCAAGTGTTAAACTTCCCTTTTTAAGTATGGACTACTTTAGGGGAAATTTTGGGAAAATTAATTATATGAAATGACAACCCTAATTTTAATGAACTTATTTTTGATTATGTGAAAATTGTCAAATTAAGTAGTCGACTGGACTTAGGATTTTATTGGGCTTTGGCTGTATGTAGACTCATTTGAGGTAAGAATTTATTTTATTTTTATTTGTTATTTTATTTTATAAAATTATTGTTAGAAATCTTTTATTGTTGTTTAATGCCGATGCGTATATCCTTGTATGCATGTTTGCATATTTCAACATTAAAAAATTTTGTTTTAACTAGAGTAATGGAACAGCTGACTATGTCATATCTCTAGGCGCAAAATCTTAAACATGATCAGGGTATTTTTAGTGACTTTTGTCATCGCCAAGTATCGGTGTTTTTATATTTAATGCGTAAAACATGATATGCTCAGAGACCATGGATGGCTACATTTTTGCTCAATTTATTTTGTTATTATTTTATTAAAAATTGAATATAAAACATGTCCCTATTGAGTTTAGTCGATTAATCCTAACGACATCGTCTTGCAGGAATTAATAAAGAAGACTATTAATCTCCAATTCAGTAGTAGATTTGGTTTGATGAGAAAATTATGAACCAAGGAAGACCAAAAATCAAAGTTTCAATCAAAGATTTTTTAAACATTGGTAAAGATTCATTGAAGTGAGAAGATGCATTTGAAAGTGTACAATATGAGTTTTTGATTAAAAATTAAAAGTAGAATCCAAAAAGATGTTTCAAGAGAGATGCATGAAGATTCACACGAATTTGAAAGAGATAAAGATTCACGCGGATTAGAGAGAGATAAAGATTTACGTGAAGATTTAGAGAGGGTGCGGCACATATGCTCACGGAATAAATAAAAAGGAAGGATGCGATGCACATGTGCATGTAAGAATTAAAAAACACATGTGTCATACATATGCACATGTAAGAATTAAAAAAGACATTCGTCAATCTAATACTCACACGAGAATTAAAAGTCACATGCACAAACATATGCAAGTGTATGCAAATCTCGTAAAAAAGATCTTCTCCAATTGAATTTACTCAAATCATGTTCAAACAGAGTTTAAACATAAGATGACATCGGATCTTGCAAAAAATCCTTATTCCTCGATTTTATTTTATATTTTATTTTTATTTTTTTAGCATTTAATTTAATTTTAACGTGTAGTCTATTTAATAACAAAACACTTTCGATTTAATCGAACAAGTTTGAATTAAAAATTAAATTTTTTTTAGAGAAAATTTCTCTTTGATTCTTTGCGAATAACATCGATCTTCTTCAAGTCACGATTGAAGAATCTTGCTTGATAGCTTTGGTTTTTACTAACGAGTTTGGTCTGGGTGAAACTCCTATTTTGATAGATTCGGTTCAACCAACATGTGTGGCTCGGGTCAAGCTTTGTTATTTGATAATTCGGTTTCATCGAATTCTTCGATTGGGGTCAAGTTCCTTTTTTATTCTTGAATAAAAAAGACGTTCTTTTGAACCATTCTGTTTATTGAAGGGTCTCAGATCTCATAATATCCGGGGTTTGCATCAATATTTCCCTTTATAATAGTTTCTTTGAAAATTTACGTTTATCGATAGATTAGACTTTAATGTCACCCGTAAACTTATAAATTATTTAAACTTTTGTGTGGTACATTTTATTTGGATTTATACTATCATTTTATTTCGATGTCATTTGTTGGACCTATTAACTTATCATTTTGGGTCCTACCTTCGATTTAAATTAATATGAAAAATTAAGGGTCGAGTGACGTGGTTCTGTTTTTGAGTCGAGTCGTTTCTCGTTCTTTCTTGAGTCCCCTTTAGGGCGTGACATTTATCATCTGACTTATGTTGTCATGATCCGGATACAAGCCTAACAGAATGTCGAGTGGAACAAGCTCTCAAGTAGCCAACGAGCAAACTTTGCAATAGCACTACCCGTAAACTAATATCAAGAAACATATTTCTGATCATTTTTAGGGATTCAAAACTCAAGGAACGCGTCATCACCGCCCTATTACCCATATTCGTAACCGTGTAAACTAGTTAACATTCACGCAACAGAAGGTGTAAGTTATCCTCCAGTTACTTTGACACCGTGTAGCGACCCTTAACATTATTCCTAATTTCCCGTATTATATATATATATATATATATATATATTTTACTTAAAACTTTAAGCCTAACGTTCGAGCGGAAATAAAACTTTTAGAATCGGAATCGTTGAAGTTTATGCTTTTAAACCATTTGACAAAACTTAAAAACAAATTAAATAAAACTTAAAACAATTATTTAAAACAATTAAAACTATCAAAACAATTAAAAATAATGAAGAAACAATCGGCCAAAGAGTGAGGGACAAAAGGGACATTTGTCTCTGAAAACCAAGGGGCGATCGATCGCCCAAAACGGGCGATCGATCGCCTGTACCTAAAATGGGAGGGGCGATCGTTCGCCCCTCATAGTGGCGAACGATCGCCACCCCCTCTGGATTTTCCAGAGGGGCGATCAACCTCCAGGCGATCGATCGCCCATATGTGACGATCGATTGCCACATCCTCTGGATTTTTTTCTAAAGGGTGGCGTTGCCCCACCCTTTTCTTTATTCCTTCCCCTGCATGTACATACATCAATACTCCTAACTACTTTCTCAATTATCACTAAACACCACATACAATTTGACATAAAACCACCCGATACTCGTACATTCTCTGTAATCTTACTCGAAACCGACTTAATACGCATCTAACACGAAATACGTTTTCACGAAAATGAACTGCGTGGATCCATTTAAAAACTAAACGTTTCCTCCTGCTAAAATCACCAAGCAGTTCATAAAAATCTAGATAAAAACCTTAACAAAACGTTTTATAAATTGTTTGCCTAAATATTTGTACATCAATCTTTCAACTAACCAGAACCAAACATCCTAATATGTTCTACTATACAATTTTTCCTACGAACTAACTATCGTGTCCCAAAATACCTTTACGTCATTCCCCACCGGTCAAAATTCGCGTCGACTGCCCAGTATGCTCCCACGGGCATTCTCCTTCAATCTGTACGATTATCTGGTAGAGGGAAATCCTTCTCACCTTGCTCTATGTCACTTACACCATAAAAGACACCTATGAGATAAAAATCTTAGCAAGTTCTGCGTAAATGCTGATGCATGTTCATGCATGATCAATGCTAAAAAAACCGTCCATGTCATTTCATTTCGGTACGTGTCAGTCTTGGTTATCGGGGTCTTTCTCAGTCAGATGGATAGGGCACATCAAGCGGGTAGATAGCCCACACCATCTGAAAGGAGGGAGACCCGCTCATCATGGAACGCCAGGTCTGAACCTCTTCCCGAATAACCATCATGCATTGTTTACTATGATACTTTACTTGCCACATGCATGCAATTCATTTTCTTTGAAAACAATGCGTAAATTCGTTTTCATGGCATTTGAAAACTATGATGCATGAACAGTTCAATACAAGCAATATAACATACATAACGAGCATACCATCAGAACACTACAAATACCATCAAACTCTCACAACAATCAACCTATAAAAACAACCGAACCTAAACTACCCAACCGAAACAATTAGACGAAACAATGACCAACTTAAACAAAAAGCACCAACGTATCCCCAACAACAAACTCGGCTTATAGTGTAGGCCAATCGGCCACAGTAAGTCACGAGAACTTACCTCGCGTCCGCTGCAACTCTAGCTCCGTCCACGAGCGTCGTTCACCTAAGGAAAATTCACCACAATTGTCGTTAATATGAGTTTAAATCCTTGAACGTCCGAATTAACGAAACCTTAACTAAGGAAGTCTCCTAGTGTTCTAATTTAACTGATCGAGGCATTTTATCGAGTAACTCGCGCTCGACACCTTAAAACTTCCATTAACGAGTTTTTCGAAAAACTCCAAAAATTCACAAACTTTAACATTTCTCATAAATCGACCTAACTTCGTCCAATAACGTTCAATACATCCATTATATTCACAACTACGGTAAACCTATCAATTTCAAACCCTAAATTATGTTTTTCACGAAATCCTAAACAAAACCCTAACGTTAAACGACCCGAAAACTACGAATAAACTTTTCAAAACCGTAGAACCTTACCTAGAGTGTCGTTTGGAGGGGAGAACACGAAGAATGGAAGTCGATCGGAGAGAAATCGGTCGCCGGCGTGAGGAATCGCCGTGAGAGGCGATGAAAATCACCTGGAGAGAGAGAGAGAGATGGAATTCGCGTAAGTGTGAGGGAGGAAGAAGAGAAAAGATTATTTTAATTAAATTTGATTTGGCAAATTACCATTTTACCCTTCCTTTGATTTTCTATTTGTTTCGTCATTTGTTTCGTTAATCGTCTAACGATTCGGCTTCTCTAGACTTCCTTATCTTGCCAATAAGTCCAACTTATTACTAGGGTTCCATTAAAACTGTCCGTTCGCAAAACGGATCTCGTTTACTATTTTTACTAAAGTATCCTTTATATTATGATAAACGTAATTCTCGTCAAATTAGCGTTAAACTCCTAAAATTTCTGAAATTTTCATAAAATACTTATTAACTATTAGGATCGTAATAACGCTCTCTTTTCACAAAACCGACTAATTTTGACATAATTACAAAAATGCCATTATAAAAACAATTTACAAAATCCCGTAAAGAACCGAGTGTTACACACCGACACCGTCTGTAGTATCATAACATGAAAATCGTATATACATATACGTAAAAAAAACGTGTTGGCAACAGACCCTATGTAACGACCCACGTCCCGAACCACGTACCCCGGCCCAGGCCCGTACACCTGGCACCGAGGCCCCGGCCCAAGCCCGTACACTTGGCACCGAGCCACGTGTCCGGCCACGTGTCCGCTACTCACAGAACTTCCCTCTCCCTGCAGAGGAATTTTACCTTCCCCCCCACTCGAACCCAGGACCTCAGGGTTAAGTACCTGGGCTACAAGTGAGGAGTACCACTTGAGCTATCTGTGAGTTATGTTGACTTCATCGGCAGATGAAGTGGTGTATGAAGCTCTCACGACTTCATCGGCAGATGAAGTTGTGGGTGAAGTCGTGTAGACGTCATCGGCAGAAGCCTTTGGTTTTCTACTTCTGCTTCTTCTGTTGACTTTGTCGTCGGCAGATGAATTCGACTTTTGTAATTCCTTGAGTAGTCTATCACTTAAAACCTTAATTCTTTTGACCGGACACTTGAAATATTTCCATTAATCTTTCCAACAAAATTTTCACCGCTGGTTTAACCCCATTGTAGTTTTAAATAATTTTTCCGCTGCAAAGTTTTCAAATGTTTTGAACGTTTAGTAAACGTCAAATTTTGTATGTCGAATGAAGTTTTAAATTTATTTGAAATTTCTTAGTCATGGTCAAGTAATGAGTAGCGAACCGGGTTCAGATAACTCGGGGCGTTACAGTATGGTATCAGAGACATTCAGTTAAACCGTTCAAAAGATTACTCATCAGTGCCAACCGTCGCATGAAAGTACTCCAACAACTGTAAGTGTTTATGTTAGCTTCAGTTATAAGATGTTTATGAGTATAGATAATTTTGTGCAGAACCTTAGACAAATGGCTAGACGACCAGGGAGACCAAGAGTACCTAGGGAGATGCCAAACTTGAGGAATGAAGAAGATTCAAGTGTAATTAGACAGCTGACGGAGTTGATGCGTCAGCAGACAGATATTGTGCGACAGCAATCTGACCAGTTAGGTGTGTTATTGAGTCGGGAAACCCAAGGAAGTGCCAATTCAGGTCACGTCAATGAGCATTCAGGGGATAGATTTCGTAGGCTACAACCGCCCACATTTGATGGAAAGTCATCTAACCCGATTGTTGCTGAGGAATGGCTTCGAAAGATAGAGAGCATGTTCAGGTGTGCCAATGTTGGAGAAGGGGAGAAAGTCATTTTGGCAACGTTTCATCTAGCAGGGGATGCACAACTTTGGTGGGAGTCGCTGGAGATCACCACCGATATTGCAACCCTGTCCTGGTCGCAATTCAAGGAAGTCTTCTATGAGAAATATTTTAGCACCACTGTCCAGAACGCAAAGAAGGCTGAGTTTTTGAGCTTGAAGCAGACTGGGTCTGTGGCAGAGTACAATAGGCAATTCGAGTCTCTGTCAAGGTTTGCTGGATACCTTGTTCATAGAAATGAGGATAAAGTGTTTCAATACCTGCAAGGTCTAAAGCCAGAGATTTACAGAGGAGTGAAGTACTCAGGCATTAAAGGCTTGTCATTCAGCGAAGTAGTGTCTACTGCATTGGAGGTAGAAGAAGCTGAAATGAAGTGTGCTGGACCAAAGGAAGCCCCGCGAAAGTTCTTCCAGCCCCACCAACAGAGGGGAATAAAGAGATCCGCTGATGGTCAGAGTGGCCAAGGTTCTGGAAAGAAGGTACCGGACACCAAGAAGTTTCCTCAGTGCATGAAATGTATGAAGAGCCACCCGGGCGAGTGTAAGTTTGGGACTGGTAAGTGTTATAACTGTGAGGAGTTTGGGCATTCGTTTAAGGATTGCCCGAAGCCCAGGGTCCTTCGATGTTTCAACTGTAATAAGACTGGCCACGTCATCAGAGACTGCCCAACGTTGAAGAGTGGCCCTGCTAAGATAAAACCGAGAATATTTTCCATGATGGAGTCGGGCGAAGAGGACCAGCCCGCTGTTGTGTCAGGTACTATATTGGTTAATTCTATGCCTGCTTTTACCTTGCTAGATTCAGGAGCAACCCATTCTTTTGTTGCGTCTGCTTTTGCTGATAAATTAGAAGTACAATCCACACCTTCTAGGCATGCATTCAATGTTGCTTTACCCTCTGGTGAACATTTATATTCCAACCAAGTGTTGCATGATTGCATGGTATTAGTAGGGGACAAAAATCTATCTGCTGATTTAATTGTTATGGATATAATGGGATTTGATGTAATCTTAGGAATGGATTGGTTGTTTAAACACCACGCCATAATTGATTGTAGGACTGGGATAGTTAGTTTCCAACCCCCTGGTGGTTTGAAACATACCTTCCAAGCTTCAGAGAAGAGTAAGGAAATGTCTGTTATGACTTCTTTAAATTTTAGACCTTCACCATGCAAGGAGTACTTGTGCTTCTTGGCATGTGTTCTAGATACACAACTTGTAGGTAAGGCAACTCCTCAAAATATCCTTGCTGTCCAAGACTTCCCAGAAGTGTTTCTGGATGACCTTCCCGGTTTGCCACCGGATAGAGAAATTGAGTTTGTTGTAGATGTCTACCCTGGAGCAGAACCTGTGTCTAAAAATCCATATAGACTAGCACCAACAGAACTTAAGGAGTTAAAGAAACAGTTGGAGGACTTGTTGGAGAAGGGATTCATACGCCCTAGCTTCTCACTGTGGGGTGCACCTGTCCTCTTTGTCAAGAAGAAAGATGGATCGATGCGTATGTGCGTAGACTATAGAGAATTAAACAAGCTGACCATCAAAAACAAGTATCCCCTGCCTAGGATTGATGATTTATTTGACCAGCTCAATGGTGCAAGAGTTTTCTCTAAGATTGACTTAAGGTCTGGTTATTATCAGTTGAAGGTTAAATCTGAAGATATCCCAAAAACTGCCTTTCGCACAAGGTATGGGCATTATGAGTTTTTGGTTATGTCTTTTGGTTTGACAAATGCACCAGCAGCATTCATGGACCTTATGAATAGGGTGTTTCACGAGTATTTGGACAAGTTTGTTATTGTATTCATAGACGACATTCTGATCTATTCTAGAACTAAGGAGGATCATGCTAGGCACTTGAATTTGGTGTTAGGAGTACTTAGGCAGCACCAGCTTTATGCTAAGTTCTCCAAGTGTGAGTTTTGGTTGGATAGAGTTCACTTTCTGGGTCATGTGATCTCTGGAGATGGAATATCAGTCGATCCAGCCAAGGTTCAAGCAGTTAAGGAATGGCCCCAACCGAAGAATGCTACTGATATTAGAAGTTTTCTTGGACTTGCAGGGTATTATAGAAAGTTCATTGAAGGATTTTCAAAGATTGCTACACCTCTTACTAAGTTAACAAGGAAAAATGTGAAGTACTTATGGACCGATGAATGTGAGCATAGTTTCCAAGCCTTGAAACAGAAACTGACCAATACTCCAATCCTGACCCTTCCTGCTGAGAATGGTAAATTTAGTATTTATTGTGATGCATCCAAGATTGGTCTTGGCTGTGTCTTGATGCAAGAAGGAAAAGTGATAGCCTATGCTTCCAGACAGTTGAAAACTCATGAGAAGAATTACCCTACACATGACTTAGAATTAGCTGCTGTGGTATTTGCACTTAAAATTTGGAGACATTATTTGTATGGACAATCTTGTGAAATATTTTCCGACCATAAGAGCCTGAAGTACATTTTCACACAGAAGGAACTAAACATGAGGCAACGTAGATGGTTGGAATTTGTAAAAGACTATGACCTTGAGATTAAGTACCACCCTGGTAAGGCAAATGTTGTGGCGGATGCCTTGAGTAGAGTAACAACATCAACCCCACCTATGAATTTCAGTATGCCATTAACTCTAGAGTCAGAATTCCAAAAGTTTAATCTAGAAGCAGTAACTGATGTGACAGCCATACTTTCAGCCATAACTTTAAAGCCTACCATTCTAGAGAAAATAAAGGAAGCTCAGATAACTGATGACGAGTGTAGCAAGTACAAGTCAAATATGGATTCTACGGACGAGTCAGATTTTAACCATTCTACCGATGGGGTCCTTAAGTTTAGGAATAGATGGTTTGTTCCAGCTGATACCGAACTTAGAAAGGAAATTCTTTCTGAGGCACACTCTTCCAGGTTCTCTGTCCACCCTGGAAGTACCAAGATGTACAGAGATCTCAAGCAGCATTTTTGGTGGCCAGGTATGAAAAGATGTGTGGCGAAGCATGTGGAGTCATGTTTGGTCTGCCAACAGATTAAGGCTGAACATCAAAGACCTGCAGGAACATTACAACCCCTACCGGTTCCGGAATGGAAGTGGGATCAAGTGGCAATGGATTTTGTTACAGGATTGCCTAGAACAACAAAAGGACATGATGCGATTTGGGTAATAGTTGACCGTTTGACCAAATCCACCCATTTTCTGCCGATAAAGATAACATATTCGATGGATCAACTTGCTGAGTTGTATGTGCAAGAGATCATTAGATTACATGGAGTTCCAAGCACTATAGTTTCAGACCGAGACTCTAGATTTACATCTAAGTTTTGGAAAAGTTTGCATAAGGCTATGGGAACGCAACTTAATTTTAGCACAGCCTTTCACCCTCAAACAGATGGACAATCCGAGAGAACTATTCAGACCTTAGAGGATATGCTCCGAGCGTGCATATTAGATTTTCAAGGATCTTGGAGTAAGTATTTACCATTGGTAGAGTTCTCTTACAACAACAGTTTTCAGGCGACAATAGGAATGGCACCGTATGAGGCATTATATGGACGAAAATACAGATCACCGTTGTACTGGGATGAAGTTGGTGAAGCACAACTACTAGGTCCTGATATCGTGCAGCAAACAGTGGAGAAGATTGCCCTCATCCGACAGAGAATTTTGACAGCTCAAAGCCGACAGAAAAGCTATGCAGACAAGAGGAGAAGAGAACTGGAATTTGAAGTAGAGGATGAAGTTTTTCTTAAGATATCACCATTCAAAGGAGTTGTGAGGTTTGGAAAGAGGGGCAAACTAAATCCTAGATTTATTGGACCGTTCCCAATTCTGAAGAAGATCGGGAAAACAGCTTATCAGTTACAGCTACCAGCCTCTATGGGAGGAATACATAACGTGTTTCATGTCTCTATGTTAAAGAAGTGTGTGCGGGATCCAGCTCAAGTTGTCGAACAGCAAAGCATTGAAATTCAACCTACACTTACCTATGAAGAAAAGCCAGTAAAGATTTTAGATTTTGCAGTAAAGGTATTACGCAACAAGGAGGTACCATTGGTAAAAGTCTTGTGGCACAATCAGAATATAGAGGAAGCAACATGAAAGCGCCAGCAAGACATGTTAGACCAACATCCAGAGTTATTCAGGTACTGAATTTTGAGGACAAAATTCTTTTATGGAGGGTAGATTGTAGCACCTGGTTCTATCGAACCAGCCTTTTATTATTAAAGTAATACACTTGACTAGGTAATGAATTAAATAAGGTTATTGAACAACTTGTTAAGGGTATTAGAGTAATTTACAATGTTCAAAAGTTGGGTAACGTATTTAAGGATAAGGGTTGGGTTTATTGCACTGTAGCCGCCACTCCCCTCTCATACTCTTCTCTTCGAAAACTTTCAGCTCAAGCAGCCGAGCTCTCTAGGCGATTCTCCTCGCTCGGTTCTCCTTCGACTTAGGTAAGTTTCTTTTCCTTATTTCTCTTGTGGTATAGTGGTGAAATGCCTGGAGGATTGCAATGTGAGGATTTTGAGGATGCTGAGATTGAGTGTAGATTCGGGTTTTAGCGATAAGTAGGAATGCTCGGGTAGTAGAGTTTCTAACTAGATTTCTCGAACCGCTGTTTGATATTTTGAAAGGTTTAGTGAAGCCTTGATTTATATTCTGTATGAACTTAGGTGAACAGACCTCCGAAGTAGCTAGCAACCAGACAGATTTCCAGGAGCCAGGTAAGTAAAGTATTGCTTGTGCCTTCGGGCCTACATCACAAAACAGTAGGTTTATGTATGCTTGAATGTTTCTATTGTCCATGCATCATGTTTTGTTAAAAGTTACGAAAATGAATTTCATGTAAGGGATGGTAAGGTATGAACTGTATGCGACAGACAAGCTATTAAGGGAACTAATCCACCCCTTAACTTATGAAGGGATTTAGACATTGGGAGAATTGATCCCACTCCCAAGGGAACCATGGGATCAGATCAAGTGTTAAGGGAATTCATCTGCCCCTTAATTAAGTAGGAGGATGTAGACATTGGAAGAATTGATCCCACTCCTAAGGGAACTATGGGATCAGATCATGTTATGAACGAATGCATATGCCACTGAGATGAGAAAAATAGAAACTGCATATTTAGGAGTTTAAGTTCAGCATTTTACTTCATTCATATACTGCTTTACTTACTTAGCATTAGGCTAATAGATGAGTTTTGTGATGTAGGTGAAGAAGTGTTAGCAGGTGTGTCTCCTGATCGTGTTGAGGAATAGTGGACGTTGGAGGAGTGCATTCAGGCTTCGGCATGGTAACTGATGGGGCGGTTTAGCATGTTGTCTACAGATGTGGAGGTTTAGTGGATAATGATTTAATCGAGTATATGAAGTTTTTTTTTAGTAAATGAGATTACAGCTATTTGACTTTGTTTTCGAGAATTTCTGATTTTCATGTTTTTACTGATTTTGATCAATACAATGACTTGGAGTGTTATGAATGGATTTTTGGTAAAATGTTTTAAGTCTGTTAGATAGTCGAAGTTTTCTCGGGTTATAGACAGGTTGTTTAGTCCATTGGTAGGAATTGAATAATTTTTGTATCAGTGGATATGTGTAGAGGTTTATTGCGTTCTGTGGAAGGAAATCGTGTTGATGTCTATCGGAAGAAAGAAGTCTATCGGTAGATGTGGTGTGTCAGTCTGTCGGAAGATGAAAGTCTATCGGCAAATGCCTTAAGGAGTCGTGTGAGAAGCACGTGTCGGCATGTGTAGTCTGAGAGAGTTAAGGGGGGTTTGTCGTTTAGCGAATCGGAAGATGTAGAGTAATCTGTTTGTCGTTTAGTGAATCGGAAGATGTAGAGTAATCTGGTTGTCGTTTAGTGAATCGGAAGATGTAGAGTAATCTGTTTGTCGTTTAGTGAATCGGAAGATGTAGTGTATGTTTTAATTCTATCGGAATGAGTCATATTGTTGTTATCGGAAGATGTCGTGTGTTTATCTATTGAGAGATGAAATTGCGCTGACTTCATCGGCAGATGAAGTTATGTTGACTTCATCGGCAGATGAAGTGGTGTATGAAGCTCTCACGACTTCATCGGCAGATGAAGTTGTGGGTGAAGTCGTGTAGACGTCATCGGCAGAAGCCTTTGGTTTTCTACTTCTGCTTCTTCTGTTGACTTTGTCGTCGGCAGATGAATTCGACTTTTGTAATTCCTTGAGTAGTCTATCACTTAAAACCTTAATTCTTTTGACCGGACACTTGAAATATTTCCATTAATCTTTCCAACAAAATTTTCACCGCTGGTTTAACCCCATTGTAGTTTTAAATAATTTTTCCGCTGCAAAGTTTTCAAATGTTTTGAACGTTTAGTAAACGTCAAATTTTGTATGTCGAATGAAGTTTTAAATTTATTTGAAATTTCTTAGTCATGGTCAAGTAATGAGTAGCGAACCGGGTTCAGATAACTCGGGGCGTTACAACTTCCCTCTCCCTGCAGAGGAATTTTACCTTATTAGAACCCGACTAAAAAGGATTTAGACCATCGGGAAATTAAGAGAAGTCTATGCACGACATTTGAGATAAGTACGGGGGATCGTAGATCCAATGAAGAGTTAAGATTGACTAGTGTCGTACGAATTGTGAGCTTTGCAATTTTAAAGAGTATGACTCTTATTTGACAAATCGAGACCGATGGATACATAAGTGACTTAAGGTTAGAAGGAGTGGTTTAGAGCAAATCCACAGCGAGACTTAGAGACTTTACTGTGCTCGAGGTTAATGGAGATTCGAGTTAGATAATCGAGCATATTGTAGAAGGCATAAGCGTTTCAGTAAGACGTAGTAATGGAACTCATGAAGGCGACTTAGAGTAAAACGTGGTATTTATGGGACTTAATTTGCAAGTGAGCATTAACCTTAAGATAGTAACAACTTAAACTCTTAGTTAAACCTGTTGACGCCAGAATGTAATTTCGGAGATGTAGTTGGAATGGAAGGAGTAGGTTGTGGGAACTGCATCGAAGCAGGGGTCGAGGTCGATAAGTTACTCGAGGAGGAATGTGACGTGGGATATCACAGACAGGATACCTGAGAAGTATAAAGAAGTGAAATTCTAGTTGGGAAGCTCACATAGAAATAGTTATTAAGACCCGTGAAGTATCAAAGGAAAGATACGATTTGGATGTTAATGACCAAGAGGTTGCACAGGAGCACTACTAGAGGAATGTAGGACTGAGATGGTAGAAGTAGGGACTGAGGATTAGACCAACGAACTTGTGCACCAGAGTGGTTTACAACTCCGATCTATATATATATATATATATATATATGTAGAAATTTTATACTCGATAGGTGGGTAATCGAAGGGTAATTAAAAAGAATTTAACGATGGAATAAGTGAATTAAGAAGGCCTTAAGGGCGTGAAATGGTTAGGTACGTGTTCAGTAGACACGAGATTAGGAAAGTTAGAAACTAAAGGAACTTAATTTGAGGAGTTGAAATTAGAATACATAGGAGTTTGGAATACAATCTGGGTGTTGTTTGTGATCCTTGAACGCTAGTCAACCAAGTGACGTTTAGAAGTTGATGTTATTTCAAGGATTGAGGCTAGAGACAATTTTGGTAGAGACCAATTGATAAGTTGGAAAGTTTAACGTCTTGGGTGATTAAATAAAGACCAACGTGTGCTTGTGTCGGTTGGTGACAAGTACACAGTTAGAGAACGTTTGATCGTAGGATTAGAAAAGTTGGTAAGATTTGGATGCGTAGACGATTGATGTGTTTAGGCCCATTGAAAGTAAGGAGTATGGTAATGAGGCTAATGTGGGAGTTCAGTTGGTGTTCATCCCGACGGTAGGTAGAGTCGATGGGGTTATGATGAGATTTGGGTTACGACCAAGAAATTTGATGATATATAGGCGTTCGATTTGGCTGGCGTTGGGGAGCTTGGACATAGCTCTGACCTTAGTGAACGACAGAGGAAAGACACTGATAAAAAGAGAACTTTGAAATTGTGTTATTAGAAGATGTAATCTGTGAGTGATTTAGTGAGAGTCAAAAGTCGATGCATGCGCAAATATTGAAGTGACGATTGGAGAATTGGAAATTTGATTATGTTCCATACTTGAGTGAGGTCACGTGCGATCAAATCGAAAGTGGGGGAATATAGAATTAAGGCTAATATGAGGGATTATAGTGACGAGTTTTGGTTTAGAACCACGAAGAATGGCCGTGAGTACAGACGATAAATCGAAATGAAATGTCGCAAGACGTGAGACGTTAATATCAAGGACTATAAGCTGTGATAATTTTGTGGACCAAATTCTGAATAAGGAGGGTAGAATGTAATATCCGGCTTGTACGGACTTTTTGGATATATTATATTATATTATTATTTCATTGTTTAATGGCATTTTTAGTAAATGTGTCAAATCAAATCAGTTTTGCAAACGGAAAGCGTCGTTTCAATCCTAACGATTTATAGAAATTTTAACGAAATTATGGGAATTTTCGGAGATTGAACGCTATATTCCGAGTAAATGCATTTCTCGTAATGTAAAAGACGTTCTCGTAAAAATAGCAAATGAGATCCAAATCGCGAACGGACAGTTTTAATAAATCCCTGGCAATGGATAGGAGTTATTGGCAAAATATGGAACTTTCGAGAATCCGAATAGTAGGACGATTAACGAACCGAAGGACGAAACAAATAGAAATAAGAGCTAAGGGCATTTTGGTAATCTGCCAAACCAATATTATAACTTAACCTAAAATCTATTTCTCTCCCTCACTTTCTCTCTTTCCCTTCTCTGGAATCCACGAACAGAGAGCAAAGCTCTCAGCCGCCGCCGACGATTCCTCAATATTCCGACCTCCGTTCTTCTCCGTTTTTTCTCCGGTTCTTCACGTTTTCTCTTCCTCTCGCTATCCTCGGTATGTACCTACAATCTTAGAGCTTTTATTTCAACGTTTACGCCGTTTTAGATAATTAGGGTTTCGATTAAATCTCGTTAAAAACGCGAATTAGGACTCGTAATTAATAGGTTAGCCGTGATTAGGTATATATTGAACGTATCGGACGTTATTGGACGAAGATAAACCAATTTGTGAAAAAGTATAAATCTGAGAATTTTCGAGTTTTCGGAAATTTCTCGTAATAGGAATTTCAAGTTATCGAGCACTAATTGACGTTCTAAATGCTTTGATTAGCTAAGTGAGGAATTTAGGAAAAATTCAATAGTTAAGGATTTTGTAATTTGGACGTTAATAGCTTAAATTGGTTTTAACGACGAATATCGTGTTTTGTCTCAGACACACGACTCCCGTGGACGAAGCTTGAGATTCTGCGCGCTCGAGGTAAGTCTCTGTGACTTACTCTGACCAATCGGTCTACACCATACTTCGATGTCGTATCGAGGATTCTTAAGGAATTGTTTGCTTTAAATCGCTTTCGGTTGGGTAGTTAGGTTTAAATTGTTTATAGGTTACTCTATTTTGGTCTTGATGGTATATATGTTGATTGTTTACTTTCTGTCTATATCTGTTCATGCATCACGTATTTCAAATGTCATGAAAACGAATTTCTGCACGCGTTTTAAGAAAAGAAATGAACATCTGTAATTAATCTACGTAATCTGTATCTGGTTACGCGAGATGGGGCTCAGACATGGCTGTAGGGTTTGTGAGCATGTACCCCCCCTCTAAATCGAAAGTGGTAATCCGACCGCGGGATGTATCCTTTCCATTTATAGGGCTGATATCTCGGTAACAATCTGTCTGCGATGTAATGAATCTGTATCTGTATATGAATCTGAAACCTGCATGTTTTCTGAATGGCATACGCACGCACGCATCTGCATTTATATAGCTTACTGAGATTTCAATATCTCATATGTGTCTGTATGGTGTAGGTGACGTTCTAGGTTACGTTGACCCAGGTGAGGATGATATTCCTCCCCCTGATGTAGGAGCAGCTGATGGATGATGCTCGTGGGAGTGCGCTGGGTAGTCGAGGCGCGTTTTGACCCGTGGGGGATGTACGTAAAGGTTTTGGGGGTTTTTGAGATATTTTGGACTGATGATAAACTGTATAGAAAATATTAGGATGCTTGGTCTGGTAGTTGATAGGTTGTTTTGATGTTTGAAAACGTTTTGAAATGTGTTTTTGGTAAAAGTTCGGTATTGAAGGATACTCAGTTTTTAAACATAATCACGCAATTTGTTTTCTTAAAATTGATTCGGTTAAAAGTGTGTCGGGTGTATTTTGTGATCTGGGTGTAAGAATGGAAGAAGTGGTTTCTGGCTAAGAAAAAATGTGGGAGAAGTATAAATGAAAAATGTTGAGTTCTGCTCTCTGGAATCACGTTCCTGAGAGGTGAAAATGTTAGTGTGAAAGGTTGGTTGCTCTCTGGAAACCTCAAAAATTTCCAGAGAGTCCAGTCGCTGCTGTGTGCAGTCGCTGCTGTGTGCAGCGACTGGTCGCTGCACACATAGCAGCGACCAGCGCCTAGTCGCTGCACAGAGCAGCGACCGAGCGCTGCTCCATTCACGAGGGCAGAATTCCGATTCTGCCCTCACTTCTTTTATTTGTTTTTTTTAGCTTTATTAAATGTTTTAGTTTTAATTATTTATTAAAGGTTTTGTTTTAAATGCTTTTAAAGTTCAGTTTTAATTCCGACTTCAGTTCTGATTTCAACTTTGGTTTAGATTCCGCATTAAGTTTTATTTAAAGCATAGAAAAGTAAAAAGTATAAAAAGAAAAATAATTACGGGAAAAAAAAAATGGGTACAGTATTAGGGGTGTTACACCCTATCAGGTTTTATATAGGTGACAACTCACCAAAATTATGTTTTGTAAAACGATAATGCAATTATAGTGCAAATAATATCAAACCACTACTTCGACGATTACCATTCTTGTACGCACGGGAGCAAAGACCTCAAGTACTGGCTTAAAAACGACAATGTCGTCCGAGGCTAAAACCAAATCAATACCATAAATATCATTTTCGAACATTAGAGAAATTATTCTTTAATATAGTTCCAATTTATATCAATTACTAACCCATCACATTCCCATCTTTCAAAATTTTAAACACTTTTCCAAATTTCCGTGGAAATTATTCTTTCAATTAACCCACTATCAATTTCTTAAATTTTTGCTACACTGTAATTTCTCAAATTATCAATTTTGACTAATTGACCGAAAAACTCCAACGTGGCTACAACAAAATACAACCGATCAACCAATGACTTGTTAATCGTCAACAACGCAAAAAATTATCACGTGGAATTTAATTAGATTAAAAATATACTGATTTTTAATCAGATTGCTTTTGTTGGTCATATCAATTAAACCTAAAACAACAAGAGACCGATATCAAAAAAACCTATTAACCCAAACAAACAATTAGCACATCAGACATACATGCATAACAAATTAAAATGAAATATCATGCACTTGTAATTTAAATGTGACAAGTGTAAATACATATAATTAATAACTAATATGCCAGTAGTCAGGCCCTGTTGGGATTTTTATAGGTGTCAATCCACCAAAATAAGATTTTGAAAACTATGCAATGTAAATGCATAACAGTATAGAAACTCCTACCTCAATGACGACCACAAACTTATTGACTAGCCGACACATGCTATCAGATTCATGCATCAGAAATAGGAAGATTGGGAACCTATAACAATCAGATGTAAAATCTCAAATTAGAACACGAGGGATATAAAAAAAAAATTAATCGGAGCTAAGAACCTTATATGACAAGGGACGACGTTAAAACCTCAATTTGCTTACTAAGACAAAATAATAGATGGATTCTAGATCGACACTAGGAACCAAATCAGGAGACAACGACAAACAATAAACGACAATAACAAATTCTCTAAACTAAAACTCAATGTAGGGTGCAAAATGCACTACAAGGTCGACCACTTCCAGCAAGGGTTGATCTTTTATAGGTTCTGACATAGCAAGGTCGACCGATCTGGTTAAACCTTCACACATGCTAGACACAACAAGGGTCGATACTTGCAAAGAAGGTTCGACCTTTGTTGCTCTTGGGTTGGCAGGGTGGACTCTTGACCCTCTCAGGTATGGCAAGTGTCAACCGGGGTGATCGACACTTGCACCTTACGGTCTATCGAGGTGGACACTTGCCAAGGTGTTGACACTTGTTTGATTTTGCCACCAACATCGATCGACACTTGTAGAGCAAGTGTCGACCACAACGTCAATTTTTAGCAAATGAAGAGCGCGAAATCCAGTCTCAATCGATGATTTCTGCCACCAATCGACTCTACATCCTCGATCCTCCATAAACCTTAAATCTACTCAGACAATACATATAACCAAATAATTCAAGTTTCCAAGCTCGAATCCAAAACTGAAATAAATCTGAACTGTCAAACTCAGAACATAGAGTTTAGATTCGACTTTCCCGTGACAAATCTTCACAAAACTTGAAGATTGTAGCGACCTAAACTCAACTTTGGTGGTGAAACCCTCCTTTTGCGCCATCCTCCTCTCACTCTCTTTCCTCTCGTCTCTCTCGTGGGGGGCTCACAAGAAAGGAGAGAAATCTCCTTTCTTTTCTAAAATAAATAAAATAATTAAATTTAAATATTTAATATATATATATATATATATATATATTAAATATTAAATAAATATTTAAATCCTGATTTCTTAAAAATTTAAACATTAAACCAAAATTATCCACACCTAACCTAGGAAAATTTCAAACATTAAACAAAACATCAATAGTGATAACTTGATTTTTTTAACTAAAAATCATGGGATCCAACCACACGAACCCCACAACATCCAAACATCAAACACAATACAAAATCCTCTCAAACAAACTTGACCATAAAGTATCAATTTATCCAGCGAGATACTTCAGAATTTCGCCACGCGGCACCCCAAAGCTATCGATTTGACCAATTTGATCGAAAATGTACACGTGGTCAAGTGCCGACAAAACAAGACAATTCAAGTTAACACGAAACTAGTTAACCTCAAAAAATGCAAAAATTGACTTAGAAAAATAATAAATATACAATTGGCGGATATTACAAGAGGGCCTGGTTTATAGATCTCATTTAGAATTGTGTATTCACTATAAGAGTTTTCCACAATAAATCTCAATGTCCAGTTATAGTTCGATATTCAACGATTGGTATCAGAACAAAGAGAAGAAGTCGTCAACCATTGTCACGTGCACATGGAGTGAACCAGTCGACCACCAATGTTCCTTCTTCAAGCTCCTCCATTGATTAATCTTAAAAGTCGACGAACCGCCTCCCTATCGAATCGCCATCACACAAAAGCTGCCAGCGCATGCCTTTGTCCTTTTGTTATCGAGTCAAGTGAAGGAGGAGCTGTGAAGCTTCAGTTTTGCAACTGACTGAGAGTTTTGCTGTGATTTGCAAACCTTCAAGGTGTGATCTAAAAACTGAGTTTTCTGTTGAATTTTGTGATTTGCTCTGTGCAATCAATATTAGTTATTTCGTTTGGAATTTCTTGACTATGGCTATTAGATGCAGATTTATTCGTTGAAAATATCTGATTTTTTTGTCTAGTTTTATTGGTTCAGATATTTTTGGGTTTGGATAATTTTGAGGGTGAAATGTTGAAATTTGTTAAGGAGATGGCTTCTATGAAATAAGGTAATTCGTTGTTAGATCGGAATATAAGGTTTCAACTAAGGCAGATGAAAATACAAGATGTGTTTGACAAATGGAATTAGACAATGCTTTGTTTGGGCTCGATAAAATGCTCATATCTTTGAGTGAAGAGGAGAAAATTCGAGTGGATTGAAAAGTTATATCTTTGATACGTCTGCATTTATCAAATTAGATTTTGCAGGACGTATTTAAGTCTCTCTTTAACAGTAAACAAAAGAAAGTTAGACAAAGAATTCATGAAGATGGTATATGAATAAGATAAGTTTGAGGAATGTATAAAAAAAATAATTCATAAATAAATAAAAATATAAAAGAAGAAGAAAATAAAATAAAATAAAATAAGTTTATAATCTCCAAATTTTCTATCTTAGGTGAGCTTTTCGAATATTCAATGGGTGGAAAATAAATAAAGAGTGGCTTAGCGAGGAAATTCATAGTAACACTGTTGGTTAACTCCTCTATATACTTTTCTTATTCATTGTATGAGTATATCATATTTTTTAGTGATACGACTAAGTAACAAAAGTCTTTCATCACCAATGTTTTCAATAGTGTAAAAATATAGTGCGACTTAAAGAGAAGTCAACAAATAAATTAATAAAAACAAATTTCCCAAATACTTCCCACAGTCATTGAGTCTTTGAATTTTTAATTTTTAATTTCTTTAAGATAGTAGAAAGAGTTTGTACAACTAATATATAAGACATTAATTTTAGCATGATAGGATTGAAATTTGCTAGTTTGGGAATATTTTTTTACCTTTGGCGTGAACACAAAGAAGAATAATTGTGAATTATATTGATTTGAATGTTTAATGATATGTTAGAATGTTCGTTGACTGAGAATGGAAGGCAAGTCTATGAATTTTGGTTCAAAATGTTTGTTGCATGATTAAAGTAATTTAAATAAAAAAAAAAAAATTTCTTATGCTTTGTGTTTTACTTCACTCGAAAAAGAGCAATGATTGAAGCTCAACTCTTGAAAAAGAGTTATTACAAAAAAGAGCAATAATTGAAGCTTGGGGTGTGACAACTCTTGAAAAAGAATTATTACATGTATATTATGATATAAATATTGTTAGAAATTAGTGAGCGAATAAAAATCATATTTTGTTATAAAATGCTACAACATTCTCACAATATTGCGTTTTTATTGAAGAATTTATTTTTATGTCATTTTTTATGACAAATATTATGCATAGTTATGTTTCATATAGAATAATGATTACAAGAAATAAAAAGGTTGGATATTTCTAAGAGAAAAAGGTGGGCCACGATTTCTTTGAAGGAAGATTCTATGGAAGAAAGTGAAAATAATTCATCAAGGAAAAAATAGGATTTGATCTAAATTAAAAGTTTTGATTGGATAAGGAGAGAGAAATTTTTCAGAAGAATGAATAAGTTATTTAAAGAAGACACTTTTGCTGGCAAAGTGCGAAACCTTAGAGAGAGAGAGAGGGGACATTGGAGAGATGAACAAGAAGACTCATCAAGAGGAAACACAAGATATTAGCAAAGGCTCTTCTAAGGGTGACAATAGATCTAGGTGTGGTGTTCCAGCATCGACGCATCATCAAATCAAAAAGAAGTATAATCATCTTTTTCTAGTTTTGAATATATGATGTTTATGATTAATTTGATTATATTTTTTACTTTTATGAACTAAGTTACGATTGACTGAAAGAAGAGAGTACCTGATTGTATAAATCTTATATGTTTTTGTTGAAGTTTGTTGCTTGAACGAGTTAAATAATTTAATATATTTTTATGATTATGTTATTCACAAGACATGAATAAATATTTAGATTATTATTATACTTAACAGTAAATAGGAATTAACAACGAAATTGTGTGAAAATTTTGACTTCATATATATTATGTGTTAATTTCAATTGTTTATACATAGTTTTGTTTGAAACACATGACTTAATAGAATCAAACTTAAATGAATTTCTTTTTATATATATCTTTTATAATCATTAAAAAAAAATTATGGAAATTAATCAAGCAACTCTAGCGAAACTTGTATTAGAATAAAAATTCTAAGTTAATTGACATGTTTTGTTGCAGCAAATTGCACAATATTAGTAATGATATTCATATGAAAAGGGAAATATAATCTAGACCATGTTTCCATTATGTGATTTTCTCATCTAATTGATTGCGCTCTGTTTTAATGGTTCACATCACCCAAATTAATTTTCATATTTTAATTAAATTTGTTTTGTTTAGATTGAAAAGTTTGTAATTTTATCTTTATAGGATCGACACTCTAATTATATATATTACTTGATTGTGACATGTGCATTTGCATTAGTTGGTTTTGCGCAACCTGTTTGTAGCATCGTTGTCACCGATAAAATTTAACAATTTTTTTTTTGTAAAACTTAAAAAAAAAATATCTTACTTTTTCTTAGTGTGTTTTTTTTCAAGTACTCGGAAATTGATGCAAAATCAAAAAGATAATAAAAAAACTCGTACCTTTTAATCCTGAGATTCAGCGGACTTTCTATGAAAGAGGAAGACAACAACTACAACTTAACATGAATTCAGAGGAAGCAAGGACAAGAATGCACAAAATCGTGATGATGAATACTGAAGTCCTGAGAAAGAACACTGTAAATCCATGGAAGGGAGGTAGAAACGATGGAGAGTCAAGAAGACACAATGTAGAAGTGCAGAAGGAAACTATGGTGGAAGAGAACTCATGAGAACAGCAGAATAATGCTGAAATTCCTGATACTACAACATCACCATGCAATCGAGGAATATTCACTAGGGTTGATCTTTATTTTTTAGTCTGCTTCGATACAAGATAATTAATTAACTAATCTTGGGATAAAAGTTCTCTTTTTATTTATATCAAGTGGAGCGACCTCTGCACCATTTCTGGAAAGACTTCAAAAGCAATATTAGGATAAGATTTCAGAAATATTTGGACGTCTTGAAACAATTGCATATCAATATCTCATTAGTCAAAGCTTTGGAGTAGATGGCAGGTAAAACTAAGTTTATGAGATATTCTATCTAAGAAAATGAGGTTTTGTGAGTACGAAGCAGTAGCTATTACTAAAGAAAGCACTACAGTTAGCAGAACAAATTACCTCCAAAACTCAAGGACCCATTAGCTTTACGATTCCATACACCATCGGAAGTAACTATTTTCGTAAGGCCTTGTGTGACCTTGGAGAAAGTATAAACTTAATGCCGATATCTACATTTAGAAAACTTGAAATTGAAGAAACTCGTACTACCACAATTACATTGCAACTATCTTATCATTCTTTGACTCACCCAGAAGGAAAGATTGAGGATGTTTTGATGAAAGTTGACAAGTTTATTTATGCGACAAACTTCATCATTCTCGATCACGAAGAAGACAGAGATGTCCTAGTTATTCTTGGCCGTCCATTTATGGCCACATGAAGGACGTTAATTGATGTTAAAAAAGGGGAACTCACTACGCACGTTGATGACCACAAAGCTACCTCAATGTTTTAAAAGCTACGAAATTTCCCGATGAAGCCAATGATTGTTTCTCAGTGGAAATTATAAAGCCAAGTTTGGAACATGCATCATCATCAGAGGGTAGTAAAAACAAGATAAGCACATAGACACAAAACATGGATAGTTTTAAGAAGGAAGAACTCATAGCAAGCTGTTTGAGAATCTTAACAAGTCTGAAACAATTACAAAGCAGCAAAACCATCATTAGAAGATCCACCTTCTCTGGAGTTGAAGGAACTTCCTTTGCATCTAAAGTATATTTTTCTTGTATTAGCAGACGCCCTTCTAGTCATTATATCAGCCTCACTTAGTTTCCAATAGGAAGCAGATTTGGTCAAAGTTTTAACAAATTTCATTTCAAAGGAGCAATAGCTTGGACCATTACTGATACTAAAGGCATTAGTCTGAGTTTTGCATCCACAATGTTATATTGGAGCAAAATAACAACAGTTTAGTGAATAACAACGGAGGTTAAATCATAATACGACAGAAGTTGTGAAGAAGGAAATGATTAAGTAGCTCGATGCTGGCACTATCTACCCAATCGAATAGTTTTTGGGTTAGCCCCTTGCAATGCATTCCAAAGAAATGAGGAATAGCTATTAGAACTAATAATTGAAATGAGTTAATTCCAACCTGGACAGCGACATGACAGAGGGTTTGTATGGATTATCGAAAACTCAACAAAGCAACAAGGAGTGACTTTTCCATTACCATTTATCAGTAAATGTTGGATAGGATTGCTGGTAAGGGTTTTTATTGTTTCTTGGATGGTTATTCCAGTTATAACTAAATTTTTGTTGCGCTGGAATATCAAGAGGAAACAATTTTTACATGTCCATATAGTACTTTTGCATTCTGATGCATATGATTCGGATTGTGGAACATTTCAACGTTGCATAATGGCATTTTCTTGAACTATTTTTGGAGGTAATTTATGAATGATTCTTCAGTAGTAATAGTAGTAGTAGTAGTAGGTAATTCTTTCGAATCTTGTTTAAAGCATCTTGAACAAGTTTTACAAAGAAGTGTCGAGTCAAATCTTGTGGTTAGTTGGGAAAATGTCATTTTATGGTATCCAAAGATGTAACACACGGGAATTTTCTATACGTTCATAGTCCTAATTAAGGTATATCGTGAGGGTTTAACGTTAGTACTAGAGTTTTCCTAAGCTCTTGATACGATCGATGTGGGGGAGTAAAATCGTGTATGGCCTTCCTAGATAGTTTTGGGATGCGTGCCATCCGGTTTTGCTTGGTTGGGTCAATGTATGGTCGTCCTAGACAGTTATGGGATGTGTGCCTACTTGATCCACACGGCTTATAATAAGTGAAATGCAACAAATAGGAAATGAGCACAACTGAGAGTTAGAAACTGCATGTGATAGGATTGGTTTGCATTATGTGTTTGTTTGCATTCATTAATCCCTACTTACTAAGCATTAAGCTTACATTTTGTGTTCCGTGGTATAAGTGACGACAGGATTACAGGTGAAGTGGATGAGGGAGCCTAGGACCAAGATGCAGTCGGAGATGCACGGGGCACGCCGGTGCAGACAGTTGTCGGGGCGTCTCGACCATGATCTTCGGGGAGAGTTGGAGGATTGGTATTTTGATTTTAAATAGGTAGGTTAGTTTGGACTTTATTTAGTATAAATGAAGATGGTTTTACAACGTTGTAAATATTGTTTTGGGAGTTATTGTATAAAAGCTTGGTTTTCAGGTTTTGGTTTTAGAAAATTAATCGTTATGCTGCTCGGCTTTTAGTAAAGCAAATGATGTCGATTTTTAACGATTTTCGCATTCTCATTGACAATTTGGAGTCGGTTTTCCGAGATTTTTATGTGTCACTGAGTCGGGAATGTCGGGAAAAGTTTGGGATAAGTTTTGGGTGGTTTGGGTGTAAGTGGTTTGAAGAAAATGAGAGAAAAAGAAAGATGACGCTCGGTGGCCAGCGGTGGTGCGCGCAGCAGGCGCGCAGTGGGCGCTGCTAGGCGCCAAGCACCGATCGATCGACCAAAATTAGTTTGGCACTAGCGCGCGCGCAAGGTAGCGCGCGCGGTGTGCTGCTGCGCGCGCAGCAGGTGCGCGCGATGAGCGCACGCCTAAGTGAGGCAACCCGAGTTTTTTATTTTTATTTTTGGTTTTTCAAAAATGTTTTAATCTAATCTTTTCCGACACGTTTTGCACATATTTTATACACGTTTTCCAACCATTTTCAAGGGTTTGAAACACCAAAAATCGAGTAGTAATTTTATTGAAAATTATTTTCAATTACGTTTTAAACGCGGAATTGTTGTGCAAAGTAGCGCACTCAGTCGGGGTGGGTTCGGGGGCGTTACAGAAGGTATAGCATTGGGACATCGAGTTCCAAAAATGGAGATCAGTTGGACAATGTAATGTCCACCTTTTTTCTATTCTTTACTTTATCGAGTAGTGGTGGGCACGGGCCGGTTCGGTCCGGTCTCGAGCCCGGACCGAACCGGCCCAAACAGGTTCGGGATTTTTTTTTCGGAACCTGGACCGGTCCGGTGCGGGACCGGGATCGAACCTGGACCGCACCCAAAATCCCTATCCGGTCCCGGTTCCGCCCGGCGCCATTTTTTTTGGGTAAAGTGCAATTTGGCCCCTACAACTAGGTGAAATGAGCAATTTACACCGTAAACTTGAATAAAGTGCAATTTGGCCCCTACAACTAGGTGAAATGGGCAATTTACACCGTAAACTTGGATAATAGACAAAAACAACCTTAATGTATTGATAATGGGCAATATGGCTCATACCGTCATAATTTCTGTCAAAAAGTAACATTTTTTCACTTGTTCATTTTTTTCCCCGAAATGCCCCTCACTGGATCGAACCGAACTGGACCGGTTCGGCAACTTGCACTTTGGTTTTTTATTTTTATTTTTAATTTTATTCATCTGTCTTCTCTTTTCCGATAAATAAAATTTAAAAAAAATAAATAAATAATAGTGGAATTAGCTGAACCGGTCTGGTCCGGTTTGGTCCAATGAAGGGCATTTCGAAAAAAAAAATGAACAAGTGAAAAAATGTTACTTTTTGATGGAAAATATGACGGTAGTGGCCATATTGCCCATTATCAATACATTAAGGTTGTTATTGCCTATTATTCAAGTTTACGGTGTAAATTGCCCATTTCACCTAGTTGTAGGGGCCAAATTGCACTTTACCTAAGCTTAAGGTGTAAATTGTCCATTTCACCTAGTTGTAGGGGCCAAATTGCACTTTACCCTTTTTTTTTAACAGAAAAATTTATTAAAAACAAAAAATCTTTAAAAAACGATGAATATAACAAAATAAATACAAGTATGTAATATACTTACTAAATGACTCAATTAAACCTTAATAAAATTATTCTGCTATTATGTAATATACTTACGATTATATTGGCGTATTTTTGTCGAAGAAATAATAAAAGAAATTAATTTATATAAATAATTTTAAATGAACAATAATTGAATTTAATTAAGAAAAAAATAGCTTTTTTAAAGCTCAATCCTATAATTCTCACTCATTATCTTTGTTGCTTAAAGTTCATTTGCCCTTTTCCCTCTTCCTTATCCTTCATCTCTCTCTTCAGGTCCTCCACACAGCAAAACCAGTAGAACGGCAAACAACAGAAGAAAGAAGAAGCTTCTGCAACTTCAAAATTTGGATTTAATTCTTGGGTTTTGGTTTTTTACATAAAGTTTTACAGAAGAGTTCGAGAAAAGATGGAGTTTTTAGGTGCTTCGGTCCGGTCCCGGTTCTTCGGGATTTCAGGCGCTGGACTGAGGACTGGACCGAAGCTCCTCGGTCCAAGGTTGCCTTGAACTTGGACCGGACCTCGGTCTAAGGTTTAAGGACCGTACCCGGACCGAACCCTCCGGTCCGGTCCGGTTCCCGGTCCACGGTCTGGTCCTGCCCACCCCTATTACCGAGTAAATTTTTCGCATTGTTTGAGGTCAATTTGTTTCGTGTTGACTTGACTTTTCTTGTTTAAGTCATCTATAACTTTTCGAACAATTTGGTCAAGCCATAGGTTTTCGTGTCTCGCGTAGTGAAATTCTGAAATCTTATGTTTAATAGATTAGTACTTTATCTTCAAGTTTGTTAATAGAAAATTCCTAAAGCGTTTGAGATTCGAAAATTTTTGAGAATTTTCTTGTAGTTATGTCTCAAGAATTTAGTTAAGTAAATCAAACTAGCGATGGTAGATTTTCTTTTAGGGTTTGAAATTTTTCTCTAGTTAGTTTGAGAAATTGTCGATAGCGTAGTGTTTCGTTGTGTGTCGGGTTTATTAAGGGTATCTTTTATATTTTTTTTTAATTTTAAATAAAAAAATTTATATTATTATTTAGGAAGGAAGTACTGTAGGCTATAAATCTTAGTGGACCCCACTTTCTCTCCCCAGTGGCCCCACTTTCTCTCCATTTTATAATATCTTCCCCTTGTAGCAAAATGAAAAGGAATGTCTTTTTTGATCTTTTCCACGTGGGATTCTCATTCTTCATTCTTTTAGTCGTTTTTTTATTTATTTAAATTTTTTTGTTTTTTTTTCATTTATTTTAATAGAATAAATAAAATGTATTTTCTATCTCTCCCTAACTACATATAATAATAATTTTTATTTAACAATTTTAATTTTTTAATTCAATAATTTATATTTTTATCATCATTTATTAAATTAGCTCTTTTAGTGATATAAATTCATTATTTTATCTCTTATTATATTATATTTCTTTGAATTTATATTAATATTATTTATTCACCAATTTAATGTCTTTAATAGGGTTAATATTCTATGAAATTACTTTCCATCAATAATATTGATTAAAAATTAAATAAATAATCACAATACATCATGATAATATCAATTTAGCGTTTACATTTGTCTATCATAATTATAGGTCTTAAATGGGCGAGGTAGCTCACCAGCACGTCCACTCGGATTGACAATTATTTACTTTTTTTCATAAAAAATTCTTTCAATTTATTGATCACTTTGAACGTATTGGAAATATTTATTTAGGCTCGACTAGTTAGGCTCGAATAATTAGGCTCGTTAAACCGGCTCAGCTCGTTAAACTCATGGCTTGCGAGTTTGCTCAAGTTGAAAATTTTTTTGATTGAGATCGTTAGGCTCGGCTCGGTAAGTTTGGTAGGCTCGGTGAGCCAAACTTAGCTTAGCTCGGTTATGCTTGCTCGTTTGTCATCCCTAGAACGAAGGAGCCCTTCCTTCCTTGCGCCCGACTGAGAGGGGAGAAAAGAAGGAGAGTGGGAGTGAGGTCTGAGCGTGGAATGGTTTCTGATGTTATGATCGTGTTCGTGACAATCCAATCTCCAAGTTTAGTGAAGGTTCATCGCTGGTAAATCATTTTTCAACTCCGATTTTTAGTTAAAATTTAGGGTTTTTTTCGATTTTGGATTCAAGTTTGAAAACTTGAATCCCTTGAACATTACTGTGTTATTTACATAGATTTAATTTCTATCTAGGTTCTAACGTCGATTGGAGGCAAAAATCAGTCAATAAAGGCCGAATTTGCTCTTCCTGTCGCTGAAACTCGATGCAACGATAGACACTTCTCAAGTAAGTGTCGACCGTGTGATGACCCAGATATGTAAGTATGGTACGATGGCTGCACGAACCGGATCCCGGATGGCGGTATATCCGCGCGGGCGAAATCGGAAGGTGACTGGTCGTAAAAAGGGGCTCGTCACAATCCCACATCGCTTGGGGAAGTATGTGAAAATGAAACATATGTAAAGAGACCCTCTCAACATAGTAAGACGCGTTTTTGAGCACAATTGGCAACGGATCCCATAAGAACTCTGAAGTTAAAAGTGCTTCGGCGAGAGCAATTCCAGGTTGGGTGACCTTCCGGGAAGTTCTCGCCAAACAAAGCCGTGAGGGGAGGATATTGGGCTGCGGCCAGATCCCCAGAGCGGACAATATCTTGCTGGGATAAGGGGTCGTTACAAATGGTATCAGAGCCTGTACCCAACCAGAAATGTGGCCAACGAGGACGTTGGGCCCCCGAGGGGGGGTGATTGTGATGACCCGGATGTGTAAGTATGGTACGATGGCTGCACGAACCGGATCCCGGATGGCGGTATGTCCGCGCGGGCGAACCGGAAGGTGACGGGTCGTAAAAAGAGGGTCGCCACAATCCCACATCGCTTAGGGAAGTATGTGGAAATGAAACATATGTAAAGAGACCCTCCCAACATAGTAAGACGCGTTTTGGAGCACAATTGGCAATTGATCCCATAAGAACTCCGAAGTTAAAAGTGCTTCGGCGAGAGCAATTCCAGGTTGAGTGACCTTCTGGGAAGTTCTCGCCAAACAAAGCCGTGAGGGGAGGATATTGGGCTGCGGCTCAATCCCCAGAGCGGACAATATCTTGTTGGGATAAGGGGTCGTTACAGACCGACAGTGATGCAAAGCTGAGCAATGGTCGACACCTCAACAAGTGTCGACTGTAGGGTACAAGTGGCGACTGTAGGGTACAAGTGTCGAGGAGGTCAAGGGTCGACCATTTGCTTAAGCTGTCAACCTCTGCTAACCATGTTTTCATTATTTGACTTTTTAATCTAATTGAATGCGCTCTATTTTAATTATGGATAAATATCGATTTTAACTATGTATTATGCACTTTATTTCAGTTAGCTCACTGTACTAAAAATACCAACAAATCAAACCCTATACTTTGATTCTGTTATCAGTTTTGACATTCCATCAACAATTTCGTTAAACCCTCATTTAAAAAATTACTAAACGATATTAGATTCACTTGAAATTTTTACCACATGTAACGAACCCAATTCCTATCCCTTAAATTCCCGTAAAATTTTTCTAATCAAAGTTTGGATTGTTGAAATTGTTAAAAAATCATTTGAATAAAATAATATATTAAACTAAAGGAAATTACAGTGCAAAAGACGGGGGCAATTAAGTCTGAAACAAGAAAATAAAGGGGCGATCGATTGGCCACTTGACAGCCGATCGATTAGCCCTTAGACAGCTGATCAATCGCCCCTCATCTGGCGATCGATCGGCTGCCGCTCTGGAATCATTCCAGAGCGTAGCCTGCAGGAGCCGATCGTTCACCCCCTTTTGTAGGATCGAGATTTGTCTAAGAGGGGGGTGAATTAGACTTTTTTTAAAACTTATTTTAATAATCAATGTAATTTCTCTCAATTTGATTAAATGCTAACAGCAAACAAACAAATAAAGTAAAGAGTAAGAGAGAGATTAACACAAGAGTTTTAACGTGGTTAGGCTCAACCCAGCCTACGTCCACGCTTCAAGGTTCACCCCTTGAAGATCCTTAACCTTCTCCTCGAGAATAACCAGATCGGAATTTCGGGCTCCGATCAACTGCCTTTACACTTCAGGATTATACTTCACAGGCGATAATCCACAGCCTCTACAGATTTTGAATGTGTAAAATTAAGCACACACTACACTCTCACAAGCAATGAATCTCAAGTTCGAATTGAGAGATGTAGAGAAAAAATACAGAGTGATGACTTTCGCAACTTAGGGCTCAGAATTCAAATTTGCAAGAGTTTGGTCATTGAGCTCTAACCTCGGCTTAAATACTCTGTCACTATTTCTGCGTGACTTCAATGCTTCTTATCCAATAATAGAAACTTTGTTACCGTTGGGAAGCATCCGTACAAAAGCAGATATCCGTTGCACCGGAAAGAGCTGTTCGTCGTCGCCATTAAAGTTCTGGAGTTAATGCTGAAAACGATGTCACTGTAGCTTCGCGGCTATTTTAAATTCTGGCGGAAGATCACCGGAAGATACAGCTTTAAACAATTGGCACGTCATCGATATGAGTAAGCTTCAAAACGCCATCGGCATATGTGTCTTGAAACTTCATCGGCAGGTGCAAGTTGAGAATTCATCGGCAGATGCAACGTGAAATCCATCGGCAGATGTATCTTGAACTTCCATCGACATATGCAGCTCAAAAGCTATCGGCAGGTGAAAGCGTTGAATTCCATCGACAGATGCTACATGATAAGCTATCGGCAGATGTAGCTTGTACACGTCATCGGCATATGCATTTTGAAGACTCATCGGCAGATGCTCGCTTAGAGACTCACCGGCAGATGTAACTCGTAAATGTTATCGGCAGATGCATACTTGACACGTCATCGATAGGTGCAACTTGACCGGCAGATGCATGTATTAAATGCCATCGGCAGATACTCTTCTTTGAAAGCCATCGGCAGATGCACGCCTTGTACTCCATCGGCAGATGCTTTCCTTGTACACTTAGCCAATATTATTAGAACACTAAAATACCCTTTTTAAGGGTATTTCCAACAGATTAATCTCAAGTATATATTCATTATTCTCATTCAATAACCTTAATCAAATTACAATATTTAGCATTCAAATACATCATCAAAAACATATTTAGACTTAAACTCTATTTAAGTCAACAATCTCCCCCTTTTTGATGATGGCAAATATATTGAGGTAAATTTGATTCAATTGTTACTCTCCCCCATAGTTCAAGCTCCCCCATAATATATGCATCTTATCCAGAACCAATTCAAAGATCCAAAAAGGAAACATACATATATCCAGCTTTTCAGATGTCCAAAATGCAAACACAGATCATAGGAAATAATTCCAGATGCATATCCATTCAATCAAATATATTCTCCCCCATTGACATTATCAAAAACAGATGAGATAAACTGCAAAGAAATAAGCAGTAGATTTCCCATTGAATACTAATGAACGTGTATTCAGAACAAAAAGTAGATGCACAAGAAATTCTACTTAAAGAAGGCTAAGAAATGAGTCCAAAATGCTTGAGGAACCCAGGAGGGCACGTCAAGATTTGGAGAAAAAAATGCCTCGATCAGCTCGGGATAGGAATGAATAGCAGAAGGAATGGGAGGCTGATAGACCACCATGGCCAGGCAGGGAGCCGGAGGCAGAGAAGGTTCAGTGGACACCACCAGGTCCATACATGGAGGAGGCTCTATAGAAGGGCCAGTTGTAGGAACAGCAGGAGTAGAAAATGCTAGTTCAACCTCCTAAAGATCCAATGACATTAAACGCACATCCTCAGCAACTTCAGACCGGGAGAAGGGAAGTAAAAATTCTTCAAAACAAGCCACGGGAACACTGACAGTACTCGAGGGTTCGGGTGCAGGAACAGGTTCAGGGGTTAATGCATCAATGGAAGAGCGAAGAGATTCAAGTTCCCTGACAACTATACGCCTATCAGCATCCACTTTCTGAGATACCAACCCAAGACCAGTATCAAAAGCAATGCTCAAGTCCTTTTTATGTTGATCAAGTTGACTGTGAAGGGCAATGCCAAGGTTGGCAATAGAGGACGTTAATTCCTTGTACTGTGCCACACTCATTACAAATCGCCTCTGATAAGTTAGAGGAGTGGCAGGAGTAACTGATAGAAAGGGTTGGTCTTGCAGGGCGATTGGAGCAGATTGAACTGGTGATGGAGGGAGCATCTCTTGCTGGTCTGGAGATGGAGGAATTTAAGGCTCATGGATGGGAGATGGAGGAGCTGGAGACTCATGGATTGGAGATGGAGGAGCTGGAGAAGGCAGAGGTGGTAATGTGGATGGAGCTGGAGGACCATGGGTGATTATCGAAGAAATTGCTCGAATCACCGGAGAAATGGAGGGAAAAACAGGCTGAGAAGGTAGTATGAGAGAGGGTGGAGGTGAAGGAGGATGTTCGGGAATAGGAAGAGGCACAGGTGAGGGAGCAGAGATGGCCTCTGAAATAGGTGCAATGGAGGAAGGAGCAGTCCTGCGCCTACGCACTAGAGGAGGAGGTTCGAAACTTGATTCCTGAGAGGAGGAATTAACACTGTCTGGAATTCCTGTTTCATCTCCTCCTTCAGCAGTTGAATCTGATGGCAGGATAAGTTTTCTTTTACCACGCCTGACAGGAACTGCCTTAGATACCTTTTGCTTAGCCTTGGCCAACACTAGCTCACCTTTTCGGATTCTATTTATTCCCATCTTGTTTAGAGTGGTTTGGGAATAATACTGAACAGGCTGAAGTTTCACAGGTTCTATCTCCTCTTGAAAGACAACTTCAAGCAGTGCAAATATCCTCATAAGAAGCAGATTATAAGGTAAAGATGTAGCCCTTGAGGATACAGCCAGAATCATCCTTTGAGCCACAATATATCCAATGTTGAAAGGTGTCTTGAAATAAAGTGCAAATAGAACAAACAGTTCCATTGCGCTCACTTCGTCATAGTGACCACCCTTGGGGATAATATTGAATCCTATCATTTGACGAAATAATCTGGCTCTAGGGGTCAGATGCCTTCCCTTTAAAAGATCAAAGGATTGATTGGGGTCCAAAGCAATCTCCTTGAGAAACTGTATGCCATCAGACGTGCCAAAGAAAGGAAGCTCAGAACTTGTTACATACTTGTAAGGGCAGCTATCCAAATGAGGAGCCCCCAGAAGAGCATTTATGGATTGAGGAGTAATTTCTATGTGTTTGTTATACACATAGCTCTTAATAGAAGAGAAGTCAGTGGTAAAGCTAAGATTGGCGTAAAACATCCGGATAGCTTCTGGGTAGAAGAAAGATTCAGTTTCAAATAGACCTATTAACCCGAGATCCGTCAAGGGTTCTATAATGTCCATACCAGCTAACTCGTCAGAGTAAATACCCTTACTGGGAATCAACGATTTGAACTGATAGTCATCGAAGTACTTTACCTCAGCAGCTTGAGAAAGGAAGAAGAAAGATGGCCACTCCATTCCACGAGGAATCTCTCGGGAAGGACGATCAGAAGCTTTGGCCTTCTTCTTGGCCGGTTTGGTAACGGCGCGAGATGATGAACCTGGATGTTCCATTTCAAGGGGAGGATTCGGAAATGAAGTTTGGTAGGGCAGGGGTTTTGCAGAAAGAGCGCGAAAGATGAAGTGTTTCAGCGAGGAAAGATGAATTTAAAAGAAATAAAGTGACGCTCGACGATGGAGTCACACGTGTAACACAGATATCTTCCGATGGGATACACGTGTCGGCAGAAAAAAAATATCCGATTCCTACCGAAGAAAATGCATCTTCCGATGACTGGTTGACTAGAGAAAACGCTGCATCTACCGATAGAAATACATCTTCCGATTCCTACATCTATCGATGCCTTCACAGTTAAGAAAAACTCTATCACTCATGATTTACCAACAGAGGAAACACCTTAGTTTTTCTCAACCCGAATAAGTCCTAGCCTTATTCTTATATTATTGAAGGTCTTTTCATCCAAAGGCTTGGTAAAGATGTCTGCCAGTTGATCTACAGAATTAACAAATTCTAAAGTGATATCTCCTCTTTGAACATGATCTCTAATGAAGTGATACCTAACATCAATATGTTTGGTTCTGGAATGCTGAATAGGATTTTTAGAAATGTTGATAGCACTGGTGTTGTCACACCGAATAGGAATCCTATCATAAAACAGATTATAGTCTTCTAGTGTTTGTTTCATCCATAACATTTGTGCACAACAACTGCCGGCAGCAATATATTCACTCTCAGCAGTTGACAATGCAACAGAATTCTGTTTCTTAGAATACCAGGAAACTAAAGATTCACCTAGGAATTGACAAGTTCCACTGGTGCTTTTTCTATCAACTAGACTTCCAGCATAGTCAGAATCTGAGTATCCTATTAGATTGAAAGAAGTACCTTTTGGATACCAAAGACCTAAGTTAGGTGTCCCACTTAAATATTTAAAAATTCTTTTGACAGCAGTTAAGTGAGATTCCTTAGGAGCAGCCTGAAATCTAGCACAAAGACATACACTGAAAAGAATATCTGGCCTACTTGCAGTCAGATATAACAAAGATCCAATCATACCACGATATTTCTTAATGTCCACACTTATACCTTTTTCATCTTTATCCAACTTAGTAGTGGTACTCATAGGAGTCTTAGAAGATTTGACAGTTTCTAATCCGAATTTCTTAGTTTTTTTTTTTTTTTTTTTTTTTTTTTTTTTTTTTTTTTTTTTTTTTTTTTTTTTTTTTTTTTTTTTTTTTTTTTTTTTTTTTTTTTTTTTTTTTTTTTTTTTTTTTTTTTTTTTTTTTTTTTTTTTTTTTTTTTTTTTTTTTTTTTTTTTTTTTTTTTTTTTTTTTTTTTTTTTTTTTTTTTTTTTTTTTTTTTTTTTTTTTTTTTTTTTTTTTTTTTTTTTTTTTTTTTTTTTTTTTTTTTTTTTTTTTTTTTTTTTTTTTTTTTTTTTTTTTTTTTTTTTTTTTTTTTTTTTTTTTTTTTTTTTTTTTTTTTTTTTTTTTTTTTTTTTTTTTTTTTTTTTTTTTTTTTTTTTTTTTTTTTTTTTTTTTTTTTTTTTTTTTTTTTTTTTTTTTTTTTTTTTTTTTTTTTTTTTTTTTTTTTTTTTTTTTTTTTTTTTTTTTTTTTTTTTTTTTTTTTTTTTTTTTTTTTTTTTTTTTTTTTTTTTTTTTTTTTTTTTTTAAGGAGTTCCTTAATGTATTTTTCTTGACAGAAGAAAATTCCATCAGGAGGTTGACTAATCTGGAATCCTAGGAAAAACTTTAACTCCCCCATCATACTCATTTCAAATTCACTTTGCATGAGGGAAGAAAACTCATTACACATGTTGACATTGGTTGATCCAAAAATATTGTCATCAACATAAATTTGAACCAACAAAATATCATTATTCTTCTGCATGGTAAATAAAGTTGAATCAGAATTGCCCTTTTTGAAATTCCTTTCCTCAAGGAAATTCTTCAACCTATCATACCAAGCTCTAGGAGCCTGCTTAAGACCATAAAGAGCTTTCCTAAGTTTGTAGACATGGTCGGGTTTATCAAAAACTTCAAAACCTAATGGTTGCTCAACAAAAACTTCCTCCGTGATATATCCATTTAAGAAGGCACTCTTTACATCCATTTGAAAGAGTGTGAAGTTCTTGAAACAAGCAAAAGCTAGAAGCATTCTTATTGACTCTAATCTAGCTACAGGGGCAAAGGATTCTTCAAAATCAATACCCTCCTCTTGAGAGTATCCCTTAGCAACTAGTCTGGCTTTGTTTCTAACTACGATCCCACTTTCATCCAATTTGTTCTTGTAAACCCATTTAGTTCCAATAATGGGATTACCCTTAGGCCTTGGAACAAGTTCCCATACCTTGCTCCTTTCAAATTGATTTAGCTCCTCTTGCATAGCTAAAATCCAGTTTTCATCACACTCGGCCTCTTCAAATTTCTTATGTTCTACTTGAGATATAAATGCCACATTGGCACAGAGATTCCTAAGTGAGGATCTAGTCTTAACTCCTAAAGAAGGATCACCTAAGACCTCATCTAATGGATGATTTCTGACATACTTCCAATCTCTTGGTAGATTAGGATTTTCATCCTTGACAGGAATTATATCAAGAGATGTAGAAGATGGTTCTAAAGAATTTTCTACATGAGAAGGATCAGTAGGTTTTTCTAAGGAAAGAGAGTCTAGTTGACAATTCACAACATCATCCTCATCCACATTTACTGTGGGCTGAGGAGACTCATCAAAGTTGACATGAACGGATTCCTCTACAACAAGGGTTCTCCTATTGAAAACTCTGTATGCTTTACTGGTCAGAGAGTATCCTAGAAAAATTCCAAGATCGGATTTGGAATCGAATTTTCCTAAGTTATCCTTAGTATTAAGAATGAAACATTTGCTACCGAAGGCTCTAAAATACTTGACAGAAGGAGTTTTTCCACTCCAGAGCTCATATGGAGTTTTCTCTAGAATAGGTCTTATGGAGACCCAATTGAGCACATAACAGGCTGTTGCAACAGCTTCAGCCCAGAAATACTTAGGAAGAGTGTTTTCATTAAGCATAGTCCTAGCAAGCTCTTGGAGGGACCTATTCTTCCTCTCAACAACACCATTTTGCTGAGGGGTCCTAGGAGAGGAGAAATTGTGCTCAATTCCATACTTGAGACACATGAGTTCAAATTTCTCATTTTCAAACTCTCCACCATGATCACTACGAATAGCAACAATGGTGAGCTCCTTTTCATTTTGAACTCTTTTCCTAAAACTAGAAAAGGTGTCAAACGTCTCATCCTTAGACTTCAGAAAATGAACCCAAGTAAATCTAGAAAAATCATCAACAATGACAAAGGCATAGAATTTGCGACCTAGGCTTGCTATATTAGAATGATCGAAGAGGTCCATGTGAAGGAGTTGGAGAGGCTTAGAAGTAGAAATTGAGTTCTTAGATGCAAAAGAACTTTTGATCTGCTTGCCCATTTGACAAGCTTCACAGACTTTATCTTTTTCAAAGGATATCTTAGGGATTCCTCTAACTAAATTCTCCCTAGTAATCTTAGCTAAAGTATCCATCCCTACATGCCCTAATCTCCTATGCCAAGTCCAGCAGTCATTAAGTGAATTAACAACAAAACATTTCTCATCAACATGCACAAAACCATTCAGATCAACAATATAGACATTTTCTTTTCTAAATCCTTTAAACAAAACATTGTTAGTTGAAATGTTTTTGATCACACAAACATTTGATTTAAAAGTTACTTTATAGCCCTTGTCACACAACCGACTTATGCTTAGCAGGTTATGCTTTAATCCTTCTACTAGTAATACATTTTCAATAGTAGGATGAGAAGGATTACCTATATTGCCGATGCCAACAATTTTGCCCTTTTGGTTCCCACCAAAAGTAACACTTCCTTTCTTCTTGTTGACAACAGCAAACTTGGTTGAGTCTCCCGTCATATGCCTTGAGCAACCACTGTCAAGGTACCACAGATTTGTCCCGGGAGAGCAGCAGTCAACCTGCAAAACAGAAATCAGATTGTCTTCTTAGGTACCCAAATCTTTTGAGTCCTAGTGTTAGGTCTGGTTCCCTTAGGAACCCATTGAAGTTTATTGCTTGATTTCTTATCTAATTTCAAAGGACATTCATATGACTTATGTCCTAACTCATTGCAAGCATGACAGGTAGACGATTTAACAAAGAAATTCTTAAAAACTTTCTTTTTGTTAGGCTTGTCATAACCTAATCCTGTTCTGTCAAAATTTGCCCTCTGTCCTCCTATTACCATCTTAAATAATTTTTCGCCCTTAGTGAAGTTCAGAATAATATTATTCAAATCTTCATTTTTGCTTTTAAGCTCATCAATCTCTTTGACATGCAAATTAGTTTTCTTGGCATGTATTTCTACCATGTTTGCATTTTCTTTTTTCAAAGTATTGTATTTAGTTTTTAACATGCCAAACTGTTTAACTAAATCATTGAAGGCATCAATTAGATTACTTTCATTGTCATCACTGTCACTGTCACTGATAATACTAGAGGAAGAAGAACTAACCTTGTCCTCGTGTGCCATAAAGCACAGGTTTGCTACCTCCTCATCTTCTGATGAAGAGGTATCTTCTTCACTATCATCCCAAGTGGCCTTCATTGCCCTTTTCTTGAACTTCTTGGGACCCTTCTTTGCTTGTGGACAGTCTGCCTTCATATGTCCAGGCTTTCCACACCCAAAGCACGTGATTTCCTTTTCATTTTGAGATTTCTCACCCTTTGGAAATCTTTTTCCCTGCATCCTCTTTCGTTGCAGAAACTTACTGAACCTCCTAGTGATGAGTGCAATATCCTCATCATCTTCTTCTTCTTCTTCTGATTCCTCTTGCTTACTTGAGGAAGCCTTTAGAGCAATGTCCTTTTTCCTTGTTACCTCCTTCTCCTTGAGGTCCTCCTTTTCGTTTGCTCTCATTGTGATCTCATGTGTCATGAGAGATCCAATGAGCTCCTCAAGCTTTAAGGCTTTGAGATCCTTTGCTTCATGAATGGCAGTCACCTTTGGTTGCCATGCTCTCGGTAGGCATCTCAGAAGTTTCCTTACCTGTTCCTCACCTGAGTAAGTCTTACCAAGAGCTTTAAGACCGTTAGTGATGTTAGTAAATCGAGTAAACATAGAACTAATGGTTTCATTTTTTTTCCATGGAAAACAGTTCATATTCATGGACTAACATGCTCAATTTACTCTCTTTAACCTGGTTTGTGCCTTCGTGTGTGATCTCTAACAAGTGCCAAATCTCTTGAGCACTCTCACACCCTTGTACTCTATTAAACTCATCTCTGTTCAGAGCACAGTATATGGTGTTTATAGCCTTGGCATTCAGGCTCAAGTTCTTCTTGTCAGTATCATTTAGTTCATGTGATGCTTTGGGAGTCCTAATACCATTCTCTGTTTTAAAGGCTATATATGGACCATTTTCTATGTTATTCCATATGTCATAGTCTATAGCTTGAATATAAATTCTCATTCTAGACTTCCAGTACACATAATCAATACCATCAAAGAATGGAGGTCTAGTGGTAGACTGACCTTCCATTTGTGCAGAGTGTGTATTGAATGCCATTTTAAATAACACAATATATCTTAGATAAACAACTTAGACAATATATATAACCTTGCTCTGATACCAATTGTAGGATCGAGATTTGTCTAAGATGGGGGTGAATTAGACTCTTTTTAAAACTTAATTTAATAGTCAATGTAATTTCTCTCAATTTGATTAAATGCTAACAGCAAACAAACAAATAAAGTAAAGAGTAAGAGAGAGATTAACACAAGAGTTTTAACGTGGTTAGGCTCAACCCAGCCTACGTCCACGCTTCAAGGTTCACCCCTTGAAGATCCTTAACCTTCTCCTCGAGAATAACCAGATCGGAATTTCGGGCTCCGATCAACTGCCTTTACACTTCAGGATTATACTTCACAGGCGATAATCCACAGCCTCTACAGATTTTGAATGTGTAAAATTAAGCACACACTACACTCTCACAAGCAATGAATCTCAAGTTCGAATTGAGAGATGTAGAGAAAAAATACAGAGTGATGACTTTCGCAACTTAGGGCTCAGAATTCAAATTTGCAAGAGTTTGGTCATTGAGCTCTAACCTCGGCTTAAATACTCTGTCACTATTTCTGCGTGACTTCAATGCTTCTTATCCAATAATAGAAACTTTGTTACCGTTGGGAAGCATCCGTACAAAAGCAGATATCCGTTGCACCGGAAAGAGCTGTTCGTCGTCGCCATTAAAGTTCTGGAGTTAATGCTGAAAACGACGTCACTGTAGCTTCGCGGCTATTTTGAATTCTGGCGGAAGATCACCGGAAGATACAGCTTTAAACAATTGGCACGTCATCGGTATGAGTAAGCTTCAAAACGCCATCGGCATATGTGTCTTGAAACTTCATCGGCAGGTGCAAGTTGAGAATTCATCGGCAGATGCAACGTGAAATCCATCAGCAGATGTATCTTGAACTTCCATCGGCATATGCAGCTCAAAAGTTATCGGCAGGTGAAAGCGTTGAATTCCATCGGCAGATGCTACATGATAAGCTATCGGCAGATGTAGCTTGTACACGTCATCGGCATATGCATTTTGAAGACTCATCGGCAGATGCTCGCTTAGAGACTCACCGGCAGATGTAACTCATAAACGTTATCGGCAGATGCATACTTGACACGTCATCGGTATGTGCAACTTGACCGGCAGATGCATGTATTAAATGCCATCGGCAGATACTCTTCTTTGAAAGCCATCGGCATATGCACGCCTTGTACTCCATCGGCAGATGCTTTCCTTGTACACTTAGCCAATATTATTAGAACACTAAAATACCCTTTTTAAGGGTATTTCCAACAGATTAATCTCAAGTATATATTCATTATTCTCATTCAATAACCTTAATCAAATTACAATATTTAGCATTCAAATACATCATCAAAAACATATTTAGACTTAAACTCTATTTAAATCAACACCTTTTTGGTGAACGATCAGGTAACTCTCTGGTTTTCCAGAGCATTCTACGTTCGATCGCCCCTCTTCTGGTGATTGAACGGCTTGCACTCTGGAAATTCGATTCCAGAGAGCTGCCCCATTTCCCTTCACACCCACTTCAACATTCTTCCTCCCCTTTTCTTTTATCTCATCCCCATCAACTCCTAATACTATACCTCACAAAACTATACCAACACTTCATTCATCATAACTAAACACCATTTCCCTCACATTCGTCAGTTCATCAAATTCTCAAAACTTCTCGGAACTATTAGAAAACGTAGTGAAATTTCATAAAAACGAACTACGTAGATCCATTTGAAAATTACACAAAACCCCTACAAAATTCAACAACCAAGCAGTTCCAATATGATTTCAATAAAAGACTTCACAAAAGAATTCATAAAACGAGTTACCCAAAACCTCAGAACACATACGTTTCCTAGTAAATCACCCCTCAGCCCGATTAAATCCTCCTATACAATTGTCGATCATTTCTATCTATTAAAATCCCAAAATATCTACTTGTCATCCCCACAGGTCAAAATAAGCACCGACTGCCCAGCGCACTCCCACGGGCCATCCTCCATCAACCTGCTCATGCGTCGGGTGGAGGATTATCATCCTCACCTGTATCAAAGTCACCTACACAACAAAGACATTCTATGAACTACAAGCTCAGTAAGTCTACGTAAATGCGAATGCATGCTGTGCATATGTCGTTCATGAAATCATGCAATCGTTTTAATCTTTACATTACATAGCGGAATGTCACCGAGGTCTACTCTCACAAGATGGAGAGGGCACGTCTGGTGGTTAGACAACTCTTTCCATCTATCGGGGGGAAAACATCTTTCACTCACATGACAGCCATGTCTGAACCTCACCCCGTCGTGACCAAGAAAAAATAAAAAAAAAAAAATAAAAAAAAAAAAACAAAAAAAAAAAAACAAAAAAAAAAAAATAAAAAAAAAAAAATAAAAAAAAAAAAACAAAAAAAAAAAAAATAAAAAAAAAAAAAAAAAATAAAAAAAAAAAAAATAAAAAAAAAAAAAAACAAAAAAAAAAAAACAAAAAAAAAAAAAAACAAAAAAAAAAAAAACAAAAAAAAAAAAACAAAAAAAAAAAAATAAAAAAAAAAAAAACAAAAAAAAAAAAATAAAAAAAAAAAAACAAAAAAAAAAAAACAAAAAAAAAAAAAAATAAAAAAAAAAAAAAACAAAAAAAAAAAAATAAAAAAAAAAAAACAAAAAAAAAAAAATAAAAAAAAAAAAAAATAAAAAAAAAAAAAACAAAAAAAAAAAAATAAAAAAAAAAAAAACAAAAAAAAAAAAACAAAAAAAAAAAAAAATAAAAAAAAAAAAACAAAAAAAAAAAAATAAAAAAAAAAAAATAAAAAAAAACGGGGGAAAACATCTTTCACTCACATGACAGCCATGTCTGAACCTCACCCCGTCGTGACCAAGATTACATGCACTCGTTTCTTTTCATTAGTTCTGTACTTTTCATAAAACCGTGTAGAAACTCATTTTCATGCTATTTTGAAAAAGTGTGATGCATGTACAGTTCATATCGCATAATCTATAAATAACGTAGAAAAAAAAAACAAACAATAATCCCTAGAAAACACACTACGACATAACAACTTAACTACTCAACCACTTATTTTAAAACTATAGAATTCACCAATATCCTCGATAACTTCACAACTCTGGGTGTAGGCCAAATCGGCCAAACAAAGCACGAAGACTTACCTCGCGTTCGTAGCACACCAAGCTCCGTCCACGAGCGTCGTTCACCGAAAACATTTCACAACAGCCTAAATCATCGAACTTTCAAAACTAATGGAACTCCTATCTAAGGGAAATTCTCCTAAAACTCTAATTTAACTCGTTGAGGCATTTTGTCGAGTAATTCGTGCTCGTGAATCCTTAGCCTCCATTAATGGAATTTTCAAAACTTCCAACCACCCAAAATTCGCATTAATGACCATTAACTCACCCAAATACTTCCAATGCTCACTAATAAGTCCACCAAAGTCACAAATAGGGCAACCCTAGCCGATTCTAACATAACTCGGCTATTTCGCAAAAACCCTAAATGAAACCCTAACCGTTTAACTTCGCGAAAATAGAAATCTAATGTCCGAAAACTATAGAATCTTACCTAGGGTCGTGATTGGAGAAGAAAACGTGAAGAACCGAGTCGCCGGAGGAAGAGGATTGTCGTCGGAGAGGAGAATCGCGTGAGAAGGAGAGGGGAGTCGCAACGCCCGGGAGAGAGTATTTTTGGTGAAGAAAATCGTGCAAGTGTGGAGGAGGGAAGGAGTTTATGATTTTTATTAAAATTTGGCTTGTCAAATTACTATATTGCCCCTCCATTTGATTTTCTATTTGTTTCGTTACTTATTTCGTTATTTTGCTAACGATTCGATTTCTCCAAAATTTTCTTATTTCTCATAAAATCCATATAAACCATAAGGGTTCTATTAAAGCTCTTCGTTTTCAAAACGAGCTTATTTCACTTATTTACAAAATGCCATTACATATTGGAATAAATTAAATCCCGTAAAACCGGGTGTTACATTCCACCCACCTTAATTAAAATTTTGTCCTCAAAATTTGATTATACAAACAGTTCGGGATACTTGGACATCATATCCTACTGCCTCTCCCAAGTGGCCTTCTCAACGTCATGGTTCCGTCATAGGACTTTCATCAGCGGAATCTCCTTATTATGTAATACTTTGATAGAGGATTCCAAAATTCGCACTGGCCTCTCCACATAGGTCAATGTTGGCTGTACCTCGATCTCTCGCGATTCTACGACATGCGACGGGTCACGCACGCACTTCCGGAGCATGGATATGTGAAACACGTTGTGGATTCCTTCCATTGACGCCGAAAGCTGTAATTGGTAAGCTAACTTCTCGATCCTCTTCAAAATAAGGAAGGGACCCACATAACGAGGACTCAACTTGCCCTTCCTTCCAAATCTCATAACACCTTTAAACGGAGAAATTTTAAGATAAACCTCGTCTCCCTCATTGAACTCTAATCCCTCCATCTAGTGTCAGCATAGCTCTTTTGGTGGCTTTGTGCTATCTTTATACGTTTCCTGATAACAGCGATCTTCTCCGCTGTTTGCTGTAAAATATCTGGGCCGATTATACTAGCTTCGCCAACTTCGTCCTAATATAGCAGAGATCTACATTTTTGACCAATCAACGCCTCGTACGAAGCCATGCCAATCGTAGTCTGGAAGCTATTGTTGTACGAGAACTCAATCAAAGGTAAATATCGGCTCCACGAGCCCTGAAACTCCAGCATGCAAGCTCTAAGCATATCCTCAAGAATCTGATTTGTTCTTTCTGTCTGTTCGTCAGTCTGAGGATGAAATGCTGTGCAGAAATTTAGCTGAGTTCCCATCGCCTTATGCAAACACTTCTAGAATTTCGAAGTAAATCTGGCATCTCTATCAGAGACAATCGAAATAGGTACTCTGTGCAATTTGACAATCTCCTGCACGTACAGCTTAACAAGCTGATCCATGGAATATGTCATCTTGACTGATAGAAAATGGGTCGATTTTGTCAAACGATCCACTATCACCCATATCCCATCATGCCCCTTCGTCGTTCTTGGGAGTCCAACTATAAAATCCATGGAGATCTGCTCCCATTTTCACTCAGGAATCGGCAGTGGCTGTAAGGTTCCGGTGGGTCTTTGATGCTCTGCTTTGACCTGTTGGCAAACCAAATAGGTTTCTACGTACCTGGCAATCTCTCTCTTCATGTTCGGCCACCAGAAGTGTTGTCTCATGTCTCTATACATTTTCGTGCTCCCTAGATGCACTAAGTATGCCGAGGAGTGTGCATCGGTTAAGATTTCTTTCTTTAACTCTTCGTCGTTAGGCACGTACCACCTATGCCTGAACTTTAATACGCCATCATCTGACAGGCTGAAATCGGAAAAGTCATCGAAAGTCATGCTCAACCGATACCTCTCGCATTCTAAGTCTTTCTGTTGGGCTTCTCGGATTTTGTCTATTATGGTCGGCCTAAGAGAAATATTTGTGAGTATAGTGGATAACTCAGCCACAATCTCCACACCAAACCTCTCAATCTCAGACCTCAGCATTACCGACATTGATGCAAGCGAGGGTTGATTTGCCGTGGGCATTCTACTCAAGGCGTTGGCGACCTTATTTGCTTTTCCCGGATGGTATTTGATCTCGAAGTCGTAATCTTTGACGAACTCCAACCACCTTCTTTGTCGCATGTTTAATTCCTTCTGTGTAAACAAATACTTTAAGATCTTATGATCCGAGAACACCTCACACTGTTGCCCATACAGATAGTGTCTCCAGATTTTTAACGCAAAGACGACGACTGCTAATTCTAGATCATGCGTAGGATAATTCTGCTCATACGGCTTCAACTGCCGAGAAACATAAGCAATAACTCTCCCTTCCTGCATCAATACGCATCCAAGCCCGATCTTTGAGGTATCGCAGTAAATATTGAACTTATCGCCTTCAACTGGCAATGTTAAAACTTGTGCCGTAGTCAATTTCTGCTTCAGCTCCTGAAAGCTCTTATCACATGTAGTCGACCATACAAATTTCTCATTCTTCCTTGTCTAGCACGAAAGGGGAACTGCAATCTTCGAGAACCCCTCAATAAATTTCTGGTAATATCCAGCCAACCCAAGAAATCCACGTACCTCTCGCACATTTTTAGGCTGCGGCCAATCCCTGACAACCTTAATCTTAGTCGGATCTACTGAAATTCCCTCCTGAGATATGATATGGCCGAAAAAATTAATTTGGTCCAGCCAAAACTCGCACTTGGAGAACTTCAGGTACAATTGGTGCTGACATAGAATCCTCAGAACTATCCGTAAGTGCTCCTCATGCTCTTCTTTCGTCTTTGAATAGATCAAGATGTCATCAATGAAGACGACGACAAACTTGTCTAGATACTCCTTAAAAACACGGTTCATCAAATCCATAAACGCTGCAGGGGCATTTGTAAGTCCAAAAGACATCACAAGAAATTCATAATGCCCATACCTCGTTCGGAATGCCGTCTTTTGAATATCTTCTCTCTGGACATTCAACTGATAATACCCCGAGCGTAGGTCAATTCTTGAAAACACTCAGGCACCCTGCAGTTCGTCAAATAGATCATCAATCCAGGGCAGTGGATACTTATTCTTCACTGTCAATTTATTTAACTCTCTGTAATCAACACACATCTTGAGAGTTCCGTCCTTTTTCTTAACGAACAGAACTAGCGCACCCCAAGGAAAAAAGCTAGGTCGAATGAACCCCTTGTCTAACAATTCTTCCAATTGAGATTTTAGCTCATTTAGTTCAGCAGGTGCCAATCTGTACGGATTCTTTGATACAGGCCGGAGTCTAGATAAACATCAATAGTAAACTCGATCTCCCTATCTGGCGGTAATCCGGGAAGATCGTCGAGGAAGATCTTAGAGAATTCTCTAACTACTTGAAGGTCTTCTGGTTTTACCCCATTGAGCAACTGTGTATCGACTACTGTAACCAGATAAACTGAGCATTCACCTCTAAACTACTCTTGGACCTTTATAGAATAGGAAGTAGGTAACCCACTCAACCTATTCATTGCCTGATAAGAAAACTCTTTTTTATCCGAGGGCCGAAAAGTTACTAACCCAGATCGGCAGTCTATGGTGGCGAAATGGCGTGACAGCCAGTCTATTCCCAAAATCAGATCATAAGGCTCTATGCCCATGACTATCAACCGGGCATAAATGATGTTATTTCCCACTGAGACGACGTTGTCCTGGAAAATACGATCAGACTGCATATACGTTCCCGAAGGTAGCATCACTTTATACTCATACTCTACTAGCTCTGACGCTAACCCCAATCTAGACACACATGCAGTTGAAATAAAGGAGTGCGTAGCCCCCATGTCTATCAGTGAGAATACCGCTATACCAGTGATTAAAATAGTACCTGCTATGACAGAAGGCTGAGCCTCGTCGTCGACATCACCAAACTCGATAAAGGCAAAGATCCTCAGCATGACTTTTCTCTGATCTCTGTCTAGCTGATCTCGGCCCGGCTTCGGGCAGTCTTTAACGTAATGGCCAATCTCACCACACCGATAGCACTTGTTAGTGCCAAGTCTGCAATCGCCACTGTGTTCTTTTTGGCACTTAGGGCACAGAGGCAGTTGAGTAGTTCCATGTACTTGTTTTCCCTTGCCCTGATCTTGTCCTCTCTCATAAGGCCTTTTAACGCCTCTTTGTTGTTGTTGCTGTGGTTGTTGTCCTCTAGGTTGCCAACGTCAATTCCGTAACTGAGGCTGGATCTCACGAAAGAAGCCCTTAGTAGGCTCCCTTGTCCTAACGCAAGTCAACTCTGCAGCCTCGAAGTCCAAAGCCCTTGCTGCAATATCTGACGATGGCACGTCCAGAATCCCAGATACTATAATGTTCTTCCGAATCTCCAGGTTCAGCTCATCCATAAACTGGTGCACCTTATATTCATTATCGCTTACTAGGCGTGGTGCAAATCGTGAAAGGCCTCAAACTTCCTAATATATTCCGCAACCAAACCGGTCTGCTTGAGCTGCATGAATTCCACTCTTTTTGCCGCTCTCACTGTACGGCTGAAGTATTTGTCATAGAACAAGGTCTTGAACCGTTCCCAAGTCATCACCGTTATAACACCCGAATTTACGGGATTTTTGTAATATTTGTGAATAATGGCATTTAGTGATTATGTCGTATTAAGTCGGTTTCGTGAAAAGAAAGCGTTATTACGACCCTAATAATTAATATGGATTTTAAGAAAAATTTTGAGAATTTTAAGAATTTAACGCTAATTTTACGAGAATTACGTTTCTCGTATAAAGGATGTTGTGGTAGAAATATTAAACAAGGTCCGAATTGCAAACAGACGGTTTTAATTGAACCCTAGTAATAAGTTGGAATAATTGGTAAAATAAGAAATTTTGGAGAAACCAAACCGTTAGCTAAATAACGAAACGAAGGATGAAACAAATAAAAAATCAAAGGAATGGCGAAACGGTCATTTGACAAGTTAAATGTTTAATAAAATCACAATTTTTTCTCCCTCACCAGACACTCCACGATTTCCCTCTCTCTCTCCCTCTGCGTTCCAGGCGACTTTTCTCTCCATCGGCGTTTCCCCTCCTTCCAACGGCGTTTCCCTTCCGATCAACCTCTGTTCTTCACGTTTTTTTCTCCAATCCCAACCCTAGGTACGATTCTAAGGTTTTAGGAAAGTTTATTTCGATTTTTACGGAGTTTAAACGATTAGGGTTCGTTTAAACCAAAGACATGATGAAAAAGGTAACAAAGCTCAACAATGGCATCTATTTGCTTAAATGGCCAAAAACCTCTGAATCCCCGACCATCTCCAATGATCAAATTCCTATTTTGTATTTTGGGGAAGGAGGAGAAGACAAGGAAGACTACCATTTGGATTTGAGGTCAAATCCTCAATTATCCGGGGAGGATGATATGCCACGGGATGACCTTAATCAACCTCGGCCAAGTCTATGGCCGAACTTTCTTTATAATATGTTTGTTCATTATATAGGTGATTATGTTGGAGACCAATTAGAGATAAAACCAAACATTAAGTTGCAAGTGTTCTTTGAAGATGGATTAAGGAAAACTTTGGATTTGAGGTCAAATCTTTTCCAACCCTGGGAGGATGATGTGTCACGAATCCATCACTCAAGAATAAGTCCATGAAAATTTTCTAACCGATTTTCGAGTGTTTATTTTGTAGTTCTTCATGGAGGAACATGCTTTAAGGAAATCAATATCTTCAATTCAACATCCACTTACAATATGACATTCTTCAAGGTGAGGCATAAATGGAAGATCAAGCACATGTCCAAGAATTATTAGACCTTCCAACAAAACTGCCGTTAAACGGACCTCCGAGGAGTATTTGGTATTTTTGACAATCTTGCCAACATTATTTCAACAAGTAGCTTATGAATAATGTAGTTGACATCTTAAGATTTCCATAATAGGCTGGATCGTGTAATTTGGACAATGTTTGCTTGATCAACAAGGTCAATTACAAAGAGGTTCGTTCCCACAACATTTATGCAAGGAGGAATTTGTTTTCTTTTATCCAAATAATGTAACCGTTCTTTTTATTTATTTTTATTGCGCTTTTTTAGTAGTTCACGTGAATTTTAGGTGTTTGCATGCATGGGAAGACACAATGGTAATTTTCAAAGATAAGGTTGGTTGGCCAATCAAATCATAAAGATAAGGTTGGAAAAATCAATTTAAATATACACGGCTAGATGCATTGAGCGTGCGGTCTAACCACTTGCGCGCGCACATGGAGGATGACCAAAATGCTTCTCTCATTGTTTCATTATGTCATTATTTCTTGCATTAGTTTTATCATAAGTTTTGTTTTAAGAGAGTTTTATTAAGACTCTTATGTTTGGGTAGTTGAAGTTGAATAGAAAATTGAAGTTTTCCTCTCTAAAGTCGAGTGCTTTCTTTTTGAAGCTTTTGCGCGGCCATCATTCTTCCCGATTGATTGTCGTTGAATTATTTTTATATTGTGAGTATAGTGTGTAGGATCGGAATTGTCTAAGAGGGGGGTGAATTAGACTTTTTAATTTTAATTTCAATTTAATCTAATTTCTCTTCTTGATTAAACTTAGTTACAGCACTAGTAATCAAATAATGTAAAGAGAGAGAAAGAGAAATTAGACACCAGTATTTTTACGTGGTTCGGCCAAACTGCCTACGTCCACGCTCCAAGGCTCTCCCTTGAAGATTTCTTACTTCTCCTCAACGAGAAAATCTGATCGACCTTACGGGCTTCGATCCACAGCCTTTCACAATCCTGGATTGAACTTAGCGGGCGTCAATCCACTGCCTTACAGGATATTCAAGTTTGAAATACAGAATACAATGATCTACAAGCTCTCAAAATAGAATCTCAAGTTTTGGAGTAGAGAGGTGTAGATTGAGAATTCAGAGTAATAATTTTCGCAGCTAGGGCTCAGAATTCAAAATGGCAAAAGTTGGGACTTCGTGCTCTAAGCTCAGCTTATATACTCTGTCTTCATAAATGGCTTTGGCTTCAATGCCCCTTATCCAATAATAGAAGTTTAGTTACCGTTGGAGCAGCTTCCGTACAAGGTCAGGTAGCCGTTGCCGTTTGTAGTTGCAAATCGTCGTCGCCATTAATGTTCTGGAGTTATGGCTGGAAACGACGTCACTGTAAAAAAAAAAAAAAAAAAAAAAAAAAAAAAAAAAAAAAAAAAAAAAAAAAAAAAAAAAAAAAAAAAAAAAAAAAAAAAAAAAAAAAAAAAAAAAAAAAAAAAAAAAAAAAAAAAAAAAAAAAAAAAAAAAAAAAAAAAAAAAAAAAAAAAAAAAAAAAAAAAAAAAAAAAAAAAAAAAAAAAAAAAAAAAAAAAAAAAAAAAAAAAAAAAAAAAAAAAAAAAAAAAAAAAAAAAAAAAAAAAAAAAAAAAAAAAAAAAAAAAAAAAAAAAAAAAAAAAAAAAAAAAAAAAAAAAAAAAAAAAAAAAAAAAAAAAAAAAAAAAAAAAAAAAAAAAAAAAAAAAAAAAAAAAAAAAAAAAAAAAAAAAAAAAAAAAAAAAAAAAAAAAAAAAAAAAAAAAAAAAAAAAAAAAAAAAAAAAAAAAAAAAAAAAAAAAAAAAAAAAAAAAAAAAAAAAAAAAAAAAAAAAAAAAAAAAAAAAAAAAAAAAAAAAAAAAAAAAAAAAAAAAAAAAAAAAAAAAAAAAAAAAAAAAAAAAAAAAAAAAAAAAAAAAAAAAAAAAAAAAAAAAAAAAAAAAAAAAAAAAAAAAAAAAAAAAAAAAAAAAAAAAAAAAAAAAAAAAAAAAAAAAAAAAAAAAAAAAAAAAAAAAAAAAAAAAAAAAAAAAAAAAAAAAAAAAAAAAAAAAAAAAAAAAAAAAAAAAAAAAAAAAAAAAAAAAAAAAAAAAAAAAAAAAAAAAAAAAAAAAAAAAAAAAAAAAAAAAAAAAAAAAAAAAAAAAAAAAAAAAAAAAAAAAAAAAAAAAAAAAAAAAAAAAAAAAAAAAAAAAAAAAAAAAAAAAAAAAAAAAAAAAAAAAAAAAAAAAAAAAAAAAAAAAAAAAAAAAAAAAAAAAAAAAAAAAAAAAAAAAAAAAAAAAAAAAAAAAAAAAAAAAAAAAAAAAAAAAAAAAAAAAAAAAAAAAAAAAAAAAAAAAAAAAAAAAAAAAAAAAAAAAAAAAAAAAAAAAAAAAAAAAAAAAAAAAAAAAAAAAAAAAAAAAAAAAAAAAAAAAAAAAAAAAAAAAAAAAAAAAAAAAAAAAAAAAAAAAAAAAAAAAAAAAAAAAAAAAAAAAAAAAAAAAAAAAAAAAAAAAAAAAAAAAAAAAAAAAAAAAAAAAAAAAAAAAAAAAAAAAAAAAAAAAAAAAAAAAAAAAAAAAAAAAAAAAAAAAAAAAAAAAAAAAAAAAAAAAAAAAAAAAAAAAAAAAAAAAAAAAAAAAAAAAAAAAAAAAAAAAAAAAAAAAAAAAAAAAAAAAAAAAAAAAAAAAAAAAAAAAAAAAAAAAAAAAAAAAAAAAAAAAAAAAACAAATTAAGACTTAAACATTATTTAAGTCAACAATCTCTCCCTTTTTGATGATGGCAACCTATTAAAATTTGATTACGTATAACTCCCCCATAATCTAAGCTCCCCCATAATATATGCATCTGATATCAGAAGAACAAACAGAGAGCATATCCAGAACTAAATCAGACAACACATTTTGCATACATGTCTCCCCCATTGACATTATCAAAAACAATAAACAGAGAATGAGACAGCAGAATTTTATTGAAGTCATCCGCCTTTGTCGTTTTGTGGCCGGAAGAGCATTTTATTGAAGTCATCCGCCTTTGTCGTTTTGTGGCCGGAAGAGCATTTTATTGAAGTCATCCGCCTTTGTCGTTTTGTGGCCGGAAGAGCATTTTATTGAAGTCATCCGCCTTTGTCGTTTTGTGGCCGGAAGAGCATTTTATTGAAGTCATCCGCCTTTGTCGTTTTGTGGCCGGAAGAGCATTTTATTGAAGTCATCCGCCTTTGTCGTTTTGTGGCCGGAAGAGCATTTTATTGAAGTCATCCGCCTTTGTCGTTTTGTGGCCGGAAGAGCATTTTATTGAAGTCATCCGCCTTTGTCTTTTAGCGAGCGGTGGAGTATTTCTTTTCGCTCATCCGCCTTTGTCGTTTTGTGGCCGGAAGAGCATTTTATTGAAGTCATCGGGAAGAGTACTTTGGTTTACTCATCCGCCTTTGGCTTTTAGCAAGCGGTGGAGTATTTCTTTTCGCTCATCCGCCTTTGTCTTTTAGCGAGCGGTGGAGTATTTCTTTTCGCTCATCCGCCTTTGTCTTTTAGCGAGCGGTGGACTAATTCCATTTAGTCATCCGCCTTGTCGTTTAGTGACCGGTGGACTGACTCTTTTAAACTACTCCGCTCTTGTCGTTTTGTGACCGGTGGACTGATTCTTTTGCTTAACACATTTCAGCCCTGTACACTTAATCATATGCATTAAAAACTAAAATACCCTTTTTAAGGGTATCTCCAACAAATCTAATTCAAATGCATTTCATTAAATTCAATTAATAAACATAATCAAATTACAATATTAAGCAGACAAATTCATCATAAAAAACAAATTAAGACTTAAACATTATTTAAGTCAACAATCTCTCCCTTTTTGATGATGGCAACCTATTAAAATTTGATTACGTATAACTCCCCCATAATCTAAGCTCCCCCATAATATATGCATCTGATATCAGAAGAACAAACAGAGAGCATATCCAGAACTAAATCAGACAACACATTTTGCATACATGTCTCCCCCATTGACATTATCAAAAACAATAAACAGAGAAAGACAGCAGAAAACTTGGCATTCAACACAAGAATATTAAAAAGAAAAGAGTTCCTGATTCAAAAAAGAGATCTATAAGGAAAATGTATACAGATAAAAACAAAATTATCGTTTATTACAGGAATCTAAAAATCTCTTCCAAAAGGCATGGATAGCCCAAGAAGGCAATGTGAGTGCAGGGTTGAAGAAGGCATCCACGAGAGCTTGAAGTGAATCAAGATCACGAGGTAGAGGTGCCTGATAGATCACCAAGTCCGTGCATGTATCAGCAATGGGAGTTGGTGCTGGAGAAACCGCAAGATCCTGACTTGGAGAAGGCTCGATGGGAGGAGCAGCAGGAGATGGAGGCACGTCCAGAGAATCGATAGGGGTTGTATCCATTGGACTGGAGGGCTCTAAGGATGGCTCCTGAACTGAAAAGGCAGCAGAGGTAGAGAATGCCAGCTCAGACTCTTGTAAATCCAAAGGCATCACTCGAGAGTCTGTAGCAACCTCTGGTCTGGAGAAAGGAAGGAGGAGGTCTTCATAAGTAGGCTTAGAAGGTCTGAGAGGAATATGAGGTGCAGGGCAAAGACCCTCAACTTTAGACTGGAGAGCCTTAAGATCACGAGAGAAGATTTTAGTGTGCCTGTCCCATTTCTGATCCATTTGACCCCGTTCCACAACAGCAGCTTCTTGCAAATCCACCTTGAGTTGATTTAACTTTGAATCGAAGTCTGTCTTTAGATTTTCCAGGCATGACTTCAGCTCAAGATACTGTTCCTCACTGATCGAAGATCTCCTCTTATAAAGGATAGGAGTGGTAGGAGTGACAGTTGGAATTGGTGAGGTCACTTGAACTGTAAGAGGTAGGGAAACTATTGGAGCAGGGAGAAGGACTGGAGACACTGGTTGTTGAACTGTGGGAGGAAGGAGAGGTGTAGGAAGAGAAGATTGAGCAATAGGAGACAAAGGAGCATCCACATTATCCTGATCAGACTCTTCTGCCAGGACAAGTTTTCTTTTCCTCCTTGGAACAACTTCGGCCTGAGCAGTTTCCAAAAGGGCTGCAGGCAGAGGGTGCCCAGATGAGGCAGGTGGAGGCAGCGATGGTAAAGAGGGTTGAGCTGGAGGACCATGTTTAATGATTGAGGAAATGGCCCGAAATACCGGAGAGATGGAGGGAAGAGCAGGTTGTGAAGGCAGTATGAGAGAAGGTGGAGGAGAAGGAGGTGAAGGTAGGCTAGGTGCAGAGGGGGCAGAAATAGCCTCAAATGGATGTGCAGAAGCTATTGGAGCAGGTTGGCTAATCCTTGTAGAAGGGGCACGGCGGCTGGTCAATGGTGGAGGACGTTTAGGCCGAGTGACCCTAGGACTAGGAGGGGAAAGATCAAAGGCAGGGATCTCAGAATCACCACCACCTTCTTGAACAGATGATTCTGTATCCAAACTCACGTCCTGTTTGCCCTTTTTGGCAGCTTTGACCTTAGCTACCCTCTGCTTGGACTGATCCAAGACAAAAACCCCTTGACGGTTCTTCTTAATTCCCATCCTGGACAAGGTATCCTTGGAGTAATAGCTGGTATGTTTCAGACAGGTGGGATGCTCATCCTCAGGAAATTCAACCTGATTCTTCTGAAAAATCTTCATGAGTAGGAGGTTGTAGGGAAAGGATGTGTTCCCTGAAGAAACACTCTGAATCATCCTTCGCAGGATGATGTATCCAATATCTACAGGGAACTTCATATAGATGGCATAAAACATCCTAATGGCTGAGGGAAAATAGAAAGATTCAACTTCAAACAGTCCTATTAGTCCAATATCTGTCAGGGGTGCTACAATATTTAAAGAAACAAGTTCGTCAGGAACCATACCACGACCCGGAATCAACTTTTTGTCCTTAAAGTCGCCGTGATATCGGATTTCAGCCGCCTCAGATATGAAGTAGAGCGACGGCCAACTGGTTCCCCGAGGAATCACCCGTGCCGGTCTAGGATTGGGTTTGGCTTTCTTTTTCGCAGGTTCAGCACCACCCTTTGAAGAACAAGCCTCATGATCGTGTGCAAAAACTTGGTCCATTGGAGAAATTTTGGGAAGACGACCTAGAGAGCAAGGGTTGTCGATAGAGAGAAAGGGCGCGAAAGATGAAGCGTTTCGGAGAGAAAGCCAAGTTTAAACGAGAGAGAACTACGCCCGACATGCGGAAATCACACGTGTAAGATTGATATTGTCCGATTAAAGACACGTGTTGACAGATTAGAAAATGTATCATCTGGTCAGTGGATGATGTATATCTTCCGGTGAAAAAATGAAAAAGGACCGGAGGATGTGAACAATAAAGACAGAAAAATAAGGAAAAAAAAACTTAACTTTTCTCATACTTGAGAAGACCTAATCTTATTCTAATACCACAGAATGTTTTCTCATCTAAAGGCTTTGTGAAAATATCTGCCAATTGATCTTCGGAATTGACAAACTCTAAAGATATGTCACCATTTTGAACATGATCGCGAATGAAGTGATATCTGACATCTATATATTTTGTTCTAGAATGTTGAATAGGATTTTTAGAGATGTTTATGGCACTGGTGTTATCACACCGAATAGGAATCCTATTATAAAACAGATTATAATCCTCCAGAGTCTGTTTCATCCACAACTTTTGTGCACAGCAACTGCCAGCAGCAATATATTCACTTTCAGTAGTTGATAATGCAACAGAATTCTGTTTCTTAGAATACCAAGACACTAGAGATTCTCCTAAGAATTGACATGTTCCTGAGGTGCTTTTCCGATCAACTAGACTTCCAGCATAGTCAGAATCTGAATATCCTATCAGATCAAAGGAAGTTCCCTTAGGATACCATAAACCTAAGTCATAAGTCCCATTCAAATATTTGAAAATCCTTTTTACTGCAGATAAATGAGATTCCTTAGGGGCAGCCTGAAATCTAGCACATAGGCACACACTAAAGAGTATATCTGGCCTACTAGCAGTCAGATACAGCAGAGAACCAATCATACCACGATATTTCTTGATATCCACACTTATACCTTTTTCATCCTTGTCCAATTTAGTAGTGGTACTCATGGGAGTTTTAGAAGATTTGACAGATTCTAGACCGAATTTCTTAAGAAGTTCCTTGATGTATTTCTCTTGACAGAAGAAAATTCCATCAGAAGATTGACTAATCTGAAATCCTAAGAAAAACTTTAACTCCCCCATCATACTCATCTCGAATTCACTTTTCATGAGGGATGAAAACTCATTACACATTCTGACATTAGTTGAGCCAAAGATAATGTCATCGACATAAATTTGAACCAACAAAATGTCCTTCTCCTTTTGCATGGTAAACAGAGTTGAATCGGAGTTACCCTTTTTGAAATTCCTTTCCTCAAGGAAGTTCTTCAATCTGTCATACCAAGCTCTAGGAGCCTGCTTAAGTCCATAGAGAGCTTTCCTAAGTTTGAAGACATGGTCGGGTTTATCAAAGGCTTCAAAACCTAAAGGTTGCTCTACATAAACTTCTTCAGTTATATAACCATTTAAAAATGCACTCTTTACATCCATTTGAAAGAGTGTGAAGTTTTTGTAGCAAGCAAAAGCTAGAAGCATTCTAATTGACTCTAATCTAGCTACAGGGGCAAAGGATTCTTCAAAATCAATTCCCTTTTCTTGAGAGTATCCCTTAGCTACAAGTCTAGCTTTATTTCTAACTACTATCCCATTTTCATCCAATTTATTCTTATAAACCCATTTTGTTCCAATAATTGGATAATCCTTAGGCCGTGGAACAAGTTCCCATACCTTGCTCCTTTCAAATTGATTTAGCTCCTCTTGCATAGCTAAAATCCAGTTTTCATCACTCTCGGCCTCTTCAAACTTCTTAGGTTCTACTTGAGATATAAATGCCACATTGGCACAAAGATTCCTAAGAGAGGATCTAGTCTTAACTCCTAGTGATGGATCACCTAAGACTTCATCTAATGGATGATTTCTAACATATTTCCAATCTCTAGGGAGAGCAGGATTTTCATCCTTGACAGAACCTATATCATGAGGAGTAGAAGATGGTTCTAAAGATTTTTCTGCTTGAGAGGGATCAGTAGGTTTTTCTAAGGAGAGAGAATCCAGTTGATAATTCAAAACACCATCCTCATCCACATTTATTGTGGGTTGAGGGGACTCATCAAAGTTGACATGAACGGATTCCTCTACAACTAGAGTTCTCCTATTGAAAACCCTATATGCTTTACTGGTCAGAGAATAACCAAGAAAAATTCCAATATCAGATTTGGAATCGAATTTTCCTAAGTTATCCTTAGTATTGAGAATGAAGCATTTACTGCCAAAGGCTCTAAAATACTTGACAGAAGGAGTTTTTCCACTCCAGAGCTCATATGGAGTTTTCTCTAGGATAGGTCTTATGGAGACCCGATTAAGTACATAACAGGCTGTTGCTACAGCTTCAGCCCAAAAATACTTAGGAAGTGAATTCTCATTGAGCATAGTCCTAGCAAGCTCTTGGAGAGATCTATTCTTCCTCTCAACAACACCATTTTGCTGAGGGGTCCTAGGAGAAGAGAAATTGTGCTCAATTCCATATTTGAGACACAGGAGTTCAAATTTCTCATTTTCAAACTCTCCACCATGATCACTACGAATAGCAACTATGGTGAGCTCCTTTTCATTTTGAACTCTTTTCCTAAAACTAGAAAAGGTGTCAAAGGTTTCATCCTTAGACTTCAGAAAATGAACCCAAGTAAATCTAGAAAAATCATCAACAATGACAAATGCATAGAATTTACCTCCTAGGCTGGCTATGTTGGAAGGACCGAAGAGGTCCATATGAAGGAGTTGGAGAGGCTTAGAAGTAGAAATTGCATTCTTAGATGCAAAGGAGCTTTTGATCTGCTTGCCCATTTGACAAGCTTCACAGACTTTATCCTTTTCAAAGGATATCTTAGGAATACCTCTAACTAAGTTCTCCTTAGTAATCTTAGATAAGGTATCCATCCCTACGTGTCCTAATCTCCTATGCCTGATCCAACCGTCAATAGAAGAATTCACAGTAAAACATTTTTCAATACTACAATCAATATCATCAATGTCAATAACATAAATATTTTCTTTCCTAAAACCAGTAAAGAGAATTTTGCCATTTGCAGCATCTTTAATTATACATGAATCTGATTTGAATATTACTTCATAACCTTTGTCACATAATTGACTAATGCTAAGTAGATTATGTTTTAACCCATCAACTAATAAAGCATTTTCTATAACAGGATTGATAGGGTTACCTATGTTACCAATGCCAACAATTTTACCTTTTTGGTTTCCACCAAAGGTAACACTTCCTTTCTTTTTGCTGACTGCAGCAAATTTAGTTGAGTCCCCCGTCATATGTCTCGAGCATCCGCTGTCGAGATACCACTGGTTTTTCCCGGGAGAGCAGTCAACCTGCAATAGAAAGTTCAAGCAGTCTTCTTAGGTACCCAAATCTTTTAGGTCCTGGTGTTAGTTTTGGTTCCTTTGGGAACCCACTGTAATTTACTCCCAGTTTTCTTGTTGTTTGAATTTAATGGACATACAAATGATTTATGTCCAACTTCATTGCATGCATGACAGACAGTGGATTTAACAAAAAGCCTTTTATATGTTTTCTTTTTACTAAACCCTTCATACCCTAGACCAGTTTTATCAAACTGCACTCTCTGACTGCTCAATAACATGTTCAGATTTTTACTTCCTTCAGTGAAGTTCAGAACAAGTCTATTTAACGTCTCATTTTTCTTTTTAAGAGCAGAAACTTCCTTTTCATGCATACTAAGTTCATTGGCCTGCTTTTCTAATAAATCTGTATTCTCCTTTTTCAACAAATTGTATTTATTTTTCAGCATGCCAAACTGTTTAACTAGGTCATTAAAGGCGTCAATTATTTCACCTTCTTCATCATCACTATCACTATCACTAGATACATTTGAAGAAGAAGTACTAACCTTTTCCTCGAGTGCCATGAAGCACAGGTTTGCAACTTCCTCATCATCTGAAGATGAAGTGTCACCTTCACTGTCATCCCAAGTGGCCTTCATAGCCTTTTTCTTGAATTTCTTGGGACCTTTAACTTGTGGACAGTCAGCCTTCATGTGGCCTGGCTTTCCACATCCAAAACAAGTAAACTCCTTGTCTTTGGAATGCTTTTCATTCTTGGGAAATCTTCTTCCCTGCAGCTTCTTCCTTCGAAGGAACTTGCTGAATCTCCTAGTAATAAGAGCAATGTCCTCATCCTCCTCTTCTTCTTCATCCTCAGAGGCTTCACATTTACTTGAAGAAGCTTTCATAGCAATATCTTTTCTTTTGGAGGTCTCTTTTTCCTTAAGGTCTTCTTTCTCATTTGACCTCATTGTGATCTCATGTGTCATGAGAGATCTAATGAGCTCTTCAAGCTTTAGAGCTTTAAGATCCTTTGCTTCCTGAATTGCAGTCACCTTTGGCTGCCAGCTTCTTGGAAGACACCTGAGGATCTTCCTGACCTGTTCTTCACTAGAATAAGACTTACCAAGAGCTTTCAAACCATTAGTAATGTTAGTGAATCTTGTAAACATGGAAGAGACAGACTCATCTTTGGGCATAGAAAATAATTCATATTCGTGAATGAGCATATTCAGTTTGCTCTCCTTAACTTGATTTGTGCCCTCGTGTGTGACCTCTAATAAGTGCCAAATTTCTTGAGCACTTTCACACCCTTGTACCCTATTAAATTCATCTCTATTTAAGGCACAGTACAAGGTGTTTACAGCCTTAGCATTAAGGCTTAGATTTCTCTTATCGGACTCTGTTAACTCAGAAGAGTCCTTAGGGATACTTTTCCCATCAACAGTTTTCATGGTCTTGTAAGGACCATTCTCTATAATACACCAGGTCTCATAGTCTATGGCTTGAATGAATATTTTCATTCTAGACTTCCAATAGACATAGTCACTACCATCAAAGAATGGAGGTCTATTTGTTGCCTGACCTTCTATTTGTGAGTTGTTAACGTTGAATGCCATTTCAGATACAGCAATATCTCTTAGATAAATAGCTTAGACAATATAAACCTTGCTCTGATACCAATTGTAGGATCGGAATTGTCTAAGAGGGGGGTGAATTAGACTTTTTAATTTTAATTTCAATTTAATCTAATTTCTCTTCTTGATTAAACTTAGTTACAGCACTAGTAATCAAATAATGTAAAGAGAGAGAAAGAGAAATTAGACACCAGTATTTTTACGTGGTTCGGCCAAACTGCCTACGTCCACGCTCCAAGGCTCTCCCTTGAAGATTTCTTACTTCTCCTCAACGAGAAAATCTGATCGACCTTACGGGCTTCGATCCACAGCCTTTCACAATCCTGGATTGAACTTAGCGGGCGTCAATCCACTGCCTTACAGGATATTCAAGTTTGAAATACAGAATACAATGATCTACAAGCTCTCAAAACAGAATCTCAAGTTTTGGAGTAGAGAGGTGTAGATTGAGAATTCAGAGTAATAATTTTCGCAGCTAGGGCTCAGAATTCAAAATGGCAAAAGTTGGGACTTCGTGCTCTAAGCTCAGCTTATATACTCTGTCTTCATAAATGGCTTTGGCTTCAATGCCCCTTATCCAATAATAGAAGTTTAGTTACCGTTGGAGCAGCTTCCGTACAAGGTCAGGTAGCCGTTGCCGTTTGTAGTTGCAAATCGTCGTCGCCATTAATGTTCTGGAGTTATGGCTGGAAACGACGTCACTGTAGCTTCGCGGCTAATTTGAATTATGGCGGAAGACAAAGCTGACTTATAGTCTTGAACCGCCAACGGAAGATGAAGCTTTAAACCCTTGAACCGGCGTCGGATGATGAAGCTCTAAATGCTTGAACCGGCATCGGATGATTGATTCATAGTTGTCTTCCGCCTTTGTCGTTTAGTGGCCGGAAGAGCATTTTATTGAAGTCATCCGCCTTTGTCGTTTTGTGGCCGGAAGAGCATTTTATTGAAGTCATCCGCCTTTGTCGTTTTGTGGCCGGAAGAGTAATTTGGTTTACTCATCCGCCTTTGGCTTTTAGCAAGCGGTGGAGTATTTCTTTTCGCTCATCCGCCTTTGTCTTTTAGCGAGCGGTGGAGTATTTCTTTTCGCTCATCCGCCTTTGTCTTTTAGCGAGCGGTGGACTAATTCCATTTAGTCATCCGCCTTGTCGTTTAGTGACCGGTGGACTGACTCTTTTAAACGACTCCGCTCTTGTCGTTTTGTGACCGGTGGACTGATTCTTTTGCTTAACACATTTCAGCCCTGTACACTTAATCATATGCATTAAAAACTAAAATACCCTTTTTAAGGGTATCTCCAACAAATCTAACTCAAATGCATTTCATTAAATTCAATTAATAAACATAATCAAATTACAATATTAAGCAGACAAATTCATCATAAAAAACAAATTAAGACTTAAACATTATTTAAGTCAACATAGTGGAGATTCTTAATCGGTACATACTTTTCTATCATCTTAGTTGAAAGTAGAATTTAACATAAGAGTGTACAAACTCTCAACCTACCTCGTTGGAGCGCTCATTCCATATTAGAAGACAAAGTCGAAAGGTGTCCTCTTTTTGCACTTTCTCGAACCAACCAAGGTTTTTCAATTATTTTCTGCTTCGATTTTACGTTAGATACTAGAAAGGCTTAACCACCCAAGCAAACAATCAATCTATCGGGCGTACATGTAAAACAAATCGAAATGAAATACCATGCACTTTTAAGATAATGTGTAAAATATACGTACATATACTTAAAAACTGACGAGCTGCAACCAGGCTTCGGGTTCAGTTCACCAAAATAAAGTTTTGAAAAACTATACAATTTAAATGCAGATTAGTATAGAAAACGTTACCCAAAAAATGACCAACCTTACCGACTTGCCGAAATATTCAATCAGAAAAATGTATCAGAAATAGGAACATTGTCAAATCTATAAAAATTCAACATCACAATTCCAAATTAGAATACTAAGACTGTAACACCTGAAGTTTCTTTACTATGTAATTGTCCCTAAAATAGAATGTACAAATATTTTGTAAATGAAACATATTTTGGGTGATTGTTTTGATGGTTGATGGAAATAAGAGAGGAAGAGACAAAAATTAGTAATAATTATGGAAAAGTGATAATTTATGGATAAATAAGTGTAAACAAAAGGTTAGTGATAATTAATCCTTTGAATTCATAACATGAGGATTTAGAAGATTTATAATAAATTAAAAAAGAAATGAAGGAGGAAGTTGTGGTTTATAAGGCAAAATACATGTAGTTTTGACAAAACTACATGTAGAAATAAGTTAAGAAAAATGAGATGAAAAACAAAAGGGAAATGGTTAAAGGGAGTGATGGTTCACGTGGAAGGCTTGTGTGGGTGTGAGAAAGTGATGAAGATTACATGTTGTCAACAAAGAGCTACATGTAGTTGTGGTTAAGGAAATACTAGGTGGCAAAGCAAGGTTAAACTACTTGGTCTTCATTAAGCCACACACCACCCCATTAATCAAGTGATTAAGATTAGCCCTAAACTTTCTCTCTCTTCTTCGTTTTCTCCACGAAACCATAGTCTCTCCTCCCCCATTTTTAGACTTCTCTCAAGCTTAGGATTCCCCATTAGAAGATTCAAGGTAAGAAAAACTTATGAGTTATGATTTTTACTTGTAAATGGATGCTTATTTGAGGGTTAGGGTGTTAGTGTTGAAGATTTTGGTGTGGGTTTTTGAGATTTCGAAATCTAAAAGTTCTCCCTCCCTAAATTTGTAACATCTAGGAAATTCCTGTACCGCACATAAGCCTTGGATTAGATGGTTAGGGTTATGTTATGTATATAGAAGTTAGAATGTGTAACTTGAAGAGAAAAGAGTATTGGTTGAAAAGTCAAAATGGAGAGAAAAACAAAGATTAAGAAAAATTAAAAGGGTGGGGGTTTTTAGATGCCATTCACGTTGGAGAGAATGCAAAGTGACAAGGAGGGGATTTGTATAAAAATGAGAAATTTAGTGGTAAAATAAAAAAGTAAAAAGGTATTGTGATTTTTATAAAGGGGGGGGGGGGGGGGGGGGGGGGGGGGGGGGGGTTTAATGTAAAATGAAAATAGCTCATCTTCTTCCTCCTTCTACCCACGAAAATTTTAGCATCCTTCTAGGGTTCTCCATCAAATTTTCTTCAAGTTTTCTCAAGGTTAAAGGTAAGATTTTAAGTGGGTTTTGTTATTTATACATGTTAGGGTTAGTTTTTGGTGTTTTAGAGTTGTTTTGGTTGATTTTGATTAGGGTTTGGAAAACCCTAAATGGGGATTCCGAAAATTTCATCTCCTTAGCTAGTTTTCTTCCTCTTTTGGCAAGTTAATCCTTAGATATGATAGTAGATATTGTTTGGGTGGTTAGATTATAAAATTGGTAAGTGATTGTGAAAAACCGATTTTTAAACCATTGAGGGCCGGTTCTGTTTTAAGCATTTCGAACTGGCCATTGTGTTTGGTTGGTTAATTTGAGTGTTTCAATGGATAGTAGACGTGTAGAGATTTACGAATTGGGGTGGCACGTCGAAATCCGTTGAAAAACGAGTAAGTTATGGTCGTTTGAAGTTGGACGTTAAAATTTGTAGTAAAAATCGGGTTTAGGGCTTTGAGGGTGAATTTGTTTGAAGTGTTGTTTAGTTTTAGTTAGAAAATCCTTTAGAGTTTATTAGTAGCTTACTATGTTAAGTTTTCTTTATATTAGGTCATTGAGCTAGCGAAGTGATTTGACGAAGTAAGCAATTGAAAGTCGAGCAATCAGGTAAGTAGTGGATGCGTGTTTTGTTGCCTTCGGGTCTATACCATGGAACGGTAGGGATTGTTTGCTTGTTTGTTGTGTTTTGTTTTGAGTCAAGCATCGTGTGACATGCATCATTGTTTTCTATCTACGAAACCACGTGTTTGGCATGTTTGAGTGGTGAGAATGAAATGTAAGATAAGAAAATAGATATGCAACGTGGCCTCGAGTAGAATAGCCTCGTCAGGCAAGTGGCTCGGTGTAGCACCCCGAGAGGGATCCTATGAGAGATGCTATGATAAATTATGTAATGTGTCGTAAGTATGAATGCTTCGACCTGACCGTGCTAGAAGGCACACTGAGGATTCTACGATTGATATGGGAGGAGATTCGGTATGGCCGTCCCGGATTGTTTAGGATGTGTGCTTCCGATATTGCTCCGAGGGTCAAGGTGTGGCCGTCTTGGATTGTGTTGGGATGTGTGCCTACTTGATTCACATGCAAACGAAAGATAAATGCAATGAAAATGAAATGAAAGCAACAGAGTGTGTAGAAACTGCATTTTAGGGTTGAGTTGAACATCTGTTGTTTTAAAGTGCATTATTCCCTACTTGCTAAGCATTAGGCTTACGTTTTGTGTTCTATAGTGTAGGTAACGATATTTACCCAGGTGAGATAGACGAGACAGCCCAGGGCTAGGTTGCAGTCGGCGGTGCATGGAGCATGCCGGTGCGGGCACTTGTCGGGGTGCCTCGGTCACGTTCCTCAGGTAGTCGATGGGGAGTTTGTATTTTGTTATATTGACGGTTTGAGTATTTTGGATCTATTGTTGTTAAATTGTACTTGGTGTAATTATGTGTGGATTTGGTTTAGATGGTTTTATTAATGGTTTTATAAATATATGTTTTCAGGTTTTGGGTTTTGGAAATTTTAGGCGTTATGCCGCTCATTTTAGTTTTAAAATAAATAACGTCGAGTTTCCTTTCTCTATTTTTTTTATTAACCGTTTTAAGTCGGTTTTCTGAGATTTTTACGGGGCACGGAGTCGGGAGTGTCGGGAATGTGTGGTTAAATTTTTAGGTGATTTGGAGGTGTTTGGCTCGACGAAAAATGAAGAAAAGTGAAAAAAAATCAAAATGGGGCGCGCTGGGCGTGCGACCCGTGGGCGCAGCGCCCAGCACCCATTTTTTTGTTTTTTTTTTTTAAATTGTGCATATTTCCAAAATGTTTTGACCCGACCTTTTCTGATGTATTTTAAACGTATTTTACGCATGTTTTCCAACATTTTTTGAGGGTTCGAAAAACCCAAAAATCGAGTCAAAATTTTATCGAAAATTATTTTAAACACGGTTTTGGTTAGCAAAGTAGCGCACCGAGCCGGGGCGGGTTCGGGGGCGTTACAAAATTGATGCTTAACCTTGATTTAAATTTATCTTGTGGTTCAATGAAGGAGTAAATGGAAGAGAAATGCATGTTAGGAGGAGATTTAAAAATTAGAGAATATAAATTGGCAAAACAGGCAGTTTCTGTTTTCTGGAATTTTGCTTGAGTTAATTGCTTTGGCTTGTTAAATGGATTATTTCCTTAGAAACCAGACATAGGTTTCCAAAACATGTTGAATAGTTCAAATCGGATATAAATTGAATGAGATATTGGGGTTTGAACTTAAGTTAAAATTTGTTGAGGAATCCGAAATTTATTGATTGGAAATTTGTTGAATGTTGATTGTTGAATGTATTTTTAACTATTCGAAGGATTGTTTTGGACTATTAAATTGGTTACTTAGTTATAAGATTTCTTAAATCTAATTTTATGCTTGGATATTTCCTTATTCAAATTGTGATGTTCTTAATGGCTCAAATGCACATGTTTAGGTTCTAAAAACTTCAAGAAAGCATTCAAGATTTTGCTTAATTCTAAGAACCAAAGGTATGATTATATTACATGTGTTTGGCCCTTAAGGTCTACATCACAAAGGTACTAGGTTTTATATTCTTTAAGGGTTACGCTGATGGGTAGTTAGGTTATTAGATTTTGTTTTATGTTAAGTGTCATGGTTTTATTGAACTGTTTTGATGATTTGTCTATGTTTATGCATTGAGGATATGTCTACATGTTATTGTATGTTATACGTAAATTGTATGTTCATGCATCACGTTCTAAAGAAATCATGTAAAATGTTTTATGCACATATTTTATATAAGAAAGATAAGAACACGTTATGTAATGTACTGGTTAAGTTGTCGGACGGGGAGAAGATTCTAAGTGCGATACAACGGGGGACGGCAAAACGAAACGCCCCAGGCCGACAGCGATATGTAACGGGCTATGCCGTCACATGTTATGTTTACAGTGTCTACTCCTTTAACATGCCCCTTTAACCACCATGTCACTTGAACAGTAATGTAATGTAACAAATATTCATGTTTTGAAAAGTATCATGCATAGCACGAGCATTTTATAGCATTGACATGATCTTGCTGAGCTTTAGACTCATTAGTTAAACTTTGTGATGTAGGTACTGATCGTACAGATGAGGACTTCGAGCCTCAAGTTGATGAATAGGTACAGTTGGAGGAACGAGCTCATGGGGGTTAGTTGTGGCAGTTAGGCGACATTTTGACCCGTGGGTGATGTTTTTAATGTTTAAAGTACTTGTTTATTGTCTTTTGAATAGGGTTTATAGATAGCTTTTGAGATTTGAAAAAAATACTGGAACTGTTTGGGAGTTTTATTCGTTTGTATGGATATGTTCAGTTTTTAGAGTCATCCATGCAGTTTGTTTTCGTAATTTCTGTTACGTACTTTGACTTTTTAATTCGATTGAAAGGTTTTCATGTTGATGATAGTTAGGTGATGAATAAGATGATTTGTGCACTGTTTTTTTTTTTTTTTATGTTTTCGATTTTCAATGGTACTTCTTTCTGACTTTAAACAGGTCATTTTAAGTACGTTTCAAGCACGTTTCCAACTATGGTAAAGGGATTCGGAAGCCAAAATACGTTTTAAAGTTTTAAGGAAAAGTTAAAAAATTTTACGTCTAAAAATGTGTGTAAGTTCATGTAAGTCATGTCAAGTTTCGTGGCGGCCCTCGCTGGGGTCGTTACAAAGACAATGATAGGTGGATCCTAAATTGACACTAGAAACTCAACCACGAGACAATGACAAACAATCGCAAACTTCCAAATAAAACAACGTACAATGCCAGACTCTACAGTGGTCGACCCTTTAAGGCAGAGGTTGACCCTTGCTTACCAAAATGAACAGCGGAACTGTAGATCCTTTAGAGTAGCGGTTGACACCTTTGGGCAAGGGTCGATCCTTACTTCGCACTACCCCAGCAGCAGTGGACACCTTTGAGCAAACTGTCGACACTTGAACTGTCTTGAGTTCTGTAGGGGTCGACTGGACTGGTTGACCTTCCTCGAGTATGGCAGGAGTCGACACCTTGAGCAAAGGGTTGACTTAGTCAACCCTCCTCGGGTATTTCAAGTGTTGAGTGGGCATGTGGGTACTTGCACCCTACAGTACTATTGGAGTCGACACTTGCTGGAGTGTAAACCCTTGCTCGGCTCTGCCACTAACATCGGTGGGCACTTGCACATTAAGTGTCAACCAGTAAACAGAGGGCTATATAAAATTTGGGTGTTTAGTACTTTATTTCTTGCACAATATTTTCCTTGGATTATTCGAGTTTTGCTCTATCTTACTTTTATGTGATTGCTTTCTAGACTGACCCATTCTTTGTGAGCCAAGACTCAATTTAAATTCAAGTCTTCTACCGTAAACCTAGCCTTAGGCTGGGAGATCGGGTCTTCTTCGAGGATCAGGTTGTTCGACCCGACTTTTTCGTTTAGCCCCGCCTTTGGGTCATGACACCACCGGCCTTACCCAAATAGAATTCAGACAACACTGAACTCTAACAATCTTTACAGTGACAAGAATTTTATGAAGGAGATTCATAGCTCGTACTCGTCAGCCCAACCCAAAGAACAAAATCAAAACCTTATATTCTGACAATCTCCACTTTGAAATGAATTTTGCTGCAATTAATCAATATTCAACTCTTCAAATCTTCCTCTTCCACACCCTTAGAAAAAAGATATGCAAGAATCAATGCTTGAGTTTTGTGACTTAAACGCCAATATGTAGGAAACACAAAATCCTCGTATTGACTATAAGCCCCACCGGATCGAACATGTCGCACTGAACTCTAACAATTATATTAATTGTACCAATCAATCTTTGTCATGTTAGAAAATATGAATTAGAAAGTAGAAATAGAAAGTAAATATAAAATTTACTTTAAAATAAAAATAGAGGATTAAACCAAATTATGATATGAAATAAGAGACACAAGCTTACTTCTTGAAATAATAATTGGTAAAATGAGTTAACGGAGATTGCAAAGAAACTCAATGTATAGCAATATTTTGGTAGTTTGAGTAAGGGTAGCTGTGTAAAAGAATTTAGATTATTAACAAATTCGGGCTTAAACTATGTTTGTTAACAAAATTGTATTTTAATTAAGCTCATGGGCGATTTGTTAACTAACAACAAACCATAGTACAAGGAGGTCTTGATAACTTGTGATCTAGTTTAAGGGCGAGTAAATCAAGCTTCCTTCATATTCAACTTTTACAAAGATGGCAAAGGCTACAGATCAGAGCAAAAGACGACGACCACCATGATGGATAACAAAAAAAATGAACAAAAGGTGCCATGACTGAATCTAAATATATGGTATTTAACTGAATCAAGCTTACTGCAAATACAGCATTTACAAAGGCCGCCATTGCTATGCAGCAAAAGGAGTAGAAGTTGCAGCAATGAGAAATTGCTGTCTGTACTGAAAACAAAAACTGAGAAGAAAATGCTCAATCATCTCCGCGGCTTACAGAAGGTACTCGTGAAGCGCGAAGACGAATGGTGGACGATATTCTGTCCCCGTCTCCCCACACAGCGTAAGCTTCTTCTCCATGAACAGCGTCGTCCCCTATCTTGAGCTCTTCTTCCTCCATCCTCAGAGTCACGACCCGTCTTATCAAAATACAGATCAAGCTCGTTCCAATGACGTTCCAGATCGCGATGAACAATAATCCGCTCACCTGGAACCCAAACTGTTTCAAACCTTTTCTGAACTGTCCGTCAAACATGGCGTACACGATTCCTGGACCGTATTCGTTATCGCCGTACATCAGATGGAGAAGATTAGGTCTGGCCAAGCAGCCGGTGAGTAGTCCTCCCAAAGCTCCGGCCACTGCATGAGTGTGGAAAACCCCTAAAGTGTCGTCTACGCTCTGGAAGAAGTCCAATCTTCTGTGTAAAATCATCATCGTGTACCACGGCACCGAACCTGATATAACCCCCATTACCGCCGCCGCAGCAGGATCCACCAGTCCTAAAAACAGCACAATTTCAGAAATCTACTCTCCTGAATCTTAATAAGCACACAATCTAGATCAAATTGCTAAATAATTGAAGACAATGTGATTTGTGAACGAGCGGATTCAAGAGGAACAGTAGACTGACCAGCGCCGGGGGTGATGCAAACGAGGCCGGTGATCATCCCTTGAACCGCTCCAATCACAGAGATTTTCTTGTAGACGATCATGTCCAAAGACATCCATATCAAGATACTGGTAGCAGTGCAGAGATGTGTGTTACAAACGGCTAAAGATGTGAGGGTACTCGCAGCAAACGGGGATCCTCCATTGAAACCAGTCCAACCCAGCCATAAGAATCCGGCGCCTCCAAGCACATGAACTATGTTGTTTGGTGGGAAGTGCTGCCTGTCGTCTACGCTTCTCGGACCCACCTACGATCAATAAGATTTCTGTAAGAAACACAATCTAGAAGTACATACCAATTTACGAAGATCAGAAGGTTGGGTAATCTACCCAGTAAGCAGCGGTGAAACCTGCAACTCCTGAAGAGAGATGAATGACATATCCGCCAGCATAATCAATGATGATTTTCTCTCCAAAACCATTTCCCCAGATGCTGAAGGCGCCGACTGTATAACAAAAGGTGAGCCAAAGAGGGACAAACATCATCCACGCAAGAAACTTCATCCTCCCCAACAACGAGCCGGCTAGCAATATGACGGTAATGGCGGCGAAAGCAAATTGGAAAAACACATAGTCAGCCATTGGCACCTTATAATTCGCAAACTTCAGCTGGGTTTGTCGGAGAAGACGGTTTTCTGAGAAGGCGACATTGGGCTTACCAACAATGAGGATCAGTTTGTCCCCAAAGGCCATGTTGTGCGCCCAAAGAACCCAGCAGACGAGAACTGCAGCGAAGGCGTAAAGCGCCATGAAAGAGGAGTTGACGGCCCATTTTTTCTTCACCATACTTCCGTACAGAATGACAAGCCCCGGTACGCTTTGGAGGCCGACCATGGTGGTTGCTGTAAGTTGCCACGCATTGTCTGCTTTGCTAAGCCACTCCGGCGAGGCTTCGTCAGAGGAAAGAGCAGAAGGGAGGCCATTGAGACTCATCTGGGGCCGGAATTGAGAGGAAAAAACTGGAGATTCCTGAAAAAGTTGTAGCAAGCTCAATGTAAAGATAAGTAAGTTTGGCGTTTTCTTAAAGGTGCACATTGAACTAATCTCCAGCCTACTCAGTTTTTTATGACAGCCATTGAAGATTCAATTGTTTTGTCTTTCTATATATGTTGTTGTTCTTGTGCCAAATCATGAAACGACGTGTAGTTTGGGTTTATGCCTTTGCAAAAGCTATTACCTCTCCAAAAGTCCAACCTCTTTCTCTTCTCCTGTGGAGATTCTTTTTGGTATTATTCCATCTTTTACTATCTTCTTTCATAGTCAGATTCTTTTTTGGCTTTTATAGTTCCAAGATCATTCACTATCCATTTAATAATCTCCTTTGACTTTTGTCTCTGTTCCCCAAATATTGTTCAGTTGCATCCAAGCTCGGTTTTGTCCAAATCTTCATGGAAAGGTCAAATGACTTCCATTCTCAAACGTTGAAACTATGTTGGACTCAAAAGGCGAAAGATCGAAGGGATGTGGGGAGCTTGATGCATTCTATAGTAGAAGAATCCATAGAAAGATGGAGACCAAACTAGTTTAGAGTAAAAACATCTTCGACCAAAAAGAGCCCAGACAGACTGAAACTAGACAGTGATTAAGTCAACCCATGTCATGAGATAGTATTAGTCCGCTTAGTCTAATTCATTCTGCTTATACGCTTCTTGCCAATGGAAATTTTGGTAAAGGAGAGTAAGATTGTGGTGTTGATAGCCAAAACAATTTTCATATAATCAAAAATTTTAGATGAAGCAAATGATGTTATGAGCTATTTTGATTGATCTTATACCTTTGACAAGATCAAGTCTCGTTTCGAGTATACGTCAGTTCTTTGAAGGCTGGATTTTCTTTGTTTATCTCCTCATCTCGAATATTGACATATGAGTGTGGTAAAAAAAATCACACTAAATTTGTAAAATGTGAAAGTACTTCTTCTCAAAACATGGGATGTTCATTTTCAGAGTTGCAAAAGAAAAATAGGAAAAACACATATTTTCATTCTCCGAAGCCTGTAAAATTCATCCCATAGCTCGATTCAAGTGGCAGCTACACACTGAGTTAAAAGCCATGCCTCAACGTTTTCTATCAAAGACTGGGGTAAAAGGAAGAGATTTTATTGAGGGGTGGATATCACGATGAATCTAGCCCCCACAGAGGAACCAATCCTCAGCAGTCAGTTCTCTCTTCAATCACTGACCCTTTCTTCAACTACGTGTCGTTTTCGTCTCACAAAGTAAACTACGCATCGTTTTTGGACGGCATTCCGAGCTCCGTTCGCAAGGGCTAAGTGAGTACTCTACATCCGAAACAGTCTCCATTGCCTTGCTGCATCTTCCGGCCTCATCTTCAATTGGAGAACCAGACTGTGAAATTGGATCTACACTGTCCTGCCGTCGTTGGCGACTGACGGTACTTGAAACCTAACCAGTCGATTAGTGTCCTAACTTCGATTCTCATCCGGTTTCTCTTTCGCCATTTTTCTTCTCAAATCACTTGGGCTCGTGCTTTTTCTTTTTCCTTCCGAATTTGATAATTTTTCAATGGCTCTCTGATTGAACTTTACTTTCTCGAATTTCTCCTGTTTTCCTTCCAAACTTCTATTTCTAGTCCTGGTGGACGAGTTCATCGGCCTTCGTTGCCTTTTCAAAATTCGCTCACACTTTGGAGTTTTATCTTCGCGTTAGTTTTTGTGGAGCTAATTAGATCTGCATCCATGGTTAAGGATCTAGAAAAAGTCTTTTCCCGTACTGTATTGTTTATGAATTCATCAAAATTTGCAGCAGTTTGAAGAAATGAGGAGCTAGATTAAGAAATTCAGATCATTTGCTTCAATTACAGTTCATTATTATTGCAGGATCATTGGTGGAATCGATAGAGATGATTTTCTTAAGCTGGGGTCGCCCATCTTCTCAAGAACAAAAGGCTTGCATTGAAAGGTGAGGATTATTCTACTTTTCCGCCCATCATTTGTCCAATACCGGTTGAATGAGATTGATTTTTGACGTGAAGCTGATGAACAGGTCAGGCGGATTCAATTACAACCATAAGCACCGAGGAGCTACGGCAAAGCCTCTTTCTCAGATACAACAAGATAAGGAACTCTCAAATGAAGGCTTCTTACTTAACCACTCTCGGTCTCTTGTAGGTACTGGTCTAGACACCTATCAGAAGGCCATAACTGGTCTCCAGAGTTGGAGGTTTGTAAATTCTCCTCAAGAAAGAAATGAGATGCAAACAAAACTTACTAGGAAGAGATCTTGATCTTCATTTGAACATGTAATTTTGCAGGCATTTTGGGTTGAATTGGGCGTTTGTAGATCCTAAGACTCCCGTTCAAAGCGGAAAGAAGTTTTGTGTGTGCGTCAAAGAGTTCTTTCCTTGGCTGATGATGCCTCTTCAGGTTGTGTACGTAAATGAAAACACAAATACGAAGTCATCAATGGCGTCCTTCAGCTTCGGAAGTGGCACCCTTCAAGGCCACCTTCTGGTTAGTCTTTCTTCTACTAATGTCCAATCATCTCTTCTAGCTTCAAACTCACGTCCGGTGTTTGAATTTGGCTTGCAAGCAGGCCGGAGAAGAACGTTTCTCGATCGAACTGGATGGTAACAATCAAGTGTGGTATGAAATCCTTTCCTTCTCAAAGCCTGCCCATTTCTTAGCGATCATTGGATACCCATACATAATTCTCAGGCAAAGATATTTTGCTCATCACTCTACCAAAGCACTTGAGAAACATTTGAATGCTTCTCAATCATGATGTATAAACATTTTGTAGTATTCAAGGCCAGAACTGAGTTTCAAATGATCTTTGAATTGTGAAAATAGTTGTATTTTCTATCTGATGAGTGGTGAGTAATATTAGAAAATTGGATGAGATGTTGATCAGCTCTTCAACTTTATGCAAATATGCTCGGTGGTCGTTTGATCTATTTCTTACTCCGCAACGCTGTACCCCATACATTAGACAATGTAAAATGGAATCATGAACACTCAATTTATAAACGGGAAGAGACGTTTATTCTCAGCACATGAGGCATCTCTTTTTGATATCTAGAGAATGACTGTTAAAAGTCGAAAGGGGAAAAAGAAAAAAATGTGGTAGATGGACTACAACTGATAAGCTCTTGGACTAATGCTCTGCTCTACTACATCTCGCGTTCGGCCGACAGCGTATGTCCTCAGTTTGAAATTGTCTCTGATCTAGATTGCTACAAGGCTTCTGTTAGGGCCCTACTCTCGATCCCCACGAAAATCGAGTCTCAAATTTTGAATTTTTGAACTGAGAAGAACATACAATTAATTAAAATGACATCATGTATCGAAAATCTATGTGTCTGCCAATAAAATAAAACCATACAACTCTCATAAAATATACATGAGTCGTGTTATATACGAAACTCTAACTTCAAATTTAATACAAACTCTAGGCCATAACAAAATACATCCTATATAAAAGAGTAAGCTAAAATAAACTATTCTCCAATGCTTTGTTGGGCTCATTAAACCATTGAGCTTTAACTTTAACTTTATCCGCAGAACTGTTAAGTCCAAAACCTAAAAATAAGGACTACGTAATGAGGTTTTATAAAACTTGGTAAATTAAACCTTACTCTAACCATTTACAAACATATGTATTAATATTTTATTATTAAGATTAACAACTTTCTTAACCTTATAGTTTACTAAAAGATTTATCATTGATCTTTGATTGTTATCTTTCTCATATCATTGTAAAATTTATTACTTATCCTATAGTTGTTCTTTTTTCACACGTATCAGATTTACATTGATTGTAGCATTCACGTATACTCACATCCATTAGGCATTTTATCTAATGCGTAATATCTAAAATATACTATAAAATCATGTATATCACGCTACATGATTAGCCCTCACATTCTCAAAGCTCAAAGAATCGTTTTGTTACTTATGTTCACTCTATCTCATGATCTATTTGTTAATGATACCATATACTTCTCTTATGTGTGAAAAGTGTATAATGTATGTAAATGAATGCATGATAGACATACAATTCAATGTGATGTAAGATCACTCTATCTTGATGTGCAATTTATTCTATGCACTTACTCACTATTATCAAGTGCAACTATGTTGTTCACTATCCATTGAGTGTACTTATTAACACTAACTTTAATATTACACTAGTGCAATTACTTATTTAATTGCACTAATTCCTAGGGAGAATAATATGTAATCTACCTATAATAATGTCTATGTAATAATGATCACTCAATGTGAATCATAATAGTTCAGATTGCATTATTCAAGATAGACAATATTAAATATCTATGCGCATATGCTAGTGCCTATGTAATATACATCAAATTCAGTTATCTTACTCTAAATTGCCATATCTCACGTAGATTCTGATATCTATCTACCTACATGCATGTAATATTGACACACTTCCAATAACAGAGGAAGGAAGTGGGTGGAAAAGTGAAAGAGAACAAAGAAGACCCGTGGGGGTACTCGTGTAACACTCGGCTTTACGAGATTTTGTAATTCTAATATATAATGACATTTTCATAAATATGTCAATTTATGTCTGTTTTGTGAAAAAAGAGCTTCATTAAAATCCTAGTTATTAATTGGGATTTTAAGAAAATTTCGAGAATTTTAGGAGCTATAACACTAATTTACGAGAATTAAGTTTCTCATAATATAAAGGACGTTTTAATAAAAATAGTAAACGAGGTCCGTTTTACGAACGGACAGTTTTATTAGGACCCTAATAATAAGTGGGAATTATTGGTGAAATAAGGAAGTTTGGAGAAACCGAATCGTTAGCTAATTAACGAAACAAATGACGAATCGAATAGAAAATCAAAGGAAGGGCAATATGGTAAATTGTCAAGTCAATTTAATTAAAATAACAAACTTCCTCCTCCCCCCTCCATTTCTCCCTGTCCTTCACGAAACGCCAGAGAGAGCGATTTCTCTCTTCTCTCTCACGCAATCTCTGTCGACGCTCGTTTTCTCCTCCAATCGACCTCCGTTCTTCGTGTTTTCTCCTCCGATCAACGCCCTAGGTACAAATCTATAGTTTTTGGACGTTAACTCTCGATTTTTAGGTTATTAAACGGTTAGGGTTTTGATTAAGGTTTTGCGAAATAGCCGAGTTATGTTAGGAAATGTTAGATATAACTCTATTTATGATCAATGGGCATTATTGGATGAGATTATGTGTGTGGTTCTCGTTTAGTTGAGAAAATCGGATATTTGGAGCTTAGAAATCTCCATTAATGGAGGTTTAGGATTTGTGAGTGTAAATTGCTCGATGAAATGCTCAAGAGAGGTTATATAAAATCTTAGGAAATTTCCTTTAGTTAGGAGTTTCGTTAGATTTTAGAGTTTCATTGTCTAGACTCAATTTTAACAAAGGACTTCGTTAAATGCTATAGGGAGCAAAGCTCGGGACGAGGTGCTCGGCGGGCTAAAGACGACAGGTAAGTCTTTCGTGTCTTCTTTGGCCGATTGGCCTACACCATATGATTCTATGTTGGTTGAGGAAATTGGAGAATGTAAGTTGTGTTGAGTAATTAGGTTGGGTAGTCAGTTTTAGTTAAGTGTAGTTTGCTTAAGTTCATTGTTTGTTTATGCCTTGTTTATGTTTATAGCATTGCACATGTTCACGCATCATGTTTCTGAAAAGCACAAAAAAGGAATTTCTGTGCATGTTTTCACGAAAAGGAAAAGGATAACGAAAAGGTATGAAGGTATGTAATCTGGTCACGTCGGTGGCGTTGATTCAGACATGGCTGCTTGGGGAGCATGTTTCCCCCCGGGTAGATACGAGGGGCTATCCAATCGCCGGATGTGCCGCTCCTATCTACTGAGAGTGAGGCCCCGATGACGTATATGTAATGAAATGAAATGAATAGCAAAAAAGTAGGAAGCATGTTTTACGAACCTCATGCATAGCATTCATCTGCATTCACGTAGACTTATTGAGCATTTAGCTCATAGTGTGTTTGTATGGTGTAGGTGATATCGAGACAGGTGAGGACGACGTTCCTCCTCCTGAAGCATGAGTCCAGTTGATGAAGAATGAACGTGTGTGTGTGTGTGCTGACGCAGTCGAGGCGTTCCATGACCCGTGGGGACGTAGGTAGGTATTTTGGGTTAAATTGGATAGAAAACGTTTAAGGGAAAGTTGTAAAGATAGAACATTTTAGGATATTTTGTTCTGGATAGTTAACCGATTTATGTTTTGATGTTTTGATAAATCGTTTTATAAAAAAATGTTTTGTTAAAACTTTTATATGAATTTTATGGAAAATGCTTGGAGATGTTTTAGGTTGTGTATGGATACGCTCGAGTTTTAGAGCTATCCATGCAGTTTGATTTCATAGTCTTTGCTTCGTTTTCGATCGGGTTTAGGATTATGTTTGAGGTGTTTAATTGGTGGTTTTGAGGTGTTTAATGGCTATGAAAAGGGGAAAGATGTATAGAAGTGGAAAATGTGCAGGGGATAAGAAGATGAAGGTGAATGTTCTCTAGAATTCTCAGATTCCAGAGAAAGGGGCGATCGATCGCCCAAGTGGGGATCGATCGCCAATGTCGATCGCTATTCCCTGGATTTTTCCAGGGAGTGTGGCGATCGATCGCCACTGTTATTTTATTAACCGGCGATCGATCGCCTGTTTTGGGCGATCGATCGCCTGTTTTGGGCGATCGATCGCCCTTATTGATTTTTGGGACAATGTCCCTTCTGCCCTCCGATGTTTGCTTCTGTTATTTAATAGTTTTAATTGTTTTTATAATTTAATATATGTTTTGTTTTAAATGACTTAAAAATATAGATTTTGATTTTGATTTTGATTTCGATTCCGATTTAACAAGTTTTAATTCCGCTCAAACGTTACGAAATTTACAAAGTCTATAAAGATAGAAATAAAATGAAAAATTTATACGGAAAATTAGGATACGGGTAAGGGTCGTTACAGCTCGGGCTTGTTCTTATGGGAATGGACTTAGCTCCCCTTGCTAAATGGTAGATGAATGAGATGGATAGACTAGTTAAGGAACCACTCACACTTACTTGGATATGACTCACTAAGTTCAAGTGGAGGCTAGTTTGGATATGACTCACTAAACTACGCTAGCACTCACTTGGATATGACTCATCGAGCTCAAGTGAAAGCACTTGTGTTTTGAAGACACAAGAAATGTGAAATTCTTCACAATAATAAATATTTTGATTCAACAATATTCGATCATTACGAAGAAAGGAATTAGGCTTATTTATAGCCAACATTCGGTCAACAACATTATATACAACTTTGAAAAAGGAGTTAATGCGATGGTCTTCAAGGCACCCTTTCACTTGATCAAGGCAACCTTTCATATTTCAAGACACCATTCCACACAGTTTTTCAATGTATTCAAGGGTCTTTTAACTTCTCCATGATCACCAACTCACATTAGTCTCTTTTACACACGCTAGACTTAAATGACACATGCATGCACTCACTTGGCTATATAAATAGAACGGTCGAGTGAGGGCTACATTATTACAATATTTAAAATACATGAACAAAGACACATGCAAATTAAAATAACATAAGACATAACATAGAAAATGAGCATTAATAGATGAATCAAGAAAAAAACCAAAAAGTTGTTGCAACCTTGGACTAAAGGAGCCCAAGGCATGGATGGGTGAGTGCCAACCTAGCATGAGCGCACCCATGGGTATGCGTGGGCCTATCCTCCAAAGAAGTCCAAATGTCATTTGTAATGGATCTGGTTGGCATAGCAATTGATATCCATTTTTGACGAGCCACCCTGTTCTAAAAATCTTGAGAAGTTAGCTACAATCTTCATGAAGAACACTTTTTGATTTAAGGTTGAAAAGATTTTAGAAATAAGCAAATGGTCTTCAGGGGTTCAGATTCCAGACAGATTTCAACAATCTTTTTGACTTGTGTTTTGTTATCCATTTATGCTTCACAATGTTAAATTCTCGATTAAATTTATTTGCCACATTATTGAAATTGAGGCATTAAATACTCTTTTCCCCTTGATAACCTACAAAACAAGTACTAGCAAAATCGTTAAAAATTCTCGATGCTCGAATGTTAATGGACAGATTCTGTATCACATCAAATATATATGCACACATCCAATGAATATCTAATGTATATTCATTTTTATCATTCTTAACAACATGTGCTAGTGTTTATGCTGATATGAACACCCATCTTATTAACATGTTCTAATGTTAATGTCAACATCGCACTATGTCCGGCTCTAAACACCAAATTATCATATGAGGATTTATAGAGTTGTAGGATGATCACCGTTTATACCATGACTGACTGCAATCACACAAGGAAAGATATCAATTGTTTCTTATGATTTCCAATGACTCTTCCAAAAAAACATAGGTCACAACTAACCTTAGTAATGGTGCTAGCTTATAAGCACCACCCTATATGAAGGGTACATACACATTGGACACTATGGCCAACCAACATGCCTATACTTAGCGTACTAGATAACACCTTCAACCTACATGTTAACTAAATTGGCATCCATGCACTCACCATGCAATCATGATGCATGAACACACAACATTACGACAAGTGCACCCCACACATGAAACTAATTTTATTATCGTCCATTAAGTTTCATAATACATGTATCAGTGCCTAACCATCACATATACACGTGATATGGAAACAACTCTAGCATGCTCAATGTTCATCTAATATCCCATTTCGTTTTATTTATAATAAATATAGAAAAATTATAAATAATGTCATGGCATAAACCCTTGCCACCCCGTACTATTAGTGCATGATTATTGTCTGTGTTCAACCCTCTAACATCGAAACATGTAATTCACTCATTTGTAATTATGGATGTTAGTGTTACACGTAAAATAAACCACACAACTTATGCTATTAAATAAAATATTGAATAAATTGGACCAATATTTTTTTAGATATTATTTAATTGTTTTAATTCATTTTTCGTCATTGTGTTTGTTTGACTAATCATAAACAAGTGCAAATTTTCAAAACCTGATCGTCTGCACTTCCACTATTGTCACCCGCTCTCATAATTTCAGATGCCAGCTCTCACTATTTTGGACGCCCGCTCTCACTGTTCCAGATGCTGGCTTTTCGACAACTATTGTCTGCTCCCGAACCTAATTTTCCATTTTTTGCGATTTGAAATCAGATTTCACTCTATTTGAATCCAAGTTTTCATTTTTTTCATAATATGCCAATTTAACTATCGTGAAACATTCGTATATGCCAATTTACCTAAAATCTCATTTTTTGCTTCCAGATTTGTATACCTTAACATTCCTCTAGCTGCCAGAAACATTTTCCATGTGGGAGGTTTTCGCCAAAAACCGTCGGTTATTGGATATTTCAATTTTTCCTTCTCTTTTCTTTTATCTCTCTCCTCCCCTCTCTTTCTTCTCTCTCCCTCTCGATGGTAATTCTCTCTTCTGGCTGTTTCCTGCGAGAAAATGAGATTTTATCTCATTTTAATTAATTTTATTTACAATTATATCCTATTTGTCTTATGTAAAAGACACTTTTACCCTTCAATTTACTTATATTTACAATAAATCATAAGTTAATTAAAATTAACTTTATTATTTAAAATAATTAATAATTTTAAAATTATGTGTTAACTTCTAATTTGTAGAAATTATGTGTTTTAGTTTAATTGACTCGATTTTACAGTTAATTCTTTCGTTAGGGTTTCTAATCAACACCCTAAATTGATTTATACATCTATCTTTAGTTAGTCACTCACGTGCCTAAAGTCATTTTGCTCAATGACTTTCAATATAATAACCAAATTTCATTTTATGAAATTTAAACTTATTAAAATTTCTAATCACAATTAATTGCTTCTAATCATGATTATTATGGCTAATTGAAACTCAGACCATCACAACTTTTCTAGGCATCTGCCATGGGTTAACACATTCTGGGTCTGGGAGACCTCCCTTGATGCTTCGAAAACATATGCCTTAGACTTGAGCTATCAAAACACATCTTGGGATTACAACTACTGTCTACTGCTATGAAGGTTTGGGCAACCTCGTGTAGTTTTTCTTGTTAGGATTAGACGCCCTAATCCACCTGTAACGAACGATTAGAAAATATCGAAAAAAGAAAAATGAGAAAATAATGGACACCGAATTTTACGTGGAAACCCTAGAAAAGGAAAAAAAACCACGGGCAGAGGAGAGAATCACTAATATCAATTCGGTACAATGAGTTTTGCAACTCAAGCATCAATATATAGAGAAAACGTAAAAATCTAATATTGATATACGGGCCCGACCCGGCCCAACTAGAATTCGGGTCACACCAAATTCTAACAAACTCTACCTTGACACGAATTCCACATGAGAGATCCAACGGGCTACTCGGCCCAACCCAAAGCGAATCCAGAACACTGAACTCTGACAATCTCCACCTTCAACGAAATTCCGGTGCAAGTAAACAAATCTGCAAAACTCCATTAAAAAAAGCTCCTCTACCACAAAGACCCAGATGAGCCAACTCAGCATCCGATACCGTTCAAGTTTAAGCCCCGCTTAAACTTGAGAAACTTACTTGAGAAGAAATCGCATCTCTTCCTCCATGGTAGCACTGAACTATCAGGGTTGTCACAACGAACTGCCTCTGAACATGTTGAAGACTCCACACAAGAATCGTTATCCTCGAACACATTCAATGCATAACCCATAGTTTCATCATATCGTCCCGGAGTATTAACCTTCCACATGGTTCTGCCTTTGACGATACTATTCTGACGTGAAACTGAAACTAATGACTGAACATCTGTAATAGGCTGACTCACCGGCTCTGATGTACCCTCAGATCCCAACCTGAATTTCACCTGAGAACCTGACTTCTTCTGAGTCTTCTCAACCTTTCTCCTAGAAGGTGAATTCATAAACTTTGCAGCCTTATTACCCATCACATTGATTGTGGAATCCGCGATCTTCACGTGCATCACATATAATGAGGAGCATTTTTTTCCTCTCGCCACGATCAATGAACCTCTGGTAAGCTTCCATTTCCCATCACGAAAGGTGTTTCCAAACCCTTCGTCGTCGAGCTTGCCAGTCGAGACCAAATTCTTGCGGATATCCGGGATGTGCTTCACACCTCTCAAAACCAAGGTGCTGCCGATGTTGGTCTCCAAATGCACATCTCTCATACCAATGGCTTTTGCAATGCCACCATTGCCCATTCTCACACTTCCAAAGTCATCCGAAGTGTAGGATGTAAAGAAATCTTTCCGCGAAGTGGCATGTATTGAAGCGCCACTATCGATCACCCAACTCGTATCTTGGCAATCAGAATTTACAACATCCTCGTTTTACACACTAAAGGACTCCTCGATGGCTGTGTCTGCCTCCTCGTCTGTGTCACCCTCTTCGAATATCTTTTCTTTTCCTTTGGCATTCAGATTCTCCCGAAGAAACTTGTGACAAAATCTCTTTATATGTCCTTTCTTGCCACAATGATAACATTCAAAGTTGGCGTGTTTTCCGGACTTCCTCTGACTTCGATTTCTATTTGCCGGACCTTTACTTTGACTCCTGCCCTTATTTCCAACATTCAAAGCTGAACCTGTCGATGTTTCACCAGAATCAATCTTACGAACCTCCTCAGCAAGAATACGATCCTTCACATCAGTGAATACCAGTTTAGCACTTGCAACTGAGTTACTAACTGCTGCTCTCATAGGCTCCCAGCTATTCGGTAGAGATGCCAACAAAATTAGGGCACGAACCTCATCCTCAAAATCAATATCCACAGATAGCAATTGATTCACAATAGTATTGAACTCATTCAGATGCGCTGCGACAGAAGTTCCATCAATCATCTTCAGATTAAAGAGCTTCTTCATAAGAAATACCTTATTATTCGCAGACGGTTTCTCGTACATATCAGATAGAGCCTTCATCAGACTCGCTGTAGTTTTCTCCTTCGCCACGTTGTGAGCAACGCTTTTAGTAAGCGTCAATCTGACGACTCCCAAAACTTTTCTGTCAAGGTGATTCCATTCAACGTTTTCCATCTTTTCTGGTTTTGTACTCAATGGAAGTTGAAGATCTTTCCTGTACAGTAATCCTCGATTTGCATTTTCCAGAATGCAAAATCCGTCCCATCAAATTTTCCAACAATGTATCCTGTGCTATCTTCGCCTGACATCGTTATCAATAATCAATGCCCAAAACAGATATTTCCAGATCAATTATTCAACCCCAATAATTAATCTCAAATATTCAAAATAAATCCCCAAAATATTCTGAACCAACAGAAAAAATCGCCCAACAAATAGATACTTTCCCGATTAATTATTCAACCCAATAATCAATCCAAGTATGCCCAAAAACATGATAATTTTATTTCCAAAAATTTCCCAAAAATATCTCAGCCCCTCGAACAAAAATCTAAAAAATTTCTGATCAATTTAACCTGCCCCAAAATTTCAGAAATTTCAATCACCCAAAATTTTTCAACTACTCAATTTTCCCAAAAGAAAATCCTTGTCCCTGTTCGAAAAAGGACCAGAATCGGAGGGCCACGCAATCGCCGGAATGCTGGACGGAGAACAGCGACGTGCTTTCTTCCTCTGAAAGAAAGTTCTCTGTTTTTTTTCTTTTGCACACTATTCACAGCTAGTTCTTTGCTGTGGATAGTCGGAGCAGATCGGCGGCGAACTCCGAAACGGTGTTCGGTGGTTCCTGAGCTCGCGCGTCGAAGGCGGAAAGTTTGCAGAATGGCGGCGAGCTTCGTGGTCTTCGCAGACGGGTGCGGCTAGGGCTCTGTTCTTCAGCTTCGGGTCGCACTGCGCTTCTCGCAGTCGGCAGTGGCAGCGACGGCGCTAGGGCTCGGAGAGGTAGGTCTCGGCTGTCGGGCAGAACTCTCAACTCTGTTCTTCATTCGTGGTTGCTCCTCTGTCGGCTACGACTTCTCTGTTCTTCGCGGTGAAGAAGAAGAACCAGAACAACGAAAAAACCATTTTTTTTTTTTTTTATTTCCTCCAAATTTTTTTCTTCCGACAAATCACTGAAAAGAAATATTTCTTTTCTATTTTCTTTTTCAAACAAAATTGCAAACTTTCACCACTGAAATTGCAAACTCAAAAATCGTTCGATACCTTTGAAAAAATCAAACCCTGAATTTTCGAAAACCACTTCAACCTCGAAATTTTGATACCAGTTGTTAGGATTAGACGCCCTAATCCACCTGTAACGAATGATTAGAAAATACCGAAAAAGAAAAACGAGAAAATAATGGACATCGAATTTTACGTGGAAACCCTAGAAAGGGAAAAAACCACGGGCAGAGGAGAGAATCACTAATATCAATTCGGTACAATGAGTTTTGTGACTCAAGCATCAATATATAGAGAAAACGTAAAACCGTAATATTGATATACGGGCCCGACCTGACCCAACTAGAATTCGGGTCACACCAAATTCTAACATTTCTTAAATAGGTGCTTGGGACTAGGCTACTGCAGATAATTTTCTCTAGACTTGGCTACCATGACTCAACTTTGCTTGGGACTAGGCGACCACATCACTTCTCTAGCCGCCTGCGCACATCAAATTTTGTTGGTTGAGCGATCTTTTTTTTTTTTGAGTTCCAATACTAATCTTTAATAAGTGCTTAATAGACTCAATAAATATATTTAATATTAAGGGTATTTCCAATGATAGTAAAATATATTAATTTAGAATAAATTAATTAGTTTTGAAAACATTCATCATCAAAGCAAATTACCTCAATGCCTATAACCTTATAATCTCCCTTTTTTAATGAAGATAAAATTTAATCTAAACTATGTAATAAATCACTCTTGACATATGCAAGAAATATAATGCTCCCCCTTAGTACATGGATATTTGTTGAGATGAAAATGTGACAGCCCAAAACCGAACCCGATCGGGGTCCGGGATCGAGGCCATCACTCCGGGACAGATAACAGAAAACGGGGACTACACATTTTTTTTTGTACATTAAACTTTTAAAACATTTACACAGAGAGAGAGTGAGTCCTCTGGAGTTAAAGCAAACGGGAAAACAGTTAACAGGATCGGGACGCAAAATGGATGATAGAATAAAAGCAGGAAGTGATGAAAGCAAAGGTAAATAAACTGGCAGGAGGCGTAGACGGGAAAGCAGGCATCGAGTGGAATCGGTGGATGCAAGCAGAAATGATACCGGAAGATTTAGACAGATGACGTGGCCGGATGATGTGGATGACGTCATCGGAAGATGTGATAACATCATCGGCAGATACAGATAGTAAACATAAATCGGCAGAAGATGACGACATCATCGAAAGATGGATGACATCACCGGAAGATGTAGGCATTAAACAAAATCGGCAGGAGATGAAGATAGTGGATGACGTCATCGGAAGGTGAGATGACGTCAGACGGTAGATGCAGGCATCAAACATAATCGGCAGATGGTGATGACGTCAGCCGGAAGATGGGTGACGTCAGCCGGAAGATACAGGCAATAAACGAAATCGGCAGAAGGTGATGACGTCAGCCGGAAGATGGGTGACGTCAGCTGGAAGATACAGGCAATAACGGAATCGCCAGAAGAAAAAGCTATGACAAAATCACTGTTTGGCGGTGGATGCAAATAAGACAAAATGTGAACAGTGACTATCGATGGATGTACTCAAAAAGGGCATCGGTAGATGTAGGCAAAATTCTTACCGGAAGGTGTAATCGGAAGATATGGTTTTAAAGACAGAATTTACAACTTTTGACAGGAAGACTCACAGACAGATAGCATGAAAGCATAAAAACAGAAGACATAAAAGTCTTAAACTCTCAAACCAGTTCAAAAACCATATTTTCCGAACACAACAGAAAACATGACAAAACTTAAGAAAGATCACACTACATGGATAGCTCTAAAACCAGAAACTATCCATGCACAGACTAACAGAAAATATTCCAAACAAATTCCAAAATACTTCAAAACATAATTCAACTGTCAAATACAGAGGTTTTAAACATCAATACAGGTTCCATACATCGTTTTACAAACCACAAAGTAGTACAGAACTGGACCTACATTTCAAATGTTTTAAAACTTCCAAAAGATGGTACAATATTGGACATAACTTCAGAAAACACATTCTCACAGGATTAACTCTTGTCTGACTGCAGCAGCCAAACCCCGTGAGCTCGATCCTCCAACTACATCAGCTCGTCATTTTGAGGCACAAGGTCCTCATCTGGAGTATCCGTACCTACAACAGGGAGTTCATCTATGAGCCTAGAGCTCAGTAAGAACATGGAATGCAGTGTGCATATGCTATGCATGAACATTTTCAAATACATGAACATTACATTACATTACATTACGTTTCACTGGACAGGAAGGTATAAGTGGGAAGAGGAGCTGGCGCAATAGGAGTACATGCCGCAACAGGACATAACGGGAGTACATAACAGGATGCCAGCCCTCGTCCACACTTAACCGTACATTACATTACAGGTTTTAACTTTCATTACTTCAAAATCTAGTGCTAAAAAATATTTACATGATTTTCCAGAAAACGTGTATGCATGAATAAGTGTGATGCTCAACTTGACATTTATAAATAACAGAATAAATGCAACAAGGAGAATAGAATATAAAGGAGACAGGTTTAACTTAAAACATAACCTAAAATCCTAACTACCCGAACCAAACCTAGTACCTCCAAGTTGTAGGGCCTTAAGGGCCAATAAAATTGCATGAACTTACCTGTGGTTGTAGAGTTGATGTTCTTGATCGTCTCGGTAATGCACGAACCTGTACACGCACGTAAGGAAAATAAACAAGCTGCCAATGCTAACTAATAACTTGGTAGAATCAGCAGCAACTCCTTTCAAACTCTTAGAAAACAAACTACCGTGTTTTCATCCAAAAACAGTGAGTTTTTCACAAAATATCGAAACTTTAAACTTCCACAAAACTCACATTTTCACTTTTCCAAACCTGCTAACTTAGCAGATGATTACCTTTACTGGAGAAGACAGGAGAATGGAAGTCTTTTGGAAAGGTTGAAATCGCCAGAAAGAGAGAAGACAGAGAGGAAAACAAGAAACAGAGAAAAGAAATGAGGGTTTCACGTAGGAGGGGAGGGAAAAGAACATGGCTTCTTCAACAAGTTGCCAAATATCATCCATCCATTGGTTTACTCCCACCAAACTTAATTACTTCCAAATTTACCCCTTTCCTTTGGTTCTTAATTAAACTGATTTGTTTTTATCCCACATTTCAATTTAATACAATCCGCCCATCGATTTGATTTCCAACAAATTTCATTCTTTGTATTTACATCGAACTAATTCCACACAAAATGATTTGTTGAATAATTTACATAGGCAAAATTGCCGGGTGTTACAGAAAAAGTTCGGGAGTTTCTTTACTTTCCCTTTATTATTTTCTCCTCCTTCATTAAAAAAGAAAAATTAGACAGAGTTTTCTTTGTATTTTTCCCCTTTTGTCATTAATAAAAAGCAACTAGTACTTAAAAATTCAGCATACATATATTCCATATCCAATATAAATCTATCAAAGTAACACCAAAAAACAAAAAACTTAATTTTAGAGCATATACAATAGTTAGGTCCAAAACCAAACATTAACTGTAATATCCGCCATTTTTCTATTCATTATTTTATGAGTAAATTTTTCACGTTATTCGAGGTCAACTTGTTTCATGATGACTTTAATTGTCTTGATTTGTTAACATTTAGTCATGTGCAAATTTCCAGTCAAATCGGTCAAACTATTAGTTTCTGTGTCCCCAGTAATGAAAATCCAAAATTTTGTGTTGGGTAGATTAATATTTCTTCTCGAGTTGTTAGAGGGAAATTCTTGAGGCATTTGAGCTTTTGGTGAATTTTGAGAATTTCTAGGTAGTTGAGCCCCAATAATTTGGTTAAGTAAATCTATAACACCCGGCATTTTGCCATGTAATAATTTTCCCGGATCATTTAAGCGGAATTAATATTATATTAATACAAAAGGGTGTTTTGGTGGAACTGTTGGAATAATTGTGGAGAAACTAAACTAATGAGTAACTAAACAAAACACTAAGTTTAAAATGCGTGGAAGGGTAAATTGGAGAGAAATTAAGGTTGGTGGGAGATAGCCAATGGTTGAGTGACATCTGGCGACTTGATGAAGAAGTTAAGTTCTTCCTCCTACGTGAAACCCTCTTCACTTCTCTTCTCTGCTCTCTCTCTCCTTTCTCCTCTCGGCATTCTCTCATCCTGTCGACAAACAACCATCGAAGTTAATTCGATCTCCTCAGATTTCCTTCATGATCCTCCGCTAAGGTAAACATCTTCTAATGCTAGCACATTTGGACAAACAAAAACTATGGGTTTTTGCTGAAGTTTTAGGTTAAGATAGTTGGGAGAAAACTCTCAGTTTTTGTATGGAAACACATTCGTTGTTTTCTACAAGTCGGAATGGAGTTTACTGCACAAGCTTCCAAGTTATTTGTTAGCATTTGCAGCTTGTTTAATTTCTCTACATTTCAGCAACAGATCCGAGCGTTCCAGGGACATTCGAGCATTCTACACTGCAGCAAACAGGTAAGTTCATACGCATAGATTCGGCCCTTAAGGCCCTACATCAAGGAGGTACTAGGTATTCCGTTCTGTCGGGTTGTCTTGGGTAGAAGAGAGTTAGAGTTATGTTTCGAAATGTCTGTCTTTGATTTATGTCCTGTTGACTATTGTTTATTCCGTTATCTGCCAGTTATAGTTCAGGCACCGTTCATGCATACACTGTTTTTCCGAAAACTCATGTAAAAATATTTTCTGTACACGGTTTTGAAGTTAAGAAAGATAAAATCTGACTGTCTGAAATACACCGGTTAAGTGTGGGACGGGGACTGGCACTCTGCTCTGTCTGATTCTGTACTGTTTACTGTTATGTGCCTGATAGTGCACCGTGCCTGATAGTGCACTTACTGTATCGCCAGTTTCCCTATCAGCTCCACTTATACCATACTGTCACTGGAAGATAAATGTTCTGTTCTGTACTGTCACTGTATTTCTGAAAACCGCATGCATAGCATTCTGCATCACCGCATTTATATGTTCTTACTGAGTTTTAGACTCATAGGTGAACTCTCTGATGTAGGTACTGAACCCGAAACTGAGGACCTTGTTCCTCAAAATGACGATCTGATGTAGCTAGTGGATTGAGCTCACAGGGTGGTTGCTACAGCTAGACATAATTTTGTTCTGAGGTTCAAGTTTTTAAAATACAGTCTATATTGTAAAGTTGTTTTTTTGAAATTCTGATTTTTGTGTTAAAAGCCCTGTAGAAAACTTCTGCTTGGGAGTTTCTGTAAATATATGTTAAGTTTTGTACTGTCTTTGAAATTTTAAAACAATGTACAGATTCTGTTTCAATGTTTAAAACCGCTGTATTTGACAGTTAAGTTTGTATTCTAGAATATTCTGGAATTTGTTTGAGATATTCTCTGATAATCTGTGCATGGATTGTCTCTGGTTTTGGAATGATCCATGCAGTTGTTTTCTTGATCTTCTGTTAGGTTTTCTAACTCTATCATGTTCCCATGCATGTTTTAAAACTGTGTTTAGAATCGGGTTTGAGGGTTTGAAGCCCTTATGCCTTCTGTTTGAAGTTTTCTATTCCTATGACTCCCTGTTAAAGTTGTCAAGCTTTTGCCTTAAAAGCTGCATCTTCCAATCACGTTCACTGCTGTTTTAAGAATACATCTACCGATAGTCGCTGTTCACATTTTGTCTTATTCACATCCACCGCCAAACAGTGATTTTGCCATAGATTTATCCCCATGCCGATCTCGTTTATTGTCTGCATCCACCGGTGACGTCATCCATCTTCCGGCTGACGTCATCTCCTTCTACCGATTACGTTCACTGCCTGCATCCACCGGTGACGTCATCCATCTTCTGGCTGACGTCATCTCCTTCTACCGATTACGTTCACTGCCTGCATCCACCGGTGACGTCATCCATCTTCCGGCTGACATCATCCCCTCCTACCGATTTCGTTCACTGCCTGCATCCACCGGTGACGTCATCCATCTTCCGGCTGACGTCATCTCCTTCTACCGATTTCGTTTACTGTCTGTTCCTACCGGTGAACTCAATTCTTGTTCATAGTTCACATCCACCGATAGCTTTTATCTTTCTGCCCAGTTTTACTCTCATCCTTCTGATTATCACTGTACACTTTTGTTTTATTTAATCCACCGAAGCTCTTTTTATACTAAGTCTTCCGCCAGCCTGAATTCTTTTAAATTAAGTTCATTTCGGTTTTCTGCTTCACCCGAGAACTCTCTCTCTCTCCCTGTAAGTGTTTTCTGTTACTCACTGCAGTCTCTCCCTCTCTATAAAGTTACATTTTTTTTAGGGTTTGCGATGACAGTGCATGTTTCCTGTCATTCGATTCTGTTTCTCTGTAAATATTATAAAAAGTATAACGTCCACTGTTTTGACCGATCTGTTCAAAAAAAAAATAGTCACCGTTTTCCGTCCACTGTCCCGGAGTGATGGCTCCGATCTCGGACCCCGATCGGGTTCGGATTTGGGCTGTCACAAAATCCAATTGTCGTGATGAATTTTCTTCTAGGTTTGGAATTTTTTTTGATTATATTTTTAGAATCTTGGTTTCAGTCTATATCTTCGTGACGTTGGGTTAAGATGTTTAATTAATATATATAAGGTAATATAATCTTTTTTTTATATTATTTTATATATATTAATTAAAATAAAATAAAAGATTTATTTATTTTTATATAGAATGGGGGTTCCCTTTCTTTCTTTCTGCGTGCGGCTGAGAGAGAGAGAGAGAGAGAGAGAGAGAGAGAGAGAGAGAGAGAGAGAGAGAGAGAGAGAGAGAGAGAGAGAGAGAGAGAGAGAGAGAGAGAGAGAGAGAGAGAGAAGGGTTGAATCTGCTTCGCTTTGATCTCCAAGTTTTGTGAAGGAGTAAGTCATATCTAACTTCATTTTTGTTAGTTTTGTTGCTAGGGTTTTGTTTTTATCGATTTTGGATTCGAGCTTCAAAACTTGAATATTTTGGTTATTTTTGTGTTTTTTGGGTAGATATGAGTCTTATGCAGGATTAGATTTGATTGGTTGCACAAATCGACAGAATGAGATTGTATCTTGCATCTTTCATCCTTAGAAATGTCATCTCCAGTCAACCGCTGGTAGGGTTCGTTCGACTGGAGCAGCCCCTTTATCAGCGCTGAGGATTGGTAGGCCTATGCTAGGGATAGGTTGACCCACTCGTCGACCTCTGTGTACATTGGTCGACCACTACACGGTCTGGTCAACTACTTGAGGGACTAGTCGACCGCTGCAATGTTCTAGTCGACTGCTGCAAAGTCTGATCTACCGATGCAGTGTCCCGGTCAACCCTTGCAGGGTCTGGTCAACCCTTGCAGTGTTTGGTTGACCTCTTCATGACTTTGGTCAACCCCTGCAGTGTCCGGTCGGTTGCTATGTGGTTCCAGATGACCACTCACGACCATTTGTCGTGGTTTCTTACTTAGGTCATGTTAGTGAAAAATCACATTTTAACGCAAGTGCACGTATCGCTAACAAAGTAATAAAGAATAAGTACGACTCGAATTCACGAGAATAATTTTAATCAAATTATATTGCGTCAAAACAATTAGAGATGTAAAATAACATATTTGATTTTTGTATGAAATGTAAAATTAAGATATTAAACTAAAATGGGTTGGAGTTAATGTTGGAAGTATTGGTCAGGGTCGATTTCTTTATTATGTAAAGTTCACTACTAAAGCTACAAATTGCTGCAACATTTGTTTGAAGATGTCTTCGAAATGCTTGGTAGTTCGTTTTATTCTTGTCTTCAATTTAAAGCAAGAATTCTATTTAAAGCAAGAAGGAAAATAATAAAAACCTCAATTACATTCTATTCTAATAACCATACAAATTGAATAGTAACTACTTCGTAAAACAATCCGTATAAATTATTATGCATATAACAATTCTTACATATTTCTCAATATGATAAGAACATGTGTAATCAATTTTGCTTGTTGACATAAATAAAATTTAACTATAATCATCATAATAATTTATTCTAATAAATGTAAATAATCATAGCAAGCAATAAAACTCTTGCACCGAATACTTTATTCCTTAACTAAAAACAATTCTTTGCCCATAATCATAAAATTCTTCATAGCAAACATATTGAAGATATCCCGAATGAAAATCATTAAAATAATAAAAGTGAAGAAATCTATAAAATATGGGTTTGAGAGTAGAAAGACAACAACTTTTTCTCTAAAAAATGATTCATGTCCCCCTTTCTTTTTCCAATGTCTCCACACCTTCTCTGCTTCCCAAGAGTCTTCTTTTAATTTCTTTTTTCTATGCTGATTTTTCTTTCCTTCTTGTGGGATTTTCTCTTTTGTTTCTCTCTTTTCATGGAATTCCTTTTTTCTGTTATTTATTTAAATTTTACAATATTATCTTTGGCTCCATCTCGTTAATTCCCATAATATGTGCATTATAGTTGACATCATCTACACAACAAATACAACAACAATCATTTTAGTGCTATTAATACGATATTTCTTGAAAATATAAATAAAATCAATTAATTCTTCAAAACAGATAATGTTGTAGCAATTTATATAATTTGACCTAAATAATTTGTACTTCACTTGATTCAAGTAATTTTTCAGATACAAATATTAACTCAAAATAACTCTTTTTCAAGATTTATCAATACCTCCAAACTTGAATTATTACTCGTCATCGACTGATGCACAAGATTGATAAAAGATTATACGATGTCAATGCAACATTATTAAATTTCATATATTCTCAAGAATGTCTCTAACTTTGTGATCCTATGAAAACTTCACGCTAACACATCAAAACAGTATAACATAAAATTATCGTTCCAAACAACAATTTTCCATAGTGTGTATGTGTTCAAATTTCTCTATAACTTCCTAAGTTGAATCATCTCATACTAGATTTAATAATTTATATAATGGATTACTAAATCTTCATATCTTCTCTTGACACTTAGATTCCAATGATTTGTTTTTGTAACAAGTAAGGGGATATTGATTTTTCTTTCTTTCATTTTTATTTATATTTATTTTTTCTTATAAGTCACACTATCTTTTCATGTGATTGACAACATTGATGATGAAAGCCTCCTGTTACTCATTAATGTCACCTAAAGATAAATATTCATACAATGATATAAAGGAGTATAATCAATATTATTGCAATGACGTTCCTCCCTTAGTCCCCTAATTAAAATCTACTCATTGAGTATTTAAAGGGTTCACTCGAGATTGAAAGTATATTAGAGAATTGCAATCATTATTATTATTAATTAGTTTTTTTTTTCATATATACCACAAACTTATTTCTTTTAAAGAAATCATTAAACCTCTTGTCTTCTGTTAACATTGATTATTCATTATCTAAATATAAATTATTAAATCTTGGTAGGATAATGTCCCTAAGCAAGCTAGAAAGAAATTATACTTCTAACGTGCTTCAACTTATGGTAACTTGTGTGGCAACACAAGCACTAACAGACAACAAGTAATGCAAAACTGATCTAAATGCTATGAAATTTTAATAGGAGCTTACCTTGCACGTGTATGAAGCACCCTTAAAATTTCACTCCAAAGCTCGCAGCAGTTGGAAAGTTATTCACAGAATAATCGGGTGTGCTCAAAACTGTTTGGGAAACTACTATGTTGGCCGAGAGTTGGTGAACTTCTGGACAGCACAACTTTTTCTGTGTAGCTTCAAATGACTTGCAAATTTGACACGAACTTACTTGATGTGTGGCTGAAGCACCTTGAAAATTTCAAGTGCTGACTTGTTGTGGATGAAAAGTTACGGATGAAGAAAGGCTTGCTGGTCGATAAGGTGATAAACAGCACCTTCTCGGGTATTTGGTCTCCTTTTTGGGGAAGACACTTAAACGAGCAATGGATGAGAGTTTATACTATTTTGCAATAGATTCTACCCTCCAAGAAGACAGAGAAAAAAGTAATAATAAGAGCTTTCAAGAATACTCACAAACTTGGAAGACAATAGACCCAAGGTGCTCGAATGTTATTCACCACCGACAATGAGTTTTGAGATTCAAGGAGGCTCTATTTTGAAGATGAAACTTCAGGTTTTTTTTTTTTTTACTCAAAATCTGCTGCTAATGGTAGCCATAAAGAAGAGGGGGGGGGGGGGGGGGGGGGGAGGGTGGGGTGGATAAACAACACAAAAAAATACAACCCAAAACGGTGTGCTCAGCCACTTCACCTAGCCGAGTACACCTAGTGTTCTGCCAATTTTGGAAATCACTTTTCTCTCACCAAATGTTCCTTTCAATGTGGTCCTTCTTCCCCCAAATGCAGCTCACTCTCACTCCAAAAGCATTCAGCCATGCATGCAATTAAAACATAAAATAAACTAAGTGTTTCTTGAAAGAAAAAGTAAACTAGGCTCGGTTACAACATTTATCAAAAGGAAGACAAATTTATCCTTCAACAATTGGTGTGGCCAAGAGTTTGCTCCAAAGTTAGCACATGGAGAGGCTTCTCCAAGTCTAGGGTGCTTGATTTCCACTTCAAGTTTTCAAAATAGTCGTCTCCTACAAAAAGAAAAAACTTGTTAGAAAGAGTATCGGCCGAGGTCATGGCCTTGGCTTGGGATTCTTGTCAATGGTCCTCTTAGCATATCATCCTCCTTGGGTGATTGAGGATTTGACCTCAAATCTGAGGGTTCACCATTCTCTAGGTCTCCTTCCTCTCCAATGTATGGGGATATGTCTTAGACATTGAAAGTGGCTGAGACTCCATATTCACCTGGAAGCTCGAGCTTATAGGCATTATTGTTGATCTTTTCCAACACCTTGAATGGTCTATCGGCTCTTGGGAGAAGTTTGGATTTCTGTTGTTATGGAAACCTTTCCTTCCTTAAGTGTAGCCAAACTAAGTCACCATCTTTGAAAATAATCTCTTTTCTCCCACGATTGGTATGTTTGGCATACATTTCATTCTTCCTTTGAATGGTTTTTCTCACCGTCTCATGTATGGTCTTGACTTGCTCAACCTTGCTTGCTCCCATACGAGGTCTTTCATTGGCAAAGGTACAAGGTCCAATGGTGTAAGTGGATTGATGTCGTACACTACCTCGAATGGAGTCATTTGAATAAAGGAATGTACGCTCCTATTATAAGCAAACTCGATATAAGGGAGTTGCACATCCCAATCGGTATGTCTCTTGCCCACTATGCTCCTCAATAAAGTACCAAAGGTTCTATTTACAATCTTGGTTTGACCATCCGTTTGTGGGTGGAAAGATGTCTTGTCATAACCCACATTTTCCAACAAAATGGATCCTTTTAAAAAATGATCATGAGCAAATACATAACTATACTCCCGAAAGAGAAGTGGGTATAGGAAGTTGTGTTGCCGTGATGATTTTTAAATCTTTTATACTAAGTAATCTAGTATCCTTATGAATGAAGATAATCAATTCGGTCGTTGTGGTCAAACTCTATTATGGATTTCTGACCACATTCTAAAAAGCAATTTTGTACCAAGCTTCCTCCATAGCGTCTTCCAAAAAGAATTAGGAACTTTGTGTCTTTATCCGACACGATAGATTTAGGAACTCCATGCAAACAAACTACTTCTTTGAAAAGAATTCGGCTATGAAGACAGAGTCATCCGTCTTGGAGCAAGCTATGAAGTGTGTCATCTTTGAGAATCGGTCTACAAGCATCATGATTGATTCCTTAGCTCGTGCGGTGCGAAGAAGTCCCAAAATAAAATCCATGCTAATTTCCACCCAATGATGACTCGGCACGGGCAATGGCAAATAGAGCCCTTGAGGAAGAACTCGACTCTTGGCTTTCTTACAAATAATACACTTCTCTAATACTCGATTCACATCTCGTAGTAGAAGAGGCCAATACAAATGCTTCTTGATAATTTCCAACGTCTTCTTCTCCTCAAAATGACTAGATAACCCACCACTATAAACTTCCTTGATTAGGGACTCCTAAATGCCTCCACTAGGAACACACAATTTACCCCCACTGAAGATGTAGCCATCCACTAGGTGGTCGTCTCCTTTCCTTGTCTTGACACTTCACATACCAAGGTCCGATGTCATGGTCTTTAACATAACTACTTTTGATCCAATCGAAACCAAAAAAAACTTGGTTCTTAGCTCAATCAAAAGAACGTACCGTCTAGATAAAGCATCAGCCACCACATTAGTCTCTCCCTTGTTATATTTGATGATGTAAGGGTATCGTTTAAGGAACTCTATCCATTTGGTATGCCTATTCAACTTGCCTTGGCTCTTTATGTGCTTGAGTGCTTGATGATCGGTGTGGATAATGAATTTCTTGGAAAGAAAATGTTGCCAAACTTTAAGAGCTCGAATGACGGCAAAAAACTCCTTGTCATATGTTGAATAGTTGAGGGTGGCTCCTTTAAGCTTCTCACTAAAATATGCAAGTGGTTTTCCCTCTTGTATGAGTAATTGTAACGCCCGACATTTCGGCCAGGTGATTTTCTGACCATTCTCATTGTTACCCTTTATTTAACCTTTATGATTAAATTTAATGTTGAGGCAAATTCATTACAAGTTGAGTAAAACTAGGTTGAGTGGCAATTTTGTAATAAAGACTGAAGGATTAGGTATAAATAGAAAATGGAAACCTTAAATCTCATTTAAACCTCACTGCAGCCGACATTTCCTCTCGGCGACTCCCTTCTTCTCTGGAACTTTCTTCCTCCCCAGCAACTGGTTTTTCAGCCTCTACTCCGGTAACCCGCATTCTAGGTAAGATTTTGACAATGTAGATGCCGGGTAGTCATTTAGAACTCTGTTTTCAGTTGAACTTGTACTTTCGAGTTCTTCAATGGCTAAGTCAGTTGGTTATCGTTCCTTATCTTCATTTGGTAATGCCACCTTTAAATCGATTCTGGACCTTTTATATAACCGACCCCGTTTAATCGATAGCTATATCTAGCTGTTTCGGTTTTGGATTTCAGACTGCACAGAGAACCTTAGCTGCTAGATTCTAGGATGACTTTCGATTAGAACTTTTAGGACTTGATTTTAACTACTATAATGTGGAATGTTTTAGGTGAAGAAGTTGAAGAGAAAGTGATTCAAGTTGCTAAGGATCCAGGTAAGTGAATGTACTAAGTTTCCGGCCAATAGGGCCCTACATCAAAGGACTATGTTAGATTTAGTGAACGTTGTCTTCTATATGTTTGATGAAATGTCGATGGATATGGTTATGTTATTCTGATGTTCTCCCCTGTCTTAGTTCGATGATTAAGTGCATTTATGTTATGCATCATGTTTTACTTCTCAAGCATATGAAAATGTTTTGAAATATGTTTTCTCATGAATAAAATAAGAAGATAAAACTTATGCAACGTGGTTAAGTGAGGGTTGGGGGTGGTTCGGCGTATGTCACAGTCCGCAGTAGGACATATGAATACGACCCGCAGTAGGGACCATGATCAAACTCACTGTCGAACCCCCTTTACCGGCACAAATCCTCCCTTAAACCACATAATGTAATGAAGAATATGAATGATGAAAGGAATGATGAATATGAGCATGTCTACGAATGATGATTATGAACAATGAATACGAGATACGATTATGAATGATGATTAAGAACAAGTACGTGAAAAGAAAAGACTTATGAGCATGTTTTTCTCCAAGTTATGCATTCATGAACTCATAATAGTTTGCATTCCTTACTAAGCCTTAGGCTTACAGTTACACCTTACGATGTAGGTGAAGAAATATCAGGTGAGGAATACAAAGTTGAGGATGAAGTTTAAGCTGGTTGCTGGAAGGTGCTCAGGGTGGAAAGTCTGTGGCTGGATGGCGATTATGACCCTCTGGTTTTACTCTTAAGGTTTTAATGATAACTATGAACATAAAAGTTTAAGTAGGATGATGTTACTTATGATTATGGAGCTTGAACTTGTCTAGCTTGAATACTGATTATGAGTATATTATAAGAATATAGAATGAGTGATTTTAACTAAGTCTTCCGCTGTATGAGTTTTAATGAATCTGTGGTTTATTCTGTTGGTGTCCCGGTATTAAGTTTGAAGTTATGATGTTTGTGCTGCCGGTAGACGAAATGTATTTGTCTATCGGAAGGTGTGAGTGTTATTATGGAGTTTAGAAATCGGTAGATGAAGTTTGCTTGTCTACCGGAAGAAGAAGATGTTAGGTTAATGTTTAGTAGTCGGTAGATGAAAGTACTTGTCTATCGGCAGGAGATGTGTTATTTTGAAGTGTAGAAATCGACAGGAGGATTGTGATGGGAGTCGGGTAAGTCTGTCTTCCGGAGGACGTCATCGGAAGAGGAAAAGTATTTGTCTTCCGGCTGACGTCATCAGCAGACGATATGCCTAGAGATCGGCATGTGTAGTAGGTCAAGATACCGGAAGATGGAAATGTCATTCCGCCTTACCAGAAGATGTAGTGCCACGTCATCGGCAGATGATGTGAGTTAATCTACCAGAAGATGTAGTGCCACGTCATCGGCAGATGATGTGAGTTAATCTATCGAAGATGTAGTATAAATGCCATCGGCAGATGTTGTGTGTTGCCATCGGCAGATGGAGTGCCTTGTCATCGGTAGATAAGTCAGTCTTTTGTCGTTGTAATTGAGTGATGATTTAATTGGTCACGCGTGATGCACGTGACCGTCGGCAGATGCAAATATGTGTGCCTGCCGATAGATGTCTAATGAATCATGTGAGATGCACGTGCAGGCCGGTAGAACAACTGGATGTTTGTCGTTTAGCGACCGGCAGGAGTGAAAGCTAAATGTGGTTGTTCAGCGAACTTAAGTTAAGTTAGAATGAGATTTGATATATATATAAAAAAAAAATATATACACCGATTACAGAGGTATAAAAGTACGGATAAGTTTAAAGGAAAGTCATGACACGTGACGATCCTCCTCGGGTCGTTACAATTATGGTATCAGAGCTAAACCAGGTTCTAAAATCGGTTCTGTAGACTGCCTTCCAGCACAGATTGCCACCTGAGTACTCTCCAACAACTGTAAGTGTTTACGATTCTAGTGATGTCATTATGTTAAGATGTGTTTCTATTATTGTTTAGGAATCTCAAGATGGTAAGAGGTCAACAGAGGGAAGACAACGTGGATAGTACCACCGTTGCTCAGCTAATAGAATTAGTTAATCGCCAATCACGACAAATAGAGCAACTAGTGATTACTAGAGAAGAGCTTGGGAACTCCAGCTCTAATGTAACTCATGATCATGGGGGTGAGCGCTTCCACAGGCTCAGACCCCCGACATTCAATGGCCAAGTTTCTGACCCTATTTATGCTGAGGAATGGATCCGAAAAGTAGAGGACATGTTTAAGTATGCGAAAGTTGATGAAGGAGATAGAGTCACCTATGCTGTCTATCATTTGGAGCTGAATGCAAGGCATTGGTGGGATTCTCTTCAGAGCACTGTTAATGCAGAGACTATGACTTGGGATATGTTTAAGACTGCCTTCTTTGACAAGTACTTCAATAGGACCGTTCAGGCCAGCAAGAAGAAAGAATTCATGAACCTGCGGCAAACTGGCTCTGTGACGGATTATATATGCAAATTCGATGCTTTGTCACGGTTTGCTCCCCGACTGGTTGAGAATGATGAAGACAAGATTTACCAATTTGTTCAAGGACTGAAGCCGAGTTTGTATGTGAAGGTAAAGACTTCTGGGATACACAATATACCTTATGGCGAAGTGACGGCTAAGGCCCTGGAATTGGAGGAGGCTGAGATGACAGCTTATGCACAGCGTGAACAGCCAAGGAAGTTCACTAAGGAGACTCAACCACCACCACGGCAGAACAAGGGATGGCAACCCCAGCAGAACAGAAACCAGCAACAACAACAGCAAGGTGTTAAGAGATCCTTCAATCCAAGTGATGACCAAGGAAGAGGAAAGCGACCTTCGGCTCCCCTATGTTCCAACTGTCAGAAGAATCACCATGGGGAGTGCAAGCTGCACTCTGGCCGTTGCTATAGATGCGACAAGGTTGGACACATAGCCAGAGACTGCCCGATGCCATCAGACCCGAATCGAATTAGAGTTGCACCAAGAGTCTATGCTATGATGGAGGATGAAGATGTTGAACCACACACGGTCATATCAGGTACCATTATGGTTTGTGGTTTTTCTGCTTATACACTTATTGATACGGGAGCCACACACTCATTCATAGCAACCCTGTTTGTGTGTAAACATAAGTTAGAACTTTCGCCAGTTGATAAACCGTATAGAGTTATGTTACCATCAGGGAAGTCTTTACATTCTGAGCAAATGTTGAAGGGTGATGTTTTGTCCTTAGGAGATAAGGAGCTATATGTAGAACTGATTATGATTGACATGAAAGGATATGAGATTATTTTAGGAATGGATTGGTTATTTAGGCATTATGCCACGATTAGTTGTAGGTCTGGCCTAGTTGATTTCCGACCCCCAAATGGAGATCGGTATACCTTCCAAGCTATTCCAAAGATGAGTAAGATACCAATCATATCCTCACTAGTGACTCAACGGTTACTGAAGAGTGGTTGCTTGAGTTACCTAGCTAACATAATGGATGTCCGAGTAAAGAATAAAGTGGAATTACAAGGTATTCCTACCGTACGAGAGTTTCCTGAAGCATTCTTGGACGACTTACCGGGACTACCACCCGATAGAGAGATAGAATTTGTGATTGATACATACCCCGAGGCATTACCTGTGTCTAAGAACCCTTATCGAATGGCACCTGTTGAGTTGAAAGAATTAAAGGTCCAACTACAGGAATTAGTTGACAAGGGATTTATACGTTCTAGTAGTTCTCCCTGGGGCGCACCTGTCCTTTTCGTTAAGAAGAAAGATGGTTCTCTTAGAATGTGTATAGACTACAGAGAACTAAATAAGCTGACAGTCAAGAATAAATATCCTTTACCCCGGATTGATGACCTGTTTGACCAACTACAAGGAGCTAAGGTATTCTCAAAGATTGACTTACGTTCGGGTTATTACCAACTGAAAGTTAAGGAAGGAGATATACCAAAGACAGCCTTCAGAACCCGCTACGGACACTATGAATTTCTTGTAATGTCATTTGGACTGACTAACGCGCCTGCAGCTTTCATGGACTTGATGAACCGAGTGTTTCGTGAGTACCTGGATAAGTTTGTAATTGTGTTTATAGATGACATTTTAATATACTCACAGACTGAAACCGACCATGCAGAACATTTGAGAATAGTATTATCAACCTTAAAACAGCAGCAGCTTTATGCCAAATTGTCCAAATGTGAATTTTGGCTGGATAAGGTCAACTTTTTAGGTCATGTCATTTCTGCTGAGGGCATATCAGTAGATCCAACTAAGGTTCAGGCCGTTAAGGATTGGCCACAGCCAAAGAATGTCAGTGAAGTTCGAAGTTTCCTTGGTCTGGCTGGCTACTATAGAAAGTTCATTAAAGGATTCTCTATGATAGCTAAACCTTTGACCAATTTAACCAAGAAGGACCTCAAGTACTTTTGGACCGAAGCTTGTGAAGATAGCTTCCAATCATTGAAACAGAAGTTAACGACAGCCCCGCTATTAACTCTCCCAACTGAAGAAGGAAAATTTAGTGTTTATTGTGACGCATCCAAGATTGGTTTGGGATGTGTTTTGATGCAAGAAGGTAAAGTTGTGGCGTATGCCTCTAGGCAGCTAAAAGGTTATGAACAGAATTACCCCACTCATGATTTAGAGCTAGCTGCAGTTGTTTTTGCTTTAAAAATTTGGAGGCACTACTTGTATGGACAACAGTGCGATGTATTTTCTGACCACAGGAGTTTAAAGTATCTTTTCACCCAAAAGGAATTAAACATGAGACAAAGACGTTGGTTAGAATTTGTTAAGGACTATGACTTTGAAATCAAGTACCACCCGGGTAAGGCTAATGCTGTAGCCGATGCCTTGAGCAGGATGTCAAAGACAATGCAACCCGCAGTGTCAGTTTTGTCCGCACCCTTGAGGACTGAAGTTCAGAAGTTTGAATTGGAACTAGTTCCAGAGTTGTCAGCCTTACTAGCCGATGTTACTATTAGACCAACTATCATAGAAAGAATTAAGGAGGCACAACAGAAAGATTCAAAGGAAAATAGTAGTATGGTGTGTAAGCAGAAGGATGTCTCCTCGGAGTTCAGTCTTACCAAGGATGGTATTCTGATGTTTAGGAATAGGTGGTATATTCCGGATGATAAGGAATTACGTAAGTCGATTTTGGCCGAGGCTCACTCGTCTTCCTTTTCTGTACATCCTGGTAGTACTAAGATGTATCGAGATTTAAGATTACATTATTGGTGGCCGAATATGAAGAGGGATGTTGCCATGTGTGTAGAGTCATGCTTAGTATGTCAGCAAGTTAAAGCAGAGCACCAACGACCAGGAGGTACCCTTCAACCTCTACCTATTCCCGAATGGAAATGGGAACACATAGCTATGGATTTCATTGTAGGATTACCTAAGTCAACTAAGGGACATGATAGTATTTGGGTAGTGATTGATAGACTGTCGAAATCGGCTCATTTCTTACCTGTCAAGACAACCTACACGATGGATCAACTTGCTAACCTTTATGTCCAAGAAATTATCAGGTTGCATGGGATTCCCGTATCCATAGTCTCTGATCGTGACCCTAGATTCACCTCCCGATTCTGGAAAAGTTTACAAGGTACCTTAGGCACAAAGTTATCCTTCAGCACCGCTTTTCACCCGCAGACAGATGGACAATCCGAGAGAACCATTCAGATACTCGAGGATATGTTAAGGGCATGTGTTCTAGACTTTCAGGCATCTTGGAGTAGACACCTACCTCTGATTGAGTTTTCTTACAACAACAGTTATCAGTCCACAATTGGTATGGCACCCTATGAAGCTTTGTATGGTAGGAAATGCAGGTCACCCTTGTACTGGGATGAAGTTGGTGAAGCGAAGCTATTGGGCCCTGAGATTCTACAACAGATGTCAGATAAGATTACGGTCATTAGGAAAAGGATGTTAACTGCACAAAGTCGACAGAAGAGTTATGCGGACCAAAGAAGAAGAGATCTTGAGTTTTCTGTTGGTGATGAAGTTTTCCTGAAGATTTCACCATTTAGAGGAGTCTTAAGATTTGGTAAGAAGGGAAAGCTTAATCCACGATTCGTTGGACCATTCCCTGTCTTAGCAAGAATTGGCAGTACAGCCTATAGGTTACTTTTGCCTCCATCTTTGGAAAAGGTTCACAATGTCTTTCATGTGTCTATGCTAAGGAAATGCATACGTGATCCGACTCAAGTTGTTAAACCAATGGAAATTGAAGTTGAGCCTAATTTGGTGTATGAAGAGAAACCAGTACAAATTTTGGATTCTGCAGTGAAGACTCTAAGGAATAAGGAAATCTTGTTGGTTAAGGTTTTGTGGAAGAATCATGGTATTGAAGAAGCTACATGGGAACTGCAGCAGGATATGTTGGACAAGTATCCAGAACTCTTTGCTTGACCAATTTTCGGGGACGAAAATTTTGTTTAAGGAGGGGTGGATGTAACGCCCGACATTTCGGCCAGGTGATTTTCTGACCATTCTCATTGTTACCCTTTATTTAACCTTTATGATTAAATTTAATGTTGAGGCAAATTCATTACAAGTTGAGTAAAACTAGGTTGAGTGGCAATTTTGTAATAAAGACTGAAGGATTAGGTATAAATAGAAAATGGAAACCTTAAATCTCATTTAAACCTCACTGCAGCCGACATTTCCTCTCGGCGACTCCCTTCTTCTCTGGAACTTTCTTCCTCCCCAGCAACTGGTTTTTCAGCCTCTACTCCGGTAACCCGCATTCTAGGTAAGATTTTGACAATGTAGATGCCGGGTAGTCATTTAGAACTCTGTTTTCAGTTGAACTTGTACTTTCGAGTTCTTCAATGGCTAAGTCAGTTGGTTATCGTTCCTTATCTTCATTTGGTAATGCCACCTTTAAATCGATTCTGGACCTTTTATATAACCGACCCCGTTTAATCGATAGCTATATCTAGCTGTTTCGGTTTTGGATTTCAGACTGCACAGAGAACCTTAGCTGCTAGATTCTAGGATGACTTTCGATTAGAACTTTTAGGACTTGATTTTAACTACTATAATGTGGAATGTTTTAGGTGAAGAAGTTGAAGAGAAAGTGATTCAAGTTGCTAAGGATCCAGGTAAGTGAATGTACTAAGTTTCCGGCCAATAGGGCCCTACATCAAAGGACTATGTTAGATTTAGTGAACGTTGTCTTCTATATGTTTGATGAAATGTCGATGGATATGGTTATGTTATTCTGATGTTCTCCCCTGTCTTAGTTCGATGATTAAGTGCATTTATGTTATGCATCATGTTTTACTTCTCAAGCATATGAAAATGTTTTGAAATATGTTTTCTCATGAATAAAATAAGAAGATAAAACTTATGCAACGTGGTTAAGTGAGGGTTGGGGGTGGTTCGGCGTATGTCACAGTCCGCAGTAGGACATATGAATACGACCCGCAGTAGGGACCATGATCAAACTCACTGTCGAACCCCCTTTACCGGCACAAATCCTCCCTTAAACCACATAATGTAATGAAGAATATGAATGATGAAAGGAATGATGAATATGAGCATGTCTACGAATGATGATTATGAACAATGAATACGAGATACGATTATGAATGATGATTAAGAACAAGTACGTGAAAAGAAAAGACTTATGAGCATGTTTTTCTCCAAGTTATGCATTCATGAACTCATAATAGTTTGCATTCCTTACTAAGCCTTAGGCTTACAGTTACACCTTACGATGTAGGTGAAGAAATATCAGGTGAGGAATACAAAGTTGAGGATGAAGTTTAAGCTGGTTGCTGGAAGGTGCTCAGGGTGGAAAGTCTGTGGCTGGATGGCGATTATGACCCTCTGGTTTTACTCTTAAGGTTTTAATGATAACTATGAACATAAAAGTTTAAGTAGGATGATGTTACTTATGATTATGGAGCTTGAACTTGTCTAGCTTGAATACTGATTATGAGTATATTATAAGATACGTCATCGGCAGATGATGTGAGTTAATCTACCAGAAGATGTAGTGCCACGTCATCGGCAGATGATGTGAGTTAATCTACCAGAAGATGTAGTGCCACGTCATCGGCAGATGATGTGAGTTAATCTACCAGAAGATGTAGTGCCACGTCATCGGCAGATGATGTGAGTTAATCTACCAGAAGATGTAGTGCCACGTCATCGGCAGATGATGTGAGTTAATCTACCAGAAGATGTAGTGCCACGTCATCGGCAGATGATGTGAGTTAATCTACCAGAAGATGTAGTGCCACGTCATCGGCAGATGATGTGAGTTAATCTACCAGAAGATGTAGTGCCACGTCATCGGCAGATGATGTGAGTTAATCTACCAGAAGATGTAGTGCCACGTCATCGGCAGATGATGTGAGTTAATCTACCAGAAGATGTAGTGCCACGTCATCGGCAGATGATGTGAGTTAATCTACCAGAAGATGTAGTGCCACGTCATCGGCAGATGATGTGAGTTAATCTACCAGAAGATGTAGTGCCACGTCATCGGCAGATGATGTGAGTTAATCTACCAGAAGATGTAGTGCCACGTCATCGGCAGATGATGTGAGTTAATCTACCAGAAGATGTAGTGCCACGTCATCGGCAGATGATGTGAGTTAATCTACCAGAAGATGTAGTGCCACGTCATCGGCAGATGATGTGAGTTAATCTACCAGAAGATGTAGTGCCACGTCATCGGCAGATGATGTGAGTTAATCTACCAGAAGATGTAGTGCCACGTCATCGGCAGATGATGTGAGTTAATCTACCAGAAGATGTAGTGCCACGTCATCGGCAGATGATGTGAGTTAATCTACCAGAAGATGTAGTGCCACGTCATCGGCAGATGATGTGAGTTAATCTACCAGAAGATGTAGTGCCACGTCATCGGCAGATGATGTGAGTTAATCTACCAGAAGATGTAGTGCCACGTCATCGGCAGATGATGTGAGTTAATCTACCAGAAGATGTAGTGCCACGTCATCGGCAGATGATGTGAGTTAATCTACCAGAAGATGTAGTGCCACGTCATCGGCAGATGATGTGAGTTAATCTACCAGAAGATGTAGTGCCACGTCATCGGCAGATGATGTGAGTTAATCTACCAGAAGATGTAGTGCCACGTCATCGGCAGATGATGTGAGTTAATCTACCAGAAGATGTAGTGCCACGTCATCGGCAGATGATGTGAGTTAATCTACCAGAAGATGTAGTGCCACGTCATCGGCAGATGATGTGAGTTAATCTACCAGAAGATGTAGTGCCACGTCATCGGCAGATGATGTGAGTTAATCTACCAGAAGATGTAGTGCCACGTCATCGGCAGATGATGTGAGTTAATCTACCAGAAGATGTAGTGCCACGTCATCGGCAGATGATGTGAGTTAATCTACCAGAAGATGTAGTGCCACGTCATCGGCAGATGATGTGAGTTAATCTACCAGAAGATGTAGTGCCACGTCATCGGCAGATGATGTGAGTTAATCTACCAGAAGATGTAGTGCCACGTCATCGGCAGATGATGTGAGTTAATCTACCAGAAGATGTAGTGCCACGTCATCGGCAGATGATGTGAGTTAATCTACCAGAAGATGTAGTGCCACGTCATCGGCAGATGATGTGAGTTAATCTACCAGAAGATGTAGTGCCACGTCATCGGCAGATGATGTGAGTTAATCTACCAGAAGATGTAGTGCCACGTCATCGGCAGATGATGTGAGTTAATCTACCAGAAGATGTAGTGCCACGTCATCGGTAGATGAAGTGAGTTAATCTACCAGAAGATGTAGTGCCACGTCATCGGCAGATGATGTGAGTTAATCTACCAGAAGATGTAGTGCCACGTCATCGGCAGATGATGTGAGTTAATCTACCAGAAGATGTAGTGCCACGTCATCGGCAGATGATGTGAGTTAATCTACCAGAAGATGTAGTGCCACGTCATCGGCAGATGATGTGAGTTAATCTACCGATGTAGTGCCACGTCATCGGCAGATGATGTGAGTTAATCTACCAGAAGATGTAGTGCCACGTCATCGGCAGATGATGTGAGTTAATCTATCGGAAGATGTAGTATAAATGCCATCGGCAGATGTTGTGTGTTGCCATCGGCAGATGGAGTGCCTTGTCATCGTAGATAAGTCAGTCTTTTGTCGTTGTAATTGAGTGATGATTTAATTGGTCACGCGTGATGCACGTGACCGTCGGCAGATGCAAATATGTGTGCCTGCCGATAGATGTCTAATGAATCATGTAGATGCACTTGCAGGCCGGTAGAACAACTGGATGTTTTGTCGTTTAGCGACCGGCAGGAGTGAAAGCTAAATGTGGTTGTTCAGCGAACTTAAGTTAAGTTAGAATGAGATTTGATATATATATAAAAAAAATATATACACCGAATTACAGAGGTATAAAAGTACGGATAAGTTTAAAGGAAAGTCATGACACGTGACGATCCTCCTCGGGTCGTTACAATTATGGTATCAGAGCTAAACCAGGTTCTAAAATCGGTTCTGTAGACTGCCTTCCAGCACAGATTGCCACCTGAGTACTCTCCAACAACTGTAAGTGTTTACGATTCTAGTGATGTCATTATGTTAAGATGTGTTTCTATTATTGTTTAGGAATCTCAAGATGGTAAGAGGTCAACAGAGGGAAGACAACGTGGATAGTACCACCGTTGCTCAGCTAATAGAATTAGTTAATCGCCAATCACGACAAATAGAGCAACTAGTGATTACTAGAGAAGAGCTTGGGAACTCCAGCTCTAATGTAACTCATGATCATGGGGGTGAGCGCTTCCACAGGCTCAGACCCCCGACATTCAATGGCCAAGTTTCTGACCCTATTTATGCTGAGGAATGGATCCGAAAAGTAGAGGACATGTTTAAGTATGCGAAAGTTGATGAAGGAGATAGAGTCACCTATGCTGTCTATCATTTGGAGCTGAATGCAAGGCATTGGTGGGATTCTCTTCAGAGCACTGTTAATGCAGAGACTATGACTTGGGATATGTTTAAGACTGCCTTCTTTGACAAGTACTTCAATAGGACCGTTCAGGCCAGCAAGAAGAAAGAATTCATGAACCTGCGGCAAACTGGCTCTGTGACGGATTATATATGCAAATTCGATGCTTTGTCACGGTTTGCTCCCCGACTGGTTGAGAATGATGAAGACAAGATTTACCAATTTGTTCAAGGACTGAAGCCGAGTTTGTATGTGAAGGTAAAGACTTCTGGGATACACAATATACCTTATGGCGAAGTGACGGCTAAGGCCCTGGAATTGGAGGAGGCTGAGATGACAGCTTATGCACAGCGTGAACAGCCAAGGAAGTTCACTAAGGAGACTCAACCACCACCACGGCAGAACAAGGGATGGCAACCCCAGCAGAACAGAAACCAGCAACAACAACAGCAAGGTGTTAAGAGATCCTTCAATCCAAGTGATGACCAAGGAAGAGGAAAGCGACCTTCGGCTCCCCTATGTTCCAACTGTCAGAAGAATCACCATGGGGAGTGCAAGCTGCACTCTGGCCGTTGCTATAGATGCGACAAGGTTGGACACATAGCCAGAGACTGCCCGATGCCATCAGACCCGAATCGAATTAGAGTTGCACCAAGAGTCTATGCTATGATGGAGGATGAAGATGTTGAACCACACACGGTCATATCAGGTACCATTATGGTTTGTGGTTTTTCTGCTTATACACTTATTGATACGGGAGCCACACACTCATTCATAGCAACCCTGTTTGTGTGTAAACATAAGTTAGAACTTTCGCCAGTTGATAAACCGTATAGAGTTATGTTACCATCAGGGAAGTCTTTACATTCTGAGCAAATGTTGAAGGGTGATGTTTTGTCCTTAGGAGATAAGGAGCTATATGTAGAACTGATTATGATTGACATGAAAGGATATGAGATTATTTTAGGAATGGATTGGTTATTTAGGCATTATGCCACGATTAGTTGTAGGTCTGGCCTAGTTGATTTCCGACCCCCAAATGGAGATCGGTATACCTTCCAAGCTATTCCAAAGATGAGTAAGATACCAATCATATCCTCACTAGTGACTCAACGGTTACTGAAGAGTGGTTGCTTGAGTTACCTAGCTAACATAATGGATGTCCGAGTAAAGAATAAAGTGGAATTACAAGGTATTCCTACCGTACGAGAGTTTCCTGAAGCATTCTTGGACGACTTACCGGGACTACCACCCGATAGAGAGATAGAATTTGTGATTGATACATACCCCGAGGCATTACCTGTGTCTAAGAACCCTTATCGAATGGCACCTGTTGAGTTGAAAGAATTAAAGGTCCAACTACAGGAATTAGTTGACAAGGGATTTATACGTTCTAGTAGTTCTCCCTGGGGCGCACCTGTCCTTTTCGTTAAGAAGAAAGATGGTTCTCTTAGAATGTGTATAGACTACAGAGAACTAAATAAGCTGACAGTCAAGAATAAATATCCTTTACCCCGGATTGATGACCTGTTTGACCAACTACAAGGAGCTAAGGTATTCTCAAAGATTGACTTACGTTCGGGTTATTACCAACTGAAAGTTAAGGAAGGAGATATACCAAAGACAGCCTTCAGAACCCGCTACGGACACTATGAATTTCTTGTAATGTCATTTGGACTGACTAACGCGCCTGCAGCTTTCATGGACTTGATGAACCGAGTGTTTCGTGAGTACCTGGATAAGTTTGTAATTGTGTTTATAGATGACATTTTAATATACTCACAGACTGAAACCGACCATGCAGAACATTTGAGAATAGTATTATCAACCTTAAAACAGCAGCAGCTTTATGCCAAATTGTCCAAATGTGAATTTTGGCTGGATAAGGTCAACTTTTTAGGTCATGTCATTTCTGCTGAGGGCATATCAGTAGATCCAACTAAGGTTCAGGCCGTTAAGGATTGGCCACAGCCAAAGAATGTCAGTGAAGTTCGAAGTTTCCTTGGTCTGGCTGGCTACTATAGAAAGTTCATTAAAGGATTCTCTATGATAGCTAAACCTTTGACCAATTTAACCAAGAAGGACCTCAAGTACTTTTGGACCGAAGCTTGTGAAGATAGCTTCCAATCATTGAAACAGAAGTTAACGACAGCCCCGCTATTAACTCTCCCAACTGAAGAAGGAAAATTTAGTGTTTATTGTGACGCATCCAAGATTGGTTTGGGATGTGTTTTGATGCAAGAAGGTAAAGTTGTGGCGTATGCCTCTAGGCAGCTAAAAGGTTATGAACAGAATTACCCCACTCATGATTTAGAGCTAGCTGCAGTTGTTTTTGCTTTAAAAATTTGGAGGCACTACTTGTATGGACAACAGTGCGATGTATTTTCTGACCACAGGAGTTTAAAGTATCTTTTCACCCAAAAGGAATTAAACATGAGACAAAGACGTTGGTTAGAATTTGTTAAGGACTATGACTTTGAAATCAAGTACCACCCGGGTAAGGCTAATGCTGTAGCCGATGCCTTGAGCAGGATGTCAAAGACAATGCAACCCGCAGTGTCAGTTTTGTCCGCACCCTTGAGGACTGAAGTTCAGAAGTTTGAATTGGAACTAGTTCCAGAGTTGTCAGCCTTACTAGCCGATGTTACTATTAGACCAACTATCATAGAAAGAATTAAGGAGGCACAACAGAAAGATTCAAAGGAAAATAGTAGTATGGTGTGTAAGCAGAAGGATGTCTCCTCGGAGTTCAGTCTTACCAAGGATGGTATTCTGATGTTTAGGAATAGGTGGTATATTCCGGATGATAAGGAATTACGTAAGTCGATTTTGGCCGAGGCTCACTCGTCTTCCTTTTCTGTACATCCTGGTAGTACTAAGATGTATCGAGATTTAAGATTACATTATTGGTGGCCGAATATGAAGAGGGATGTTGCCATGTGTGTAGAGTCATGCTTAGTATGTCAGCAAGTTAAAGCAGAGCACCAACGACCAGGAGGTACCCTTCAACCTCTACCTATTCCCGAATGGAAATGGGAACACATAGCTATGGATTTCAGTTGTAGGATTACCTAAGTCAACTAAGGGACATGATAGTATTTGGGTAGTGATTGATAGACTGTCGAAATCGGCTCATTTCTTACCTGTCAAGACAACCTACACGATGGATCAACTTGCTAACCTTTATGTCCAAGAAATTATCAGGTTGCATGGGATTCCCGTATCCATAGTCTCTGATCGTGACCCTAGATTCACCTCCCGATTCTGGAAAAGTTTACAAGGTACCTTAGGCACAAAGTTATCCTTCAGCACCGCTTTTCACCCGCAGACAGATGGACAATCCGAGAGAACCATTCAGATACTCGAGGATATGTTAAGGGCATGTGTTCTAGACTTTCAGGCATCTTGGAGTAGACACCTACCTCTGATTGAGTTTTCTTACAACAACAGTTATCAGTCCACAATTGGTATGGCACCCTATGAAGCTTTGTATGGTAGGAAATGCAGGTCACCCTTGTACTGGGATGAAGTTGGTGAAGCGAAGCTATTGGGCCCTGAGATTCTACAACAGATGTCAGATAAGATTACGGTCATTAGGAAAAGGATGTTAACTGCACAAAGTCGACAGAAGAGTTATGCGGACCAAAGAAGAAGAGATCTTGAGTTTTCTGTTGGTGATGAAGTTTTCCTGAAGATTTCACCATTTAGAGGAGTCTTAAGATTTGGTAAGAAGGGAAAGCTTAATCCACGATTCGTTGGACCATTCCCTGTCTTAGCAAGAATTGGCAGTACAGCCTATAGGTTACTTTTGCCTCCATCTTTGGAAAAGGTTCACAATGTCTTTCATGTGTCTATGCTAAGGAAATGCATACGTGATCCGACTCAAGTTGTTAAACCAATGGAAATTGAAGTTGAGCCTAATTTGGTGTATGAAGAGAAACCAGTACAAATTTTGGATTCTGCAGTGAAGACTCTAAGGAATAAGGAAATCTTGTTGGTTAAGGTTTTGTGGAAGAATCATGGTATTGAAGAAGCTACATGGGAACTGCAGCAGGATATGTTGGACAAGTATCCAGAACTCTTTGCTTGACCAATTTTCGGGGACGAAAATTTTGTTTAAGGAGGGGTGGATGTAACGCCCGACATTTCGGCCAGGTGATTTTCTGACCATTCTCATTGTTACCCTTTATTTAACCTTTATGATTAAATTTAATGTTGAGGCAAATTCATTACAAGTTGAGTAAAACTAGGTTGAGTGGCAATTTTGTAATAAAGACTGAAGGATTAGGTATAAATAGAAAATGGAAACCTTAAATCTCATTTAAACCTCACTGCAGCCGACATTTCCTCTCGGCGACTCCCTTCTTCTCTGGAACTTTCTTCCTCCCCAGCAACTGGTTTTTCAGCCTCTACTCCGGTAACCCGCATTCTAGGTAAGATTTTGACAATGTAGATGCCGGGTAGTCATTTAGAACTCTGTTTTCAGTTGAACTTGTACTTTCGAGTTCTTCAATGGCTAAGTCAGTTGGTTATCGTTCCTTATCTTCATTTGGTAATGCCACCTTTAAATCGATTCTGGACCTTTTATATAACCGACCCCGTTTAATCGATAGCTATATCTAGCTGTTTCGGTTTTGGATTTCAGACTGCACAGAGAACCTTAGCTGCTAGATTCTAGGATGACTTTCGATTAGAACTTTTAGGACTTGATTTTAACTACTATAATGTGGAATGTTTTAGGTGAAGAAGTTGAAGAGAAAGTGATTCAAGTTGCTAAGGATCCAGGTAAGTGAATGTACTAAGTTTCCGGCCAATAGGGCCCTACATCAAAGGACTATGTTAGATTTAGTGAACGTTGTCTTCTATATGTTTGATGAAATGTCGATGGATATGGTTATGTTATTCTGATGTTCTCCCCTGTCTTAGTTCGATGATTAAGTGCATTTATGTTATGCATCATGTTTTACTTCTCAAGCATATGAAAATGTTTTGAAATATGTTTTCTCATGAATAAAATAAGAAGATAAAACTTATGCAACGTGGTTAAGTGAGGGTTGGGGGTGGTTCGGCGTATGTCACAGTCCGCAGTAGGACATATGAATACGACCCGCAGTAGGGACCATGATCAAACTCACTGTCGAACCCCCTTTACCGGCACAAATCCTCCCTTAAACCACATAATGTAATGAAGAATATGAATGATGAAAGGAATGATGAATATGAGCATGTCTACGAATGATGATTATGAACAATGAATACGAGATACGATTATGAATGATGATTAAGAACAAGTACGTGAAAAGAAAAGACTTATGAGCATGTTTTTCTCCAAGTTATGCATTCATGAACTCATAATAGTTTGCATTCCTTACTAAGCCTTAGGCTTACAGTTACACCTTACGATGTAGGTGAAGAAATATCAGGTGAGGAATACAAAGTTGAGGATGAAGTTTAAGCTGGTTGCTGGAAGGTGCTCAGGGTGGAAAGTCTGTGGCTGGATGGCGATTATGACCCTCTGGTTTTACTCTTAAGGTTTTAATGATAACTATGAACATAAAAGTTTAAGTAGGATGATGTTACTTATGATTATGGAGCTTGAACTTGTCTAGCTTGAATACTGATTATGAGTATATTATAAGAATATAGAATGAGTGATTTTAACTAAGTCTTCCGCTGTATGAGTTTTAATGAATCTGTGGTTTATTCTGTTGGTGTCCCGGTATTAAGTTTGAAGTTATGATGTTTGTGCTGCCGGTAGACGAAATGTATTTGTCTATCGGAAGGTGTGAGTGTTATTATGGAGTTTAGAAATCGGTAGATGAAGTTTGCTTGTCTACCGGAAGAAGAAGATGTTAGGTTAATGTTTAGTAGTCGGTAGATGAAAGTACTTGTCTATCGGCAGGAGATGTGTTATTTTGAAGTGTAGAAATCGACAGGAGGATTGTGATGGGAGTCGGGTAAGTCTGTCTTCCGGAGGACGTCATCGGAAGAGGAAAAGTATTTGTCTTCCGGCTGACGTCATCAGCAGACGATATGCCTAGAGATCGGCATGTGTAGTAGGTCAAGATACCGGAAGATGGAAATGTCATTCCGCCTTACCAGAAGATGTAGTGCCACGTCATCGGCAGATGATGTGAGTTAATCTACCAGAAGATGTAGTGCCACGTCATCGGCAGATGATGTGAGTTAATCTATCGGAAGATGTAGTATAAATGCCATCGGCAGATGTTGTGTGTTGCCATCGGCAGATGGAGTGCCTTGTCATCGGTAGATAAGTCAGTCTTTTGTCGTTGTAATTGAGTGATGATTTAATTGGTCACGCGTGATGCACGTGACCGTCGGCAGATGCAAATATGTGTGCCTGCCGATAGATGTCTAATGAATCATGTGAGATGCACGTGCAGGCCGGTAGAACAACTGGATGTTTGTCGTTTAGCGACCGGCAGGAGTGAAAGCTAAATGTGGTTGTTCAGCGAACTTAAGTTAAGTTAGAATGAGATTTGATATATATATAAAAAAAAAATATATACACCGATTACAGAGGTATAAAAGTACGGATAAGTTTAAAGGAAAGTCATGACACGTGATGATCCTCCTCGGGTCGTTACAGTAATGCTCCGATCCCCAACCTTGATGCATCACATTCGATCTAGAAAACTTTGTTGAAATAGGGGAGCATACGAACGGGTGCATGACATAATTTCTCCTTTATCGACTCAAAGCTTTGTTAGCAAGCTTTAGTCCATTGAAACTCCTTTTCTTTCTTAGTACAATCGGTAATGGGGGCCATGATGAAACTAAAATTCTTGATGAATCTTCTATAGAACGATATCAACCCATGGAAACTCTTCACTTCCGAGATCCCTTTTGGAATTGGCCAATCCTTGATGGCCTTAATCTTTGACTCATCGACCTCCATGCCATCTTTTGTGATGATGAAACCAAGAAAATACACTCTCTCTTAAGCAAAAGAACACTTCTTGAGATTTTTAAAAAGTTTGGCGCTTCTAAGAGTTTCAAATAGGATTCCAAGATGCTCTACGTGGGATTCAAGGTTCGAACTATACACCAAAATGTCGTCGAAGTAGACCACTATAAACTTGCCCAAAAACTCCTTGAGGACATAGTGCATGAGTCTCATAAAAGTACTAGAAGCATTGGAAAGGCCAAAAGACATCACTAACCATTCGAAAAGCTCATACTTGGTCTTGAAAGTCGTCTTCCATTCATCTCCTTCCTTTACTCGTATTTGGTGATAGTCACTTTTCAAATCCACCTTGGAAAATTAGGAAGCTCCACTAACCTCATCTAGCATATCTTCGAGCCTCGAAATAGGAAATTGGTACTTGATGGTGATTTGATTGATGGCTCGGCCATCCACACACATTCTCATTGAGCCATCATTCTTTGGTACTAGAAAAGTAGGTACGACACAGGGGCTCATTGATTCCCGGATGTAACCTTTCTTTAGCAACTCTTCCACTTAAATTTGCAACTACTTAGTTTCCTCCAGATTCATTCTATAAGTGAGGCGGTTTGGAAGCCCTGGTTATAGATCAATTTGGTGCTTAATACCCCAAAGGGGTGGTAGTCCTTGTGGTAGCTCTTCTGGAAACACATCTTCAAATTGATTTAAGAGAGCTCTAACTTCCATGGGAAGTTCCCCTAGCTCTTCCATCCTTTCCCGAAACAATATAAGAACGAGAGACCCTCCTCCCTCTAAGAGCGACTTCTTCAATTCCTTCTTGGACATGAAAAGATTAGACTTATCTTTTCCTTTCCTCCTCACTTCTTCATCTTTGGTCACTTGTTTCGGCTTGAGTGGGGCTATCTTAATCAATTTTCCCCTGAATTTCAAAGAGTAGAAATTGGAGTACCCATCATGAGTAACTCTCCTATCAAATTGCGACGGTCTTCCCACCAAAAGGTGGTTAGCAGTCATAGGCACCACATCACATTACATCTTAAATTTGTAACCCCCAATGGGAAATTCTATGCACACTTGTTTGGAAACTTTGACGTCATCCCGATCATTCAACCACCTTAACTTGTAGGGGTTTGGATGTGTAGTGGTCTCCAACCCAAGTTTGTCCACTAATTCAAGAGAAGACACATTGGTGCAACTTTCTCCATCGATGATGAGAGAGCAAACATTCTCTTTGATCAAACATCTACTATGGAAGATATTCTCTCGTTGACAATCTTCATCATTGGCATTGGTTATGAGGGCTCTTCGGATAACCATCAAGACCGGTCCCTCTTGTGCATGAAAAACCTCATCTTGACTTTCAAGGTTCTCACTAGAACCTTCCTCTTGTTCATCATTGCTTACTACTTTACCGGTGCTCTCTTTAATAACCATTACTCTTCTATTGGGACATTGAGAAACAATGTGTCCCAATCCAAGACATTTAAAATATTTGATTTCCCTTGCTTTTGGCCGATTTGCATAATCCACTATCATTTTATCTTCTACCCCTTTTGGAGGCAAATTCTTGGTAAAAGACTTCTTGTCCTCCACCTTAGTTGGTGGCTTGAAAGAGCTCTCAGTTTTAGGAGGAATTCGATTGTTAATTCATTTGTCTTTCCTCTTGACTTGCCTTTCAACTTTCAAAGCAAGTTGTACCATCGCATCCATGGTATCCACGGTTTGTAGTTCCACAATGTCACTATATCTCTATGCAAACCTCTTATGAATCTTACAATTGTTTTCTCTTCGGGCTCTTCAATTTCACTCCTAATCTTGAGTGTTTCAAATTTGGTTAAGTAATCTTCAACCGACTGTGAACCTTACTTCAAACTTTGCAATTGTAGGAACAATTTTTGTTTGTAGTGGCTTGACATGAATTTCTTCATCATCAAAGATTTCATAACCCTCCAAGTCACAATTGGATCATCTTCTTCACGCATTCTTTAGGCTCTTAAGTTGTCCCACCATAAACTAGCATACCCCGTCAACTCTAGAGATACTAGTTGTAGCTTTACTTTCTCAGAATAGTTGTAGTATTCAAACATTTTTTCCGCTTTGTCCACCCAATCCAAGAATACATCTCCTTTGCATGAACCATTAAAGGGAGGATTGGATATTTTTACATGACTCAAATCTTTGTTAGCTCCACGTCTAGCCTGTTGATTATCATCATCCTCGTCCTCGAATTCCTCTACAACAACTTCACCAAAATTGTTTCTCCTCCTTGGACCATTGAGTCTCCTTCTAGGAAAAGGGCTTTGAGGACCCCTCACATGTTCATTCCTCATTTTCATTATCCATTGGCTGATGTTATCAAGCTTATGGTTTAACTCATCAATTTGTCATTGGTAACTAGTTTCACCAACACTCGGGTTAGGTGCCACGGGTGGTTGGTTATTAGTGTCCCAGTTTTGGTTAACAGTAGCATCACTTCTTGTCATCATTTAATCACAAAAAAACCACTTCAAACCAAGAAAAAATAAATAAGGACACAACAAGGCTCTGATACCAAATGTCGCGCTTCAACCTATGATAACTTGTGCGACAACACAAACACTAGTTCCCCTCATATTTCCAATTGACAATTATCGAGGTTCCCCAGATTCCAACAGAACAAGTAATGCAAAACTGATTCAAATGCTATTAAATTTTAATAGGAGCTCACCTTGCACATGTATGAAATACCCTTAAAATTTCAATGCAAAACTCGCATTGGCTGGAAAGTTATTCACGGAACAATCAGGTTTGCTCAAAACTATATGGGAAACTGCTATGTTGGCCGAGAGTGGGTGAACTTCTAGACAACACAACTTTTTCTGTGTAGCTCCAAATCACTTGAAAATTTAACACACACTTATTTGAGGTGTGGTGAAAGACCCTAAAAATTTCAAGTGCTGACTCATTGTGCATGAAAAGTTACGGATGGAGGAAGGCTTGCTAGTCGATAAGGTGATATATAGTACCTTCTCGGGTATTTGGTCTCCTTTTGTGGGAAGACACTCCAACGAGCAATAGATGAGAGTTTATACTCTTTTACTATGGATTCTACCCTCCAAGAAGGCAGAGAAAAAAGTAATAATAAGAGCTTTCAAGGATACTCACAAACTTGGAAGGCAATAGACCCCAATGTGCTCAGATGTTTCTCACCGACAACAATGAGTTTTGAGACTCAAGGAGGCTCGATTTTGAAGATGAAACTTCAGGTTTTTCTTTACTAAAAAATCTGCTGCTAATGGCAGCCATAAGGGGGGTTTAAGTACCTCAATTGTTCTAACAAATTAGAGTTACAAAACAACACAAAAGAAGAAAACCCAAAAGGGTGTGCTCGGCCACTTCACCTAGCCGAGTACACCTAGTGTTTTGCCAATTTTTGCAACCATTTTTCTCTCACCAAATGTCTCTTTCAATGTGTTCCTTCTTCCCCCAAATGCAGCTCACACTCCCTCAAAAAATATTCAGCCATGCATGCAATTCAAACATAAAATAAACTAAGTGTTTCTTGAAAGAAAAAGTAAACTATGCTCGGTTACAATATTTGTCAAAAGGAAGACAAATTCCTCCTTCAACAATTGGTGTGGCCGAGAATTTGCTCCATAGTTAGCACATGGAAAGGCTTCTCCAAGTTTAGGGTGCTTGGTTCCCACTTCCAGTCTTCAAAATAGTTGTCTCCTACAAAAAGAACAAATTTGTTAGAAAGAATATCGATCGAGGTCATGGCCTTGGCTCGGGGTCATGTCAATAGTCCTCTTGGTATATCAACTTCGTGGAGGGAAAATTGTTAAATAGGGAACAATCCTAAGTTATATATTTACATATGAAAGTGTTGATTTTCAAATGATTAGTGAGTTAAGAAGTTGAATTTTTCATTAGATTAACAAGATATAGCATCAAAAACTACAACATTCACAAAATAAAATGAGTCATTCCCTAACATCTTTTCATACCCCTAAACTTAGACTTGGCAGTGCCTTCACTGTTAGACAAACAAGAACAATTTTTAAAATTTAAGAGAGGAGTCAAGTACTTCCTTTGCATTTACTCATCATCGTCACTGGAGATTTCTTTAATTGGTTTCTTGGTAGATATCAATTGTGTTGGAAATACTGGAAATGTTGCTACACTTTAACTTGGCTCCATTAATTTTAGACTTTTGACCAAAGGTTCTGAAATAATGTGACTTTATTTTGATGCTGCAACAATTACTGCAGTATTGTTTTATTTTCAACTTAAACTTGCAAAAACAAACTAATCAATTAACTAAAACTAAAAATAATACAAATAAAAAGTTGGGTTGCCTCCCAAAAGCACTTGTTTTATAGTCGACGACCCGCCTACTTCCCTTTCTAAACCCGAATCTTGCAAAAAGGAGGAAGTTTTCTTCTTATCCAATGTAACATCTCGTAAAGAGTGTTCATATACTACATCATCTTTGTTTTTAGCATCTTGTAGTGTAGATATTCTTTACAAATTATTATTTTATTCTCCAGCTATCATCGAATCTATAACATCTACACGTGAACATTGTTCAACGGCATTAGGAAATTTTATGGCTTTAAGTACATTGAAAGTGACTTGTTGATCGTTCACTCGCATGGTAAGCTTTCCTTTTTCAACATCAATTAGTGTCCTTTTGTAGCTAAGAATAATCTTCCTAGAATAATCGAAATCTATCCATCTGCTTAATAATCCAAAATAAGAAAGTCAATAGAAAAAATGAACTTATCTACTTTAAACAATACATCTTCGATCTTTCCTTCTGGACGAGCTAATGAACAATTTGCTAATGGAAGAGCAACTGTGGTAGGATGAGATTGTCCAATTACCAACTTTATGAATATAGACATGAGCATTAAATTATGTTTGCTCCAAAATTACATAATGCCTTGCCAAAATAATTGCTCTTGATAGCACATGGAATAGTAAAACTTCGAAGGTCTTTGAGCTTTGGAGGCAATTTATTCTACAATATGTAGTTGCTTTCTTTCATAATGGCGACCATTTCGAACTCATCAAATCTTCTCTTTTTAGATAGAATGTCTTTCATAAATTTGGCGTAGCTCAACATTTTTTCCAAAGCCTTCACAAATGGAATATTGATATGGAGCTGCTTAAGAACATCTAAGAATTTCCTAAACTGCTGATCTTGCTGATGTTGATGAAGTGAATGAGGAAACGGTGGAGGTGGTCGTTCTTTTCTAAATTTTGCATCTAGTTGCCATGGTAATACTACAGCATTAGTTTTTGAACTTTTTTCTTTTCCTCTTGCTTTATTTTCTACCACTGTTTCTTCTTGTCTGCCTGCCTCATTGTTCTTCTTTTGTTGTGATTGATCTTAACATTCTCAACCTCCCTTCCATTTCTGAACAAAATCAATTTTGTAGTGTTCTTTTCCTTATCTTTGTGGCTCTTTTGTATCACTTGGTAGCTGCCTAAAATTTCTTGTATTTATTGTTTGAGCTATCTGACTAACTGGATTCTCTAAATTTTTGATTGAAGCAGCTAAATTCTACAAGATAATACTGTTTTTGATGCATATTTGCTAGCAAAATTATCTGATTTAACTTGAGGCATTGCATTGTCCTGGCGATGAGAAACCCACAGGATAATTTGATATGGGTTTACCTTGTGTTGTAGCACTCTCTTGCTTTGGATTCCTTTGGAAGTTTGGATGTTATTTTTAAACCAAGATTGTAAGTGTGGGAATATGGGTTATTGCTCCTGTCATAACATACATAATTCAATTTTGCAACATTGCAACCTTAGCATTTAATGCGGTTATTTCATCCAACTTGTGAACTCTAGCAACACACTTAGTTGAATATGTTCTGGCTGATGGCTATTGATAATTATTCATTGTCATCTTCTCTAATAACTCATATGCCTCAATATATACCTTTGATAAGAGGGTTCCATTGGCTGCAACATCTATGATTGATCTTGTTTGCCCACTAAGCCCATTGTAAAATGTCTATATCAAAATGTCTTCAGTTGTATCCAGTGTGCTATCCCATAGTTAAGACACTGTCTTAACAACTCTTTCAACCTGTCCCAAGCTTCATAAAGTGACTCGCTATCGTGTTGTTCGAAACTTGTGAAATTGATTTTCATCTTGGCGTTTCTTATAGGTGGCTGATATTTCATGGTAAATTTCTTTGATAAATCTCCCCATGTAGGGATAGTATTTGACGGAATACCATTTAACCGATCATGTGCTCTATCTCTTAAAGAATATGAGAGCAACTTGTGTCTTAATGGTTTGGCCGATACTCCAAGAAAATTGAATAAATCACTTCACCAAAAACTTTGAATGCAGATTCTCAGATACCATGCCACTAAATTATCCAACTATCTAAAACATTATCGGCTTAAGTTCAAATACTTCGAATTCTCACAACTTTCATCACTAGAAACTTGGTCTTTGGTCAACCATTGGTAGGATACGATTGACAGGATGAACCCCTCTATCAGTACTAAGGATCAGTCGACTTGGGTAGGGGAAAGGTTGACTCATCGGTCGACTGCTGCTGCAGAGACCGGTCGACCACTGTAGTGTTCTGGTCAACTATTGCAGTATCCTGGTCAACTACTACAATGTCTAGTCTACCGATGCAGTGTTCTGGTCAACCCTTGTAGGGTCTAGTTGACCTCTCTATGACCCTAGTTGACCTTTATAGTTTTTCCTTGACTGTTATGTGGTTCTAGTTGACCACTCACGACTGTTTGTTGTGCTCTCTTAGTTGGGTCCTATTAGTGAAAAATCACACTTTAACGCAAGTGCATGAGTCGCTAACAAAGTAATAACGAATGAGTACGATTCGAACTGGCGAGGATAATTTTAATCAAATTCTATTATGTAAAAATAATAAGAGATATAAAATAATAGACTTAATTTTTATATGAAATGTAATGATAAGAACTGCAGGTATATCAAACTCGAGATCCTTCAACAACACAAAATTAGAAACTCAATAAAGTCTTTGAATCAAGTATAAGGAACTTGACCCAAACTGAACCTTGTCGACAGAATCAAAGTTATCAAACAAGGAGCCCAAACGTCTTGGTAAGAACCAAAGCTATCAATTTGATCTTTCAATATTTGACTTGAAGAAAATCTAGTTCTTCACAAATAACTAAAGAGAAAATTCTAAAAAAAAAGAATCATTAAAAAAGCATAAATTTTAATCAAATATCATTCATCATAATTGTTCCCAAATAGTTACAACTCTTGTGTTTAAAAGCCTAAAACAAATATTAAAAATAATAAAAAATCTTAAAAATAGTATAGAAAGCAATATAGGGTTAAGGAAACTTAAGTAATACATAAAATAAGAATAAAATCATGTAAATATGAAAAAAGAAGATTTTGGCTATGGAAGAGCGTGTTGGGGCGCGCTAGGAGCAAAGGGCGAGTGCTAGGACGATGCACGGTGCACGCGCAAGGTCTGAGCAGTGTGCACTGGGCGCATGCGCTGAGTGCTGGGATTGTGCCAATTTTTATATTTTGGCATTTTTAAAAAATTCCATGCATCTCTATACAACTCCATGCATCTCCGTGCATGCAACTTCTTAGTTTCTTTGTTCATGTTGTGATGATTCTTTCTCTTGGATCTTCATGTCCAAATCATGTGGGGTTTTGTACTTTGGATCTCCTTTATCTTCTAATGCATCATGGTTCTTGACTTTGAGCTTGGTTGTACCTTGGTTTGTATCATGTAACAATAAGATATTAAACTAAAATGTGTTGGAATTAATGTTGGGAATATTGGTCAGGGATGATTTCTTTATTTCGTAAATCCCACTATTAAAGCTAAAGATTGCTACAACATTCATTTGAACAACAAGAATTATGCAATAACCAAGACTCCTTTGAAATGCTTGGTGGTTCATTTTATTGTTCTCTTCAATTTAAAGCAAGAGGAAAAATAATAAAAACCTAAATTATGTTCTATTTTAAAAGTCATGCAAATTGAATAATAACAACTATGTAAAATCAATCCGTATAAATTATTATGCATCTAACAATTCTTACCTATTTCTAAATACGATAAGAACATATGTAATCAATTTTACCCATCGACATAAATCAAATTTAACTATAACCATCATAATAATTTATTCAAACAAATGTATGCAATAAAATTCTTGTAACAAATACTTTCTTCCCAAACTAAAAATAACTCTTAGCCCATAATCATAAAATTCTTCGTAGCAAACATATTGAAGATATCTAGAATGAAAATTATCAAAATAATAAAAGTGAAGAAATCTATAAAATATGAGTTTGAGAGTAAAAAGACAACAAATATAACAACAATTATTTTAGTTCTATTAATTTGATATTTCCTAAAAATATAAATAAAATTAATGAATTCTTCAAAGTAGATAGTGTTGTAGCAAATTTATTAGCAATTTATATAATTTTGACCTAAATATCTTGTACTTCACTCGATTCAACTATTTTTTCCCATACAAATATTAACTAAAAATAACACTTTTTCAAGAGTTATCAGGTTAGTAGTTTCTATGTAAAATCCACAAATGATTCGTCTTTGTATATTGACTTGGGTTTTAACGTCTTCCCTTGTGAGTTAGGGCTCCTAACCCCGATTTTTTTCCTTTTGATAATCTTGTTTTATGATTTGGGATTTGATTTTGTGTTGGTTATAGATTTCGATTGTGTTCCCGTCTTTAGTGTCTTGGAATCCAATGCCCTTGTTCTAGTGCCTGATCTTGCTTGCATTGCAATTTGTCGGTAAGTCTGTTGTCTCCATTGAGGTAGGGGTTTCTATAATGCATTGCATTGCATAGTTTTGAAAACTTATTTTTGTGAGTTGTCACCATATAGAAAGCTTGATGGGGCTTGGTCGCCAGCACGTTAGTTTTTATGTATTTATACGTATATTTTATAGGTTTATCTGGTATTGGTATTTCATTTTTGATTTGTTATGCATGCACGACCGATGGGTTGGTTGTTGATTGGGATAGTTGAGCCTTCCTGGTATTTAACTTCAGTTATTCTTGGTTGTAGCGGCCGAGCAACCAAAATAACTAGAGTCATATCATGTACACCTTCTGCTGAGAGAGGTTGTTAGTTTACGTTAAGAAAAATGACAGTAGGGTGGTGATGATACACTCCTTGGGTTTTGAATCCCTAAATCTGGCAAGATGTATTGGTTCACGTGAGGTGGTGTCGGTGCTGAGCTTTGACTCATCGAAAACTCTTTAGGCGTGGTATTAGTTGTTTCGTGGTGGACTGTCAGTGGCCAGGCACTTGGTGACGTGGTGAATCTTCGGATTGTCGTCTCGGTTTCCTTTGGTCTCATGAGGCGTTGTTTGGTCTCTAGATCACCGCCTTTCTCTTGTTTGTGCCGGTGGGATCTTTGAGTGACCCTCATTTTTTATTAGGACTATTTTCCTAACAAAATGGTAGACACTTAGTTTATGTATAGTTATCTATGAACGTAGCAATGTTTTCAAAACTGCCCCACCAATGGCTTGGTGAGCCTGTTCAAAATGGTAAATAAGGATTTGGAGATTTGAGAATCCTTAGCTTGTGGGGCTTGTTTTGAAATAAAGGAAAACATTTTTTTTAATATAAAACCATGCACTGCATTTTTCATAACTATTCATGGTTTTTAACGAAAATGATAAAACTAGTTTTACATATGCATCTAAGTATAGTGTAGGTTTCTCTACTGAGTTAGTCGCTCACTCTAAAAGCCATTCTTCATTTTTTAGGTTAGGAACATGGAGGGTGATGTTGCTGTTGTTCTTCGAGGAGTGGATCCCCTTCGTTGTCCTCCTCTTTATTTTTTCGAGCCTTATATTTTTTCTTGGTGAGGAAGTCTTTGGCTATATTATTTTCCTTCTTTGGTATGTGGTCTTTGGCATTTTATTTCCTACACAACACTTCATTGGAATATTTAAGTTTTGCACTATCTTATTATTATGTGATTGCTACGTTGGATTTGAATTTATTCTTCATGGGCTAAGGGTCAGTTTATTTTAAAGTCTTATGTCGTCAAACCTAGCATTGGGATGTGCGGTCAGGTTCTCTCCGAGGATCGGGTCACTCAACTTGGCTTTTCTATCTAGGCCCACTTGCAGGTGTGACATTAACAAGTATACAGCTAAGATTGAAATGAACTGAATCTACTCCTAATCATTAGCAGGAGAGATCGGCATTGGAGGATTGATGGAAGCTCAGACCAATTGGAGGTCTAGGCTCGTAAGATAAGGTGTGGTTCCAACCATGATCTGTAAGCTCATCAAGACAAAAATCAATAACATCAAGTTTTGATTGAGCCTCTGCTTGAAAGCATAACAACAAACAAGTTTGATCCAGAAGACAATTTTGATATTGGTTCTTAAAATATAGAAGCAAGCGGTTAAAAGATCCAACATTTCTTCAATGCTTGATATTCCCCATATTCTGAGTTTGATTGAGTGGAGTGGGGAGGAGAAGGATAAATACGAATGTCATCCATTTGAAGATCTTGTCTGCAATTTGTGCTAGTGGAGCTATTGATGTGATGACCCGGATGTGTAAGTATGGTACGATGGCTGCACGAACCGGAACCCGGATGGCGGTACGTCCGTGCGGGCGAATCGAAAGGTGACAGGTCGTAATAAGGGGGTTGTCACAATCCCACATCGCTTGGGGAAGTATATGGAAATGAAACATATGTAAAGAGACCCTCCCAACATAGCAAGACGCGTTTTGGAGCACGATTGACAACGGATCCCATAAGAACTCCGAAGTTAAAAGTGCTTCGACGAGAGAAATTCCAGGTTGGGTGACCTTCCGGGAAGTTCTCGCCAAAGAAAGCCGTGAGGGGAGGATATTGGGCTGCGGCCCAATCCACAGAGCGGACAATATCTTGCTGGGAATAGAGGTCGTTACAAATGGTATCAAAGCCTGTACCCAACCGGAAATGTGGCCAACGAGGACGTTGGGCTCCTGAGGGGGGGTGATTGTGATGACTCGGATGTGTAAGTATGGTACGATGGCTGCACGAACCGGAACCCGGATGGCGGTACGTCAGCGCGGGCGAACCGGAAGGTGACAGGTCGTAATAAGGGGGTTGTCACAATCCCACATCGCTTGGGGAAGTATATGGAAATGAAACATATGTAAAGAGACCCTCCCAACATAGCAAGACTCGTTTTGGAGCACGATTGACAACGGATCCCATAAGAACTCCGAAGTTAAAAGTGCTTCGGCGAGAGCAATTCCAGGTTGGGTGACCTTCCGGGAAGTTCTCGCCAAAGAAAGCCGTGAGGGGAGGATATTGGGTTGCGGCTCAATCCCCAGAGCGGACAATATCTTGCTGGGAATAGAGGTCGTTACAAATGGTATCAAAGCCTGTACCCAACCGGAAATGTGGCCAACGAGGACGTTGGGCTCCTGAGGGGGGGTGATTGTGATGACTCGGATGTGTAAGTATGGTACGATGGCTGCACGAACCGGAACCCGGATGGCGGTACGTCAGCGCGGGCGAACCGGAAGGTGACAGGTCGTAATAAGGGGGTTGTCACAATCCCACATCGCTTGGGGAAGTATATGGAAATGAAACATATGTAAAGAGACCCTCCCAACATAGCAAGACGCGTTTTGGAGCACGATTGACAACGGATCCCATAAGAACTCCGAAGTTAAAAGTGCTTCGACGAGAGAAATTCCAGGTTGGGTGACCTTCCGGGAAGTTCTCGCCAAAGAAAGCCGTGAGGGGAGGATATTGGGTTGCGGCTCAATCCCCAGAGCGGACAATATCTTGCTGGGAATAGAGGTCGTTACAAATGGTATCAAAGCCTGTACCCAACCGGAAATGTGGCCAACGAGGACGTTGGGCTCCTGAGGGGGGGTGATTGTGATGACTCGGATGTGTAAGTATGGTACGATGGCTGCACGAACCGGAACCCGGATGGCGGTACGTCAGCGCGGGCGAACCGGAAGGTGACAGGTCGTAATAAGGGGGTTGTCACAATCCCACATCGCTTGGGGAAGTATATGGAAATGAAACATATGTAAAGAGACCCTCCCAACATAGCAAGACTCGTTTTGGAGCACGATTGACAACGGATCCCATAAGAACTCCGAAGTTAAAAGTGCTTCGGCGAGAGCAATTCCAGGTTGGGTGACCTTCCGGGAAGTTCTCGCCAAAGAAAGCCGTGAGGGGAGGATATTGGGTTGCGGCTCAATCCCCAGAGCGGACAATATCTTGCTGGGAATAGGGGTCGTTACACCATTCACTTTTCTTTCAAATTAATTAAAACAACCTATTTTATTCTTCTTTTATTTTCTCTCCAATTTTTCCTTAAAAAAGTCCCGGGTGTTACAATCCACCCTCCTTACAAAAATTTTGTCTTCAAAATTTGTGGCCTTATTATTTCTCAAAGTACTCATCACATCTACCCAAATACCTTAAATGATCTATACTCACTTGACTTCAACCTCATTAATTTCAAAATTGAAACTTCCCTAGCTTTACAGCCTTCCTGAATTACCCTTTTTTTTCTCTTCGCTTACCTCTTTCCTCTTAAGTCCATCCAAGATTCATAATCTAACCTAGCACTTCTTCTATCTATATTGCATAATTTCAGCATTTGAGTTCTAACTTACATTCTATACTTAAACCTATCCACTCTTAAACTTATCGACTTTGACCTCAATGATTTATAACACAAGCGGTTCCAACTTCGTTACATCTGAGTCAAACCCTCAAAATTTTCTTTAACTTAATCTTATCCCTAACGCACACATTCTTCGAGCGAGTTCCATCCCTCTCATTGAATAATTTGTATATCTCTTCAAATCATACACCACCAAATACTTAAGGTCTAGATATCAAATTTTAACATTTCCCCTCTCTATATAATACTACTTCTAATATCTTTCCCAAATCTCTCCAAACTTGTACAAATATCTAATTTCACTCAGGATGCTCGCCAAAATAAATTAACTAATCTATTATTTTTCGCTCCTCCAATTCGGTTTCCAAATATTCTCCTAAAGTTCTCTCTACAAAGCTGAACATCCTTACTTCTTTCCTCCTAGTCAGGTTCTAGAAACTCTACTTGGTTCCAGTGCAACGATTTATCCAACGGTCTTCTTGTTTGCGGACTTGTTGTAGATAAGTTTACGTCTTTGTTCCAATTCTCCTTAAGTCCTCAAATCCTACCATTTTTCTTCCCCAATAATTTGAAACATTTCTTCATTAATGATAACCTTCCTAGTTCCTCGAACACTAATACTTCTACCTTCATCCTGGAGGTAGCCTCATGTTTGTGGCTCCTAACTTAAATTGTACCAACTATAGGTTCACAACTTAACTCCTATATCTTTTGCTTCATACTTTAATCAAGCAACTCTAATTACCTGACGTGTCCACAACTCGTCGATTATTCTTAACTCCTCCAAGTCTCCCCCCTTACAGTGTGTCGGTCAAAATCTTTTCACGAGTTGGCAATTGTCCTTTATTGGTCAGTTTTCTAAGACGACACTTATTTCCTAGAAAATGACCAATTTCAGTAATCTAAGTATCACTTGGATATTACTTTTCATATAACTCTTAACCCTTTATTGTCTCGAATTCGTTAACCTTCCAACTCCGAGTAATTTCCCTTATTTTTCCTCATCGATATAGGTTGATATGCCTACCCTGATGCAATCTCTTAGATCTTACGTCACGATTTTGCATTGATTCATTACGTCCACCGAATCACCGCGGAAATAGCCTCTCCCCATATCCTCTTATCAATTAATCTATGCTTTAATTCCTGAATATCATTTTCATCTAGATACTTCCAGTTTCAAGTAGGTCTAGGATCTACAAGGCTCTACTATATTTTCTTATTTGCTTACGTGCACTTATTATACCTTGGCAATCCAAAGCATTCCTCGATACGTTCATATCTAAGTTTCAAACTTATCTCTGATTCGTCGTACTGTAAAACTCCAAGGATTTGTCAACTAGGTTCAGTTTCTATCTCCTTAAATTTTAGATCTCATAAATTGCACCCCTCTAATAGTAACCCGAATTCTAAACGCACAATTCTTGTGGTTAAGTCAGGCTAGTCCTATTAACGCACAATTCCCTTTCTATGACGTCCACATCGTTCTATATTTAGCCTATTGTCCTCTCTTACTAGTTTGCCTAGCAACCCTTCTTACCCACCTTCTATTATATTTTTACCTCTCTATTTTCCAACCTACTTTGATCTATCGCATAATTATTATAGTCAAATCCTTACTCTATACTACATCTTCACTCCAACGTTCTAACTCCAATAACTGTTGAGATAAAGCTCTACCTGAAACAGCTGAATGTTGGGCAGTTTTTCTCTTCTCCAGTCAGGGCAAGTATCCTCGGTGTAACATTTTCCTGATCCATGCCCGATTGGTCTTTGCCTGGCTTCGGGCAATCCTTGACATAGTGGCCAACCACTCCACATCGAAAGCACTTACCTGTGCCTAATTTACAATTGCTATAGTGTTCCTTCTGGCATTCAGGACACAGAGGTCTACGAGAAGTTCCTTGTACGCGCTTTTGTCGGCTTTGTTTAATTTCTTCCTTGCCCACCCCCCTTCGTTCCGTGGTCATTGGGAGTGACTAGTCCTTGGATCCTAGGATTTTCTCGGTTCGTCAACATCTCAAGCTGACGAGATTGTCTATCTATAAGCGGCGCTTGTCGGTCAATGAGTTGGGATTGTTGGGCAATGAAATCCTTAAGGTGATCTATCGTAGCGTCTCAGTCGTCTCGATCATTCTCTCGACGCACCATATCTATAAATAACTCCTAAGAAACTAAATTCAAAGAAAGCAATAAACATACTTACAGTTGATGAAGGATGTCCGCGTAGTGGCTGTGCAGTCGAGCAGTCTACAGAATCGATTTTCAAACTCGGGGGCTCTCATACCATAAATTGTAACGACCCTCATACTATTCCTAATTTCCCGTACGAAATTTTTCTTTTTCTTTTATACTTAGTGTTTAAGTGGAAAATAATTTAATAAAACGTTTAAAACAATTACAAAACAATTATTTAAACCAACATTAAAATCAACTTAATAACTAACAGAACACTCGGCCAAGGAGGGAGGGGCAAGAGAGTCAAAACAGAAAAAGACAAGAGGGCCGATCGATCGGCCCTTCAATGGGCGATCGATCTCCCTCTAATGGCCGCTCATTTTCTCCCTTCTTTCTTCCAACTTTTTACACACTCCAATCACACCCAAACACATTCACACTTCGCACATCTTTCCCTTCATTAACTTACTTTTAAGCATATCTCGTAACAATACTTCAACTCCCCTACAGTCCTCACTCCACTAAATCACCCAAAAACCGACTCAAAACACATTTAAAACATAACTCAAATTCATAAAAACGAACTGTGTGGTTCGGTTTAAAAACTAAACAATTCCTCCTGTTTCAAAGAAAATACCAAGCAGTTCCATATCATTCAAACAACTAATTTAACAAAACTCCTTATAAAACAGTTAGCCAACACATCTGTATATCAATCTATCAGCTAACCAGAACCAAACATCCTAATATGTTCAACTATACAGTTTCATTTAACTAACCCATCATTAACCCAAAACCTCTCAATACCTTTACTTACATCCCCACGGGTCAAAATACGCACCGACTGCTCAGCACACTCCCACGGGCCATCTTTCTTCAACTGATCATTCCTCGGGTTGAGGGATCTCGTACTCACCTGTATCGGGATCACCTACACCATACAAACACCTATGAGATAAAATCTCAGTAACCTCTACGTAAATGCTAATGCATGATCATGAATGCTCAATGTTATGAAAACCGTCCATGTCAATGCATATATCCGTACGTGTCAGTCTATGGTTATCGAAAACGCTCGACAGATGGATAGGGCATGTCCAGCGGTTAGACAGCCCACACCATCTGAAGGGAGGAAAACCCGCTCACCACGGAACGCCAGGTCTGAACCTCATCCCCGATAACCTCATGTCATGGTTGTTTACTCTGATACTTTACTTGCCTTTACATGCATGTTCTTTTCATGAAATCTGTGCGTAAATTCATTTTCATGACATTTTTAAAACCATGATGCATGAACAGTTCAATATAAACATAAAGTAAACAATCACATGTGTACCATCAAGACGATAAACAAACAACATATAAAAACAACTAATCCTAACTACCCAAACCAAAACGATTTAAACAAACAAATCCTCAAGGTTCCTCGAGACGACTTCGACGTACGGTGTAGGCCAATCGGCCAGAGAAGATCACGAGAACTTACCTATCGCCCGTAGTTTGCTGGTTTTTGGCACATCTCGTCACTTATGGCTCGACCTATGACAAACATTCAAGCTTCATTAAAATCATGTTTACATTCACCAATTTACTCTCAAACTACTATTTCTAGCCTAATCGAACTAAAACCTAACTAAACGGGCCACTAATTTGGGTTCGGTAAAACCGACCTGAAACTTGGAACGCGCGTAACTTTTGCGTCGGTTATCGAAATCGAACGATTCCAGCGGCCACGTACTCCTTTAATAACCTATTTTAACCTGCCAAAAGAAATTTTAAAACAAACGACCGTAGCTGGGTCAAAATTGGCAAAACCCGATTCTGCCCTTTACCGAAAAATCCCCCTTTTCGATTTTCCATCAAATTCCACCCAATACATCACCAATCAACCACCCACACCTTCAATTTAAATAATCTAACCAAAATCCCGAGCTACACACACCAAAATCGAAATGCCCCAAATCGGGCTTCTCTGTTTTTCGCTCAAATTGAGCACCTCACGGTTCAATGGCCATCGCCGGTTCAAGGGTCGGCAAACCCATGCCGAGAACTCCCAAAATCGGCCGGTGATCGGAGCCCAAAACCGGCTCGTCACCCTCAGCCTTAAACGAACCGAAAACAGGGAGAAAACCGAGTCTTACCATCGGTTCGTGCGCGGAGACAGGCCGGAGCCTCTCGTCGCCGTTGTCTGGCAGGAGAACGCCGAGTCGCCGGTGTTCGTCAGAGGAGGGACGTCGCTCGTCGCCGTTGTCTCCCTCTCCTCTCCCTTGTTCTGCATTCGGCCTTCGGGCATTCGAACAACAGAATGGCTTCGGCCATTCTGTTGTTTTATTATTATAATTAATAATAATAATAATAATAATAATAATAATAATAATAATAATATTAATTCCTATTAAAACTGTTTTAATAAATCCTTATTTACCATTTTGCCCTCCCGTGTTTCTGACCATTTCGACTTTCGTTAAATCTCATTCTTAATTATAACCCCCGACTTAATTTCATTGGGAATACCCGAACCTAAATTAAGAAATCATTCACTTTTCTTTCAAATTAATTAAAACAACCTATTTTATTCTTCTTTTATTTTCTCTCCAATTTTTTCTTAAAAAATTCTCGGGTGTTACAAATGGTTTATTAATTTAGGTTCGGGTATTCCCAATGAAATTAAGTCGGGGGTTATAATTAAGAATGAGATTTAACGAAAGTCGAAATGGTCGGAAACACGGGAGGGCAAAATGGTAAATAAAGATTTATTAAAACAGTTTTAATATGAATTATTAATAATATTATTATTATTAATATTATTAATATTATTATTATTATTATTATTATTATTAATAAAACAACAGAATGGCCGAAGCCATTCTGTTGTTCGAATGCCCGAAGGCCGAGTGCAGAACAAAGGAGAGGAGAGGGAGACAACGGCGACGAGCGGCGTCCCTCCTCCGACGAACACCGGCAACTCCGGCGTTCTCCGGCCAGACAACGGCGACGAGAGGCTCCAGCTTGTCTCCGCGCACGAACCGATGGTAAGGCTCAGTTTTCTCCCTGTTTTCGGTTCGTTTGAGGCTGAGGGTGACGAGCCAGTTTTGGGCTCCGATCACCGGCCGTTTTGTGAGTTCTCGGCATGGGTTTGCCGACCCTTGAACCGGCAATGGATGTTGAACCGTGAGGTGCTCAATTTGAGCGAAAAACAGAGAAGCCCGATTTGGGGCATTTCGGTTTTGGTGTGTGTAGCTCGGAATTTTGGTTAGATTATTCAAATTGAAGGTGTGGGTGGTCGATTGGTGATGTATTAGGTGGAATTTGATGGAAAATCGAAAAGGGGGATTTTCCGGTAAAGGGCAGAATCTGGTTTTGCCAATTTTGACCTAGCTACGGTCGTTTGTTTTAAAATTCCTTTTGGCAGGTTAAAATAGGTTATTAGAGGAGTATGTGGCCGCTGGAATCGTTCGATTCCGATAACCGACGAAAAAGTTACGCGCGTTCGAAGTTTCAGGTCGGTTTTACCGAACCCAAATTAGTGGCCCGTTTAGTTAGGTTTTAGTTCGATTAGGCTAGAAATAGTAGTTTGAGAGTAAATTGGTGAATGTAAACATGATTTTAATGAAGCTTGAATGTTTGTCATAGCTCGAGCCATAAGTGATGAGATGTGCCAAAAACCATCGAACTACGGACGACAGGTAAGTTCTCGTGATCTTCTCTAGCCGATTGGCCTACACCGTACGTCGAAGTCGTCTCGAGGAACCTTGAGGATTTGTTTGTTTAAATCGTTTTAGTTTGGGTAGTTAGGATTAGTTGTTTTTATATGTTGTTTGTTTATCGTCTTGATGGTACACTTGTGATTGTTTACTTTATGTTTATATTGAACTGTTCATGCATCATGGTTTTAAAAATGTCATGAAAATGAATTTACGCACGGATTTCATGAAAAGAACATGCATGTAAAGGCAAGTAAAGTATCAGAGTAAACAACCATGACATGGGGTTATCGGGGATGAGGTTCAGACCTGGCATTCCGTGGTGAGCGGGTTTTCCTCCCTTCAGATGGTGTGGGCTGTCTAACCGCTGGACGTGCCCTATCCATCTGTCGAGCATTTCCGATAACCATAGACTGACACGTACGGATATATGCATTGACATGTACGGTTTTCATAGCATTGAGCATTCATGATCATGCATTAGCATTTACGTAGAGGTTACTGAGATTTTATCTCATAGGTGTTTGTATGGTGTCGGTGATCCCGATACAGGTGACTACGAGATCCCTCCACCCGAGGAATGATCAGTTGAAGAAAGATAGCCCGAGGGAGTGTGCTGAGCAATCGGTGCGCATTTTGACCCGTGGGGATGTAAGTAAAGGTATTGAGAGGTTTTGGGTTAATAATGGGTTAGTTAAATGAAACTGTATAGTTGAACATATTAGGATGTTTGGTTCTGGTTAGCTGATAGATTGATGTACAGATGTGTTGGCTAACTATTTTATAAGGAGTTTTGTTAAATTAGTTGTTTGAATGATATGGAACTGCTTGGTATTTTCTTTGAAACAGGAGGAATTGTTTAGTTTTTAAACCGAACCACGCAGTTCATTTTTATGAATTTGAGTTATGTTTTAAATGTGTTTTGAGTCGGTTTTTGGGTGATTTAGTGGAGTGAGGACTGTAGGGGAGTTGAAGTATTGTTACGAGATATGCTTAAAAGTAAGTTAATGAAGGGAAAGATGTGCGAAGTGTAAAGTGTGAATGTGTTTGGGTGTGATTGGAGTGTGTAAAAAGTTGGAAGAAAGAAGGGAGAAAATGAGCGGCCATTAGAGGGAGATCGATCTCCCATTGAAGGGCCGATCGATCGGCCCTCTTGTCTTTTTCTGTTTTGACTCTCTTGCCCCTCCCTCCTTGGCCGAGTGTTCTGTTAGTTATTAAGTTGATTTTAATGTTGGTTTAAATAATTGTTTTGTAATTATTTTAAATGTTTTATTAAATTGTTTTCCACTTAAACGCTAAGTATAAAAGAAAAAGAAAAATTTCGTACGGGAAATTAAGAATAGTATGAGGGTCGTTACAATTGAAGTTGAGGCAATTTGATCACTTTTGTGTGGTTCCTAAGAATGTCAATCATGTGGTGAAGAATGATAAATTTGTGGCTTGTAAAATTTTCTTCATAAGGTGTAGGTCCATGTAGCTCTTATGATTTTAACAACCATCTCGAGGTAATACGATGTAAGTGATAAATGACACGAGCTTATCATTCAAATCCTTAGACTTTTGCTTGTAATGTATTCCAATCTAGGGATTTTTGTGAATCTTCCCAAGGAATTTCAATCATTTCCCATGATTGACAAATTAGGGTCATGAGAAGTGTTAAAATATTTCTCACATGGTTCATCCATTCCAAAACCAATCAGCTCATAGATTCCTTGGAGCTAACATAATTACTCTATCAAAAATATAACTCTTTGCAACTAGATGTTTAGTAGTGAATGTCAGCTTTGCATAAACCAGGCAAATAATTCTCTCATAATAACAACCACTTAGGGTGCACAAACCATCAATTACAACTTGTTTAAATAAACTTTCAATTTCCAATGCATTGAAATATGAAAAATGTACTTTCCTTGAAAAATGATCGAGCGAGACTTAATATCATTGTAAAATTGATTTTTGAGATTTGTCGTCTTAAATCTAGGAGAGAAGAATTTCATTGACGGTAGAGGTCAGAGGGGCCATCGTGACTCAAAACAATCTTCATTGCAAAATAACTTTCATAGCTTTTGAGGCCATTGAATGTTGAATAGTCAGACGAATCCAAAATAAATCTAGAAAAAAAAGAGAATATGGCACAAAGTTTGACTAGAGTTTCAAATCACAAAAAATGGAAAGGGAAAATCATACACTAGAGATGATCAAGTGATTTTCAAAATAGAAGACACATGATTTTGGTTCAAAAAAGGTTTGAATTTGAGCCAAAGAGGATTAGGATTTTCAGGAGAGGAAGAATTGTCATGCAATAGCACTTGTTGGGCATCTTTATGGCCTTTAAATGTGATACAATGATTGACTGGAATGTAAGTGTGAGCGACAGCCGTAGACATCTGTGCATAGATTGCTGACGTCTGAGAACCCAAAAAAAAAACTCCATTTTTAGCACACGTGGATGAATCTAGCCGAATTCAATCTAATTGAATCCTAATATTATTGGAAGCTTTTTCATCCAAAGACTTCATAAAGATATCAACTAGTTGATTCTCAAAATTAATAAATTGTAGAGATGTGTCACCCTTTTGAATGTGATCTCGGATATATCAATATATTTAATGAGAGAATGTTGAATCAATTTTTGAAAATATTTATAGCAGTTGAATTATAGCACCTAATTGGGATTTTCTCATAGATTTGTCCATAAATCTCTATGATTTTGCTTTATCCACAGTACTTCAACACAACAACTAGCGGTACCGATATACTCACTTTTAGTCATAGAAAGAACCACCGATTTTTGTTTCTTAGAAAACCAAATACTAAAGATTTTTCGAGAATTTGACATGTTGCACTTGTGTTATTCCTATTTAGTAGACTCTCAACATAATAATAGTCAGCATATCCCACTAAATCAAACAAATTTTTCTTGCAATAGAAAAGTCCTAAATCACTAGTCTCGCTTAGATATTTGAAAATGCTCTTTATGACATGTAAATTGGTCTCGTTTGAGAAAGATTGGAATCTAGCACATAAGCAAAAAAGAAAGAAAATATTTGGTCTACTGTGATGAAATCATACCACAATATCTCTTTATATCCACATTCTTACCACTTTCATTCTTATCTAATTTAGTAGAAGTGCTCATATGGGTGCAAGAGGGTTTAGAGGAGTCCATTCTAAACCACTTGATGGGCTCTCTTACGTACTTCTCTTGCTTTAGGTAAATATGTAACGACCCATTTTCCCAGCAAGATATTGTCCGCTCTGGGGATTGGGCCGCAGCCCAATATCCTCCCCTCACGGCTTTGTTTGGCGAGAACTTCCCAGAAGGTCACCCAACCTGGAATTGCTCTCGCCGAAGCACTTTTAACTTCGGAGTTCTTATGGGATCTGTTGTCAATTGTGCTCTAAAATGCGTTTTACTATGTTGGAAGGGTCTCTTTACATATGTTTCATTTCCACATACTTCCCCAAGCGATGTGGGATTGTGACGACCCTTTTTTAAGACCAGTCACCTTCCAATTCACCCGCGCGGACGTACCGCATCCGGTTCCGTTCGTGCGCCTCTAATACGGCCATTGGTATCCATCACCCGCGCGGACGTACCGCCATCCGGGTTCCGGTTCGTGCAGCCATCATACCTATACGTGCACATTTGGGTCATCACAATCACCCCCCCTCGGGGGCCCAACGTCCTCATTGGCCACATTTCCGGTTGGATACAGGCTCTGATACCATTTGCAACGACCCATTTTTCCAGTAAGATATTGTCCGCTCTGGGGATTGGTCAGCAGCCCAATATCCTCCCCTCACGGCTTTGTTTGGCGAGGACTTTCCAGAAGGTCACCCAACCTGGAATTGCTCTCACCGAAGCACTTTTAACTTCAGAGTTCTTATTGTTCTCGCCGAAGCACTTTTAACTTCGGAGTTTTTATGGGATCCATTGTCAATCGTGCTCCAAAACGCGTCTTACTATTTTGGGAGGGTCTCTTTACATATGTTTCATTTCCACATATTTCCCCAAGCGATGTGAGATTGTGACGACCCCCTTTTTACGACCCGTCACCTTCCAGTTCGCCTGCGCGGACGTACCGCCATCCGAGTTCCGGTTCGTGCAGCCATCGTACACATACTTACACATCCGGGTCATCACAAAATATATTTTTTATTTTTCCTAATTTCTAAACCAAGAAAAAGTCATAATTTCTCAATCATGCTCATCTCGAATTCACTTTGCATCGCTTCCATAAATTCTTTACAAAGCGAATCATTTGTTGTATCAAAAGTGATATCATAAACATAAATTTGCACTACTAGCATAACTTTGCTTTTATGCCTGGTGAAAATGTGGAGTTTATTTTCCTATCTTAAAGTATCTTTTAATGAGAAATTTTCTTAATCTTTTGTATCATGCTCTTTGAGCTTGCTTAAGTTCTTAAAGTGTTTTATTGAGCTTGTATACATGATTGAATTTCTCATAAGCTTAAAAGCTCAAAGTGATGTAATAAGTTTTTATGAAACATTCATTACTTATTTCAAATCTTGAAGATATGCTGGTTGAACGCATTTGAATCAGATTACATATTTTATTGTGAGAGTTTTCTATTTTATTCTTTAAAGAATTTTATGAATTCATCAAGAGTTTTTTGTTGCATTCAAGCTAGACTCATTACTCACAATCCTGTTTTCTTTTTTGAGTGTGGTGTCTATAATATTTCATATACTTTTGGTTTTTATCCCTTCATAGATAACAGGTCAAGATCTTTTATATTCCACCAATATTATATCTTTGGTTATTATCTCTTCTTCATAGATAAAGGGCTAAGCTCCAGTAATCTCGTTTATTTTCAAACCTAAATTTAGAACAATATTTCATATTTTCTATGGATCTCACTATTCTTTGTAAGGTTCATATCATTTGGTATCAGACCATAACTCTAAATCAGATTTTGTCAATCTTTATTTTTCTATTTTTAAAAAAAGAAGTTTATGCAAATTTCCAAACATAAGTATCTTTGATTTTTATTTAAAAAAACAATTGTGGTTCTCTTTAATTCTTCTATTTCATTGCTATATTATCATGTTATTTCTCATATTCTAGGTAGTTAAGTGTATTCTGATGTCTTTTTCTTTACTCTTGCTATCTATTCTATTCCTCACTTTATCTTGTCGATTGTTTGTTTCCTAAATTCTGCTACCCTTTATTCTTTCTTTTTAAGTGTTCTTATTCTTTTTTATTTGATTTTGTTTAGTTGAATTATTGCAAGAAAATATAAATTGAGTTTTTTTTTTAGATCAATAAAGAATTAAAAGAGCTTGTTAAAGAGTGGAAAAAAGAAAGAGTAGGAGCGCAAAAGAGGGTAAAAGCCAAAATTTCAATAAACACAATTGTGAGTGCCACAATTTGTGGAGAAACACATGAGGGAGTGTTTTGTGATTAAACATGTCCCAAGAAAGATTTAAAAGCTTGTCTGATGATTCTCAAGAAAAAATAGATTTCAAATTCTTCTTTAAGTCCTTGAAAAAAAGTTTAATCAAATGGAGATGAGGTCAATAAGTTAAATGATAAACTAGGTAAAATTGAATCTAGTTCGTAAAGAGGGCAACCACTTAAAGCTCCTATATTTCAACAGATGGAAAGGAATCCACCAAGGAATGATTATGAATATGATCTATCTGATGGTGATAAAGTTTCTAATGTTAATCTAAGACAAGTTGAGAATGTGATGAGAACTATAGGTATTAGCAACCTGAGACCCTTCAACAATACAGAATTAAAGATTTAGGATTGCCTTTGAATCAAGTATGAAAACCTCGATTCCAATCAAACATTGCAGACAAAACCAAAGTCATCAAGTAAGGAACTTGACCATAACTGAACTTGTGGTTATAACTAAATCTATCAAGTTGATATTTCTCAAGTTTTAACTTAAAGAATGCTTAGTTTTTTACAAAGAACCAAAGAGAAAATTCTCTCACAAAATAAACTCAAAAGTTGTGTATATTGATTGTTCACAATCAGTACAAACTTGGTGTTTATATAGGATACAAACAAACAATAAAAATATGATAAACCTTAATAAGTTCATAAATATAAATATGAAAACCCTAAAATGTCAAAAACTTAACAAAAATGCATTTTGGAATTTTTCGCATCGAATGGCCTCGTTGGCCACTCGATGTGCACGTTGCGTCGCCGCTCTGTTCGCCTACGTGCTATTTTCGTTTGCCCACTTGCTCTGTGTGGCTACGCACACCTGCCACGCTATGTTTTTCACTTAGTTGGCTTACAAGTTGCACTTCAAACATTTTTTTGGCTTTTACTTGTAATATTTTTGTGATGACCCGGATGTGTAAGTATGTGTACGATAGCTGCACGAACCGAAACTCAGATGGCGGTATGTCTGGGCAGGCAAACCGGAAGGTAACGGGTCGTAAAAAAGGGGTCGTCACAATCCCACATCGCTTGGGGAAGTATGTGGAAATGAAACATATGTAAAGAGACCCTCCTAATATAGCAAGACGCGTTTTGGAGCACGATTGGCAACGGATCCCATAAGAACTCCGAAGTTAAAAAGTGCTTCAGCGAGTGCAAATTCCAGGTTGGGTGACCTTCCGGGAAGTTCTCGCCAAACAAAGCCGTGAGGGGAGGATATTGGACTACGGCCCAATCCCTAATATAGCAAGACGCGTTTTGGAGCACGATTGGCAACGGATCCCATAAGAACTCCGAAGTTAAAAAGTGCTTCAGCGAGTGCAAATTCCAGGTTGGGTGACCTTCCGGGAAGTTCTCGCCAAACAAAGCCGTGAGGGGAGGATATTGGACTACGGCCCAATCCCAAGAGCGGACAATATCTTGCTGGGATAAGGGGTCGTTACAAATGGTATCAAAGCTTGTACCCAATCGAAAATGTGGCCAACGAGGACGTTGGGCCCCCTAGGAGGGGTGATTGTGATGACCCGGATGTGTAAGTATGTGTACGATGGCTGCACGAACCGAAACCCGGATGGCGGTACTTCCGCGCGGGCGAACCAGAAGGTGACGGGTCGTAAAAAGGGGGTCGTCACAATCCCACATCGCTTGGGGAAGTATGTGGAAATGAAACATATGTAAAGAGACCCTCCCAATATTGCAAGATGCGTTTTGGAGCACGATTGGCAACGGATCCCATAAGAACTCCGAAGTTAAAAAGTGCTTCGGCGAGAGCAAATTCCAGGTTGGGTGACCTTCCGGGAAGTTCTCGCCAAACAAAGCTGTGAGGGGAGGATATTGGGCTACGGCCCAATCCCCAGAGCGGACAATATCTTGCTTGGATAAGGGGTCGTTACAATTTTGTTCAAAACTCTTCTTTTACACTTTCAAAGGCATTACATTCCTTTAATGAATCTTTACCCATACTTAGAAAATCTTTGCTTGAAGCTTTACTTTTTGACCTTCTTGGTTTGTATAATTCTCTTTCCCTTCAAAGAGATTTGTTGTAAGGACCCCATTCATATAGGGCCGCTATGGGACATGACTTTACTTAAACTTGACTTTTACCCGTAAAATTTTTCGCTTTCGTACAACTTAAAATGAAGATTAAAAATCATTTTCGGTAAAACATTGACTCGGTTTTTGGGTCATTTAAATCATTTGAAATACGTGGAAAAACGTTCGGAAAATATGTTCGGGAAGTATCGCGAAACGTCGGGTTGAAACATGTCTGAAAACCAAAACTTGAAAAAAAATGGTTTGGAGCACATGACCTGCGGCGTGCACGCGTCGCTCAACCAACACGCGTGCAGGGCATGCGGCCATCGTACGCATGGTGCGCTGCCGATGCGCGCGCGGCACACCCTTAGTGTGCGCGCAGCACGCGCACGCATCACTCACCCGGTGCGCGTAGCACCCTGGTAGGCCCGCGCGAGGTAACCGATCAATCGAAACCCGCTCTTGTCCCGACCTCATTCGGCAGCGCAGCTGATTGATAGCGCCTCACATGGCCGATCGATCGGCTAGGCTTGGCCGATCGATTGCGCCTCTCATACGATCGATCGGCAGACCCCTGTCGATCACTTGGGCGCTACTTCAAGCACCGATCAATCGCTCCCTCGTGAGCGATCGGTAGGCTGGCACACGCACCCAACACAACCCCCGCACGCCCTGCGCACGCACCCAGCATGCCAGCGCGCCACTTCCCCACTTTTCTCACCTATTTCATCTTTTCTCCATTTCTTTCACCTACACTTCATACTAAACCTCCCTAAAACCTTTCCCAACCTCTCCAAACGTAAAATACTTCAAAACCCCCAAAAACACGACTCAAAAACATAGCTCAAAAACATGTTCAAAAATGTAGCGAAATTTACAAAAAGCAACTGCTTAGATCAATCTAAAAATCGAACATAACCATGCACAACCTAAAAGCCCAAAACAGTTTCAGTATTCTTTTCAAATATTAAACTAACTGTACATCCTAAAAGACCTAATACATACTCCCAAATTCAAAAGACTATAAATACATAACATAAACCACGAGACATCACCCACGAGTCAAAATTCGTCTGACTGCCACAACCAACCCCACAAGCTCGTCTTGCCAACCGCGCCTATACATCGGCCTGAGGCTCTGAGTCCTCATCCGTACGATCCGTACCTACATCATAGAGTTCAACTAATGAGCCTAAAGCTCAGTAAGATCATATAATGCAATGAGATGCACGTGCTATGCATGAACAATTAAAAACATGAACATACTTTACATTTATTTTGAAGTGAACATGTTGGTATAAGTGGGGGCTTATAGGGAAGTGGGAGACATTACATACATGACATGGGTTAGTAATTTTGCCTTCTCCTAGAGAGGGAGAAAATAACATATTTTTCCGCAGTGAGGACGATTTTTAACATTAGTCCCAGAGAAGGACAAAACATATGTCAAACCCCGTCCCACACTTAACCGTACTTTACATTTACATTTTTATCTTTCTTACTTTAAAACACATGCATAAAACGCTTTGCATGACTTTCTTGAAAACATAATGCATGAACATACATTGTGCATAAAACATAACATAACTAAAAGACAGGTCCTCGAAGCATAAAATAGACAATTAATCATAAACAAACATTAACCTAAGACGTGTACAACAACCTATCTACCTGTCAATGAATCCCGTAAAACATAAAAGCCTAGTACCTCTGTGATGTAGGCCTTAAGGGCCAAAGACATGCATACGAACTTACTTGAGGTCCGTGGAGTTTGCAAACCTTGAACGTTTTTCCTTGGCAATTCCCAAACCTATAACACACATAATCGAACCATTATCCACATTACATAAGCGCTAACTAACAAACTAAGCAAACATAATTCATATTCCATTCAAATAGCTTAAACCTAATCAACTAATATTCAAGCAATTTCCATTCAAAAATCTCGAATTTCTCCCTATTTCTAGGCTAAATTTCAAACGGTCATAACTTTTTCTATTCTTATCCATTTTTGACGATTCAACATGTTTCAGAAAGCTTATTATGTCTAGATTAACGTAGAATTGTCAATTTATAAAAGACAAATCAGAAACATGGCCAAAACATCAAATATGGTGGGTGCCCTGTGTTCCACCGATTTTGCTTAACCCAAAATTCGAAATTCATCTATCATGCATGGTTTTTCCATTAATCATTCATTCGAACCCTTAAACAACGTTCTATTATGCATTAGAATAAATTTGACGAATTTCTAAAACCCTAACTCTAAAACTATCCACCGAAATCAATGTATAATTAGCCTAAACTCATCAACTAACGTAGGGGCTTACCTTAAATGAAGAAAACAGAAGAAAATTAGAGAGGAGTGTAACGCCATTTCCCAGCAAGAAATTGTCCGCTCTAGGGATTGGGCCGTAGCCCAATATCCTCCCCTCACGGCTTTGTTTGGCGAGGACTTCCTAGTCGGTCACCCAACCTGATACTACTCTCGCCAAAGCACTTTTAACTTCGGCGTTCTTATGGATCCATTGTCAATTATGCTCCAAAACGCGTCTTGTTATCTTGGGAGGGTCTCTTTACATATGTTTCATTTCCACATACTTCCCCAAGTGATGTGGGATTGTGACGACCCCCTTTTTACGACCCGTCACCTTCCGGTTCGCCCGTGCGAACGTACCGCCATCTGGGTTTCGATTCGTGCAACCATCGTACACATACTTACACATCCAGGTCATCACAATCACCCCTCCTCGGGGGCCCAACGTCCTCGTTGGCCACATTTTCGGTTGGGTACAGGCTCTGATACCATTTGTAACGACCCATTTTCCCAGCAAGATATTGTCCGCTCTGGGGATTGAGCCGTAGCTTAATATCCTCCCCTCACGACTTTGTTTGGCGAGGACTTCCCAGTCGGTCTTTCAACCTAGTACTACTCCCGTCGAAGCATTTTTAACTTCAGAGTTCTTATGGAATCCGTTGTCAATTGTGCTCTAAAACGCGTCTTACTATCTTGGGAGGGTCTCTTTACATATGTTTCATTTCTACATATTTCACCAAGCGATGTGGGATTGTGAAGACCCCCTTTTTAAGACTCGTCACCTTCCGGTTCTCCCGCGCAGACGTACGGCCATCCGGGTTCCGATTTGTGCAGCCATCGTACATATACTTACACATCCGGGTCATCACAATCACCTCTCCTAGGGGCCCAACGTCCTCGTTAGCCACATTTCTGGTTGGGTACAGGCTCTGATACCATTTGTAACGACCCATTTTTCCAGCATGATATTGTCCGCTCTAGGATGTGTAAGTATGTGTACGATGGCTGCATGAACCGGAACCCGGATGGCGGTACGTCTGCGTGGGCGAACCGAAATGTGACGAGTCGTAAAAAGGGGTCGTCACGATCCCACATCGCTTGGGGAAATATGTGGAAATGAAACATATGTAAAGAGACCCTCCCAAGATAGCAAGACGCATTTTGAAGCACAATTGACAACGAATCCCATAAGAACTCTGAAGTTAAAAATGCTTCGGCGAGAGTAGTATAAGGTTGGGTGATCGACTGGGAAGTCCTCGCCAAACAAAGCCGTGAGGGGAGGATATTGGGCTACGGCCCAATCCTTAGAGCGGACAATATCTTGCTGGGAAAAATGGGTCGTTACAAATGGTATCAGAGCCTGTACCCAACCGAAAATGTGGCCAACGAGGATGTTGGGTGTAACACCCAAGTTTTTCGAGTTTCCGCTCCAAGGGTATTTTTGTAAATAAGTAAATTAGGTCCGTTTTGCGAGCAGGAGGTTTTATTAGGACCCTAAGAATTTATGGGGATTTTTAGAAGAATAAGTAAATTTTAGAAATCCAAATTGATAGTGTAACGCCGAATTACGGTTTTCCGCCTATAGTATTATAAGTCGTAAAAATAGTAAATTAGGTCCGTTTTACGAACGGAGAGTTTCGTTAGAACCCTAGAAATAAGTTAGAACATTTGGAGGAATAAAGAAGTTTCGAAGAATCTAAATCGACGGGTTAGTTAACGGAATAGGAAGAACGAATGGGGGAGGGGCAAACTTGTAAATATAGAGTTAAGTTTTATTATTATTAAATAAAAACTCTTCCTTCCCCCTTAAACATTTCATTTCCACGATTTCACTCCCTCCTCCTCCAGAGAGTTTTCTTTTTTTGGTTTTCTCTTCTCCCTCCCACGTTCCTTCTTCCTTCTCTGGCGTACTCTCCCTCTCGCAACGACTCCTCTCACGCCGGCGAATCAACAACAATTCTTCTTCCGATTTCTCTTCTCCAATCGATCCTCTAGGTAAGCCCTAAACTCTAGACACGTTTAGTTTCGGTTTTGAGTGGTTATTCATTAGGTTTTAACGGTTTAGGATTTTATTAGAAATCTCGATTTTGATTAGAAATTGTTAGGATGTTTAAGTTAATGCCCTTTGACGATGAATTTACTATTATTGAGGATGGCTATGTGAAATTTTGGTTATTGATGGATTTAGTTTAAGTTTAGAGATCGTTGATTTAGGATTGGGCTTTTGGTGTTTGGATTATATTGTTTTAATGTGTATTAGGATTAGGGATTTTAGGCTTGATCGCTAAGTGTGGTTTGAAAATTAGCTGTGGTATATTAAAGTAGACGTTATGAGTAACGTTTAGGTGTTTGAATTGTTGAGATCGGATATCGGATTAGGGAGAAATTAGTGAATGAAAATGTGCACGTGAGGTGTTTGATGAAATGCCCAAATGAGAAAATGGAAGTTTTAGGGAAAATAGTCTTAGCTAAGAGCTTAGCTATGATGGAATTTGTTGATTTATGATCGATTTTAATGCTCCTATTTGTGAAATGCTTTAGGTGGAGACGACTTTTTGGACGGTGATCGGCTTGCTACGGACGCCAGGTAAGTGGGTGCTAGGTTTCCGGCCCTTAAGGCCCTACATCGTGTCAACGTTAGGCTTTTGTATTTGGATGATGATTTTCTGATTGTGGGGTTTACTGAGTCAGGAGGTCTAGGATGTTAGCTATTAGTTGTTTGTAATGTTCGTTAAAAGTATTGTATGTCCATGTACGTTGTGAATTGTTTGGTGATATGTTTGATGGTATGTTATATGTGAATTCCTCATGCCTCATGTTTTGCTCAAATGTCATATGAAATGTCTCCATGTATGATTTACGTAAAGGAAAAGTAATGATTAAGTGTGGGTGGGACTGTATGGACATAACAACAAAACTATTGTCACTATCCACGCAATGGATCATGAATACGGCCGAAAGGACTATGTACACGCACTTGGCCTACCTCCCTGACAAGATCCCCACCTTAATCCATGTTAACGAAAATGAAAAAGAATAAGAACAAGAAAATGAACATGTTTTATGAAAAGTTATGCATTCATGCATACGTCATCTATAGTGCATTCCCTTACTAAGCATTAGGCTTAATGTTTATGTTGCATGATGTAGGTGACAGGTGTGAAGATGAGAGTTCTCTCGATGTCAACGAATAGGTGGTCGACGGATGGTGCTCGTGGCGACGGGGTGTGTTTTGGCTTGGCTAGATGGTCCGATGGTGTGCCCCAAATGGTTTTGTAGCGAATGGATGTGAGTTGGTTTTGTTGGTTAAAAAGGTGATGGATTTTAGGGTGTGTGGTTAGGTTTATTATTTAGGAAATCGTATAGTGGATGTAGGTTTGAAGTTATGCTATTTTGAATGATTTGATAATGTATGTTTTTGGTGATGTTTTAGTAAATTCCGTGGTTATGTTCGATGTTTGTTTTGAGGATTTGATTTGGCTTCATTTGATGATTTTAGGTGATTTACGACCGTAATGGATAAGCACTGTTTTAGAGCGATCCATGCAGTTCAATTTCATAGAAAAATTCTAATACGTTTTCAAGTACGATTGTGAGTCGTTTATTTGGGTGTTATTTGGACCGAAGAGTGTTTAGTGTAAAAGGGTTGGTTAGAAGTGTGTTTAGAGGTAAGTTGTTGTTGTGGAGGTTGTTGTGTTTAAAGGTGGGGTGCAGGGCGAAGAAGGAAGAAAAGAAGAAAGAAATAAGGGAGGAGGAAGTCGCCGCTCTCTGGAGAAATCTAGAGAGGGTGGCGACTGATCGCCCTCCTTGGCAATCGATCGCCAAGTCCTCTAGAATTTCAATTCCAGAGGACTTGCCTCCTCTTTCTCTCCTCCTTCTTTCCTTCCTCGCCCTGCACACCACAATTACAGAAACTTCACCCCCTTTTCCTCATCAAACTACCACTAACATTTCATAAAAACTTCTACACAATAACACTACCACCCGCATACATTTCACTCGCTACCTATCACCCGCTCACCGACTCAAAACACGTTTAAAACATAACCCGATTTCATAAAAACGAACTGCGTGGTTCGGTTTAAAAACTAAACAAAACCCTACGAAATTCAATAATCCAGCAATTCATCAAACGACAGTTTTAACAAAACATTTTATAACTATCAATCCATTATCCAGATCCAAACAACCTAAAATGTATTTAGCTATACAATTAACCTATCTAATCCACCGTTAACCCGAAATATCCCCAAAACCCTCAAAACACATACATACACCCCCCACTGGTCGGGTTAAGCATCGACTGCGCCAGCACACCCCGCGAGCCATCCTCCGTCAACTGCATCACTCCTCGGGTGGGGGAATCTCGTCCTCACCTAAGTCAAGATCACCTACACCATACAGACAATCTATGAGATAAAAATCTCAGCAAGTTCTACGTAAATGCAATGCATGCTGTGCATATGAGTTCGTAAGTCACGCAACATTTTCTTATCTTTACATAGGTTGTCACCGAGATCTCAACCCCCTAAATGGAAAGGGCACATCCTGCGGTTGGACAACCATTTCCACCTAGAGGAGAGGGGTACATGCTTGCAACACGCACAGCCATGCCTGAGCCCCACCTCGCATGACCATAAACATACATCAATTCATATTAGATGTGGTATTGTGACAGACCCGTAATCGATCCACACAATAGATCAATAGCCCCCTTTCAGGCCACATCGTCATTTTCTTTAAAACATAGTGCGAAAATTCATTTTCATGTTCTTTCAAAATACGTGATGCGTGAACAATTTATAGTATAATTTAAACATGCATCATACGTGCCATCAAGACAATAAAAGTAATTAAAGGCATAACCTATAAAATAACTAAACCTAACTACCCAACCAAAGCAATTTAAACAAACACATCACCAAAGCTCCTCGAGACGACATCGACGTACGGTGTAGGCCAATTGGCCAGAGTAAGTCACGAGAACTTACCTCGTGTCCGTTGCAATCCAAGCTCCGTTCACGAGCGTTGTTCACCTAAGAAAATTTCACAATTTTATCGTTAAAATGAGTTTAAACTATTAAACGTCCAAATTTAACGAAACCTTAACTAAGAAAATTCCTTAAAGCCCTAATTTGATTCATTGAAGCATTTTATCGAGCATTCCATGCTCGATACCTCAAAATTTCCATTAAAGAGTTTTTCCAAAAAACCTTAAAATTCTCAAACTTTAACATTTCTCACCAATCGATTTAACTTCGTCCAATAACGTTCAATACGTCCATTATATTCATAACTACGATAACCCTACTGATTTATAGCCATAAATCGCGTTTTTTACAAAACCCTAAATGAACCCTAATCGTTTAAACTCCGTAAAAATTGAAATAAACTTTCCTAAAACCTTAGAATCGTACCTAGGGTCGAGTTTGGGGAAGAAATCGCGAAGAATCGAGACGAACGGAGGAGCAATAGTTGTCGAAAATGGAGATCGCCGTGAGAGAACGCCGGAGGAAGGAGAATTCGCAGGGAGAGAGAGGGAAAATTGTGGAGTGAGAGAGAAGAGAAAAGGTTTTTGTTTTTAATTAACATTTTTGACTTTGTAAATTACCGTTTCGTCCTTCCTTTGATTTTCTATTTGTTTCGTCCTTCGTTTCGTTAATTGTCTAACGATTCGGTTTCTCCAAATCTCCTTATTTAGCCAATAAATCCAACTTATTACTAGGGTTCTATTAAAACTGTCCGTTCACAATTCGAACCTCGTTTACTATTTTTACCAAAGTATCTTTTATATTACGATAAACGTAATTCTTGTAAAATTAGCGTTAAGCTCCTAAAATTCCCGAAATTTTCTTAAAATCCTTATAAATCATTAAGATCATAATAACACTTTCTTTTCATAAAGTGGACTTGATTTGACATATTAACAAAAAATATCATTTACATTAAAATATTAATATTCCGTACAGTCGGGTATTACATTTGGTGTTTCGCTTTCACTTGTTTAGCGACTTCGTTCTTCATATTTGGCCACCAAAAGTGCAATTTTAAATCTCGATACATCTTTGTGCTTCCTGGATGTACAGAGAAAGAAGACGAGTGAGCTTCTGTTAAAATGTCCTTTCGTAGCTCTTCATCTTTCGGAACGTACCACCTGTAACACCCAATTTTATGAGATTTTATTATTCCAATATATAATGGCATTTGTGTAAATATATCAAATTAAGTTCGTTTTGCGAATGGAAAGTTTTAATAGAGCCCTTGTAATAAATTGGAATTATTGGTGAAATAAGGAAATTTGGAGAAAACCAAATCGTTGGTTAAATAACGAAATAAGTAACGAAACAAATAGGAAATCAAATGGAGGGGCAAACTTATCATTTGACAAGTCTAATTTATAAAATGCCAAAAACCCCTTTCTTCCCTACACTTCACGGTTTTTCTTCTGAAGCCTTCCCTCTCTATGGCGATTCTTCACTCCCCTCTCATGCGTTCCTTCTTCCAGCGACGAAAGCTCTTCTTCCAGTGACTTGTCCGTCACGTTTTCTTCCTCGATCGCGACCCTAGATAAGATTCTATGCTTTAGAGACGTTAGATTTCGGTTTTCGCAGAATTAGACGGTTAGGGTTTTGTTAGGTTTTTGTCAAATTAGATGGGTTACATTAGAAACGGCTAGGGTTGCCCTATTTATGACTTTAATGGGCGTATTTATGGATGTTGGTGGAAGTTTGTTGGTTTAATGGAGGTTGTTGAAGTTTTGGTGGTTGGACGTTTTAAAAACCTCATTAATGGGGGTTTGGATGTTCTTAAGCACAAATTGCTCAGTGAAATGCCTCAATAAGTTGAAATAGAGCTTTAGGAGATATCCTTTAGCTAGGGACTTCGTTAGTCTTTAGAATTCGATGTTCTAGGCCCGATTTTAATGATGGTTTCTATGGATTGATTTAGGTGAACAATGCTCGTGGACGAAGGTCGGTGTGCTACGGACGCGAGGTAAGTCTTCGTGACTTGTTTGGCCGATCCGGCCTACACCATAGAAGAGTAAATTATTTGAGGATATTTGGTGATGAATTGTTTAGCGTAGGTTGGATGGGTAGTCTAGGATAATCGTTATGTTAGAACGTTTTCGTTAGGTTCTATGTATTGTTTATGCTTTCCTTACTTTATTGCACAAATCCATGCTCATGCATCATGTTTTATGAACTAGCACAAAAAATGAATTTCCGCATATATTTTCATAAAAAGAAACGACTAATGAAAGATATGAATGTATGTAATTACGGTCATGTCGGGGTGGGGTTCAGACATAGCTGTCCTGAGAGGAAGAGCATGTTTTCCCCCCGATAGATGGAAAGGGCTATCTAACTGCCAGATGTGCCCTCTCCATATGGTGAGAGTAAACCCCCGGTGACGCCCATGCTATGTAACTAAAGAATGAAAATGGATGCATGATTTTATGAACCACATACGCATGGCACGCATTTGCATTTACGAGGATTTACTGAGCCATTTAGCTCATAGGTTATTTCTATGGTGTAGGTGACTTCGAAATAGGTGAGGATGATATTCCTCCACCCGACGCATGAGCAGGTTGATGGAGGGTGGCCCGTGGGAGTGCACTGAACAGTCGAGGCGTTTTGACCCGTGGGGGGTAACGGTTAGGTATTTTGAGGATTTTGGGTTATTTTGGGCTAATATGTATTGATATGAAAAATGGTATAGAAAGCACATGATAGGGTGCTTGGTACTGAATAGGGTATACGGTGATGTTTTGACATTTACTGAAATTGTTTGGTTGTTGAATTTCGTAGGGATTTTTGCTTAGTTTTTAAACGGAACCACGCAGTTCGTTTTCAGGAAATTTACTTCGTTTTAAACGCTTTGAGTCGTATTTATAGAAATGAGTGAGATTATGAATGATTTTATATTGTAGTGTTTGTTATGAGTTGTGTTTAGAGATAAATTGATAAAGGGATGAGTGTAGGGAAGGAAATTGGTGAAGTGTGTGTGTACAGGGTGTGAAGGAAAGGAGGAGGCAAGCTCTCTGGAATTCGGATTCCATAGAGCATGCTGATCGATCGCCAGTAGGGGCGATCGATCGGCGCCTCAATGGTATCCGCTCTGGTTATTCCAGAGCGGTTGCCGATCGATCGCCTGGGAGGGCGATCGATCGGCAAGAAGTGTGGCAACGCTCTGAATTTTCCAGTGCGTATGCTGATCGATCGCCTGCATGGGTGATCGATCGGCTGAATTGTGATTTCTCGGGGCAATCAATCAGGCGATCGATCGCCTGGCACCAAATTGCCACAGCCGATCGATCGGCTAAAATGGCTGATCGATCGGCTAATATTTGTATGGGCGAAATGCCCTCTTTGCCCTGGTGATCGACATAATTGATTTTCTATAATTATAATGTTTTCTTTAACTGAGTTTTGGGACGATTTCAACGACTAAGGCTTTGATTTAGCACATTGAAAGTCCAAATTAATTTAACGTTTTAAAAATGAGTAGAAAATGAAAAATTTTTACGAATAATTAAGGTATAGGAATAAGGGTCGCTACACCACCTATCCCTGAATTTCAGAATTCCGTCTCCCGAATAACTGAAATCAGAAGAGGCATCAGCTAACTTGCTCAACATATCAGTTTTCTCCTTTGAATCTATCTTTTGAACTTCCTTTATTCGGTCCAAGATGGTTGGTCGTATAGTCAGATCTGCGAGTACAGCTGACAACTCAGAAACCATCTCCAGTTTAAACTTCAGAATTTATGTTCTCAGAGGCATTGACATAGTCGACATAGCTGGCTGCATCGTAGTTGACATTCTGCTTAATGCATCAGCAACAACGTTGGCTTTTCCAAGGTGGCATTTAATTTCGATGTCGTAGTCCTTCACGAACTCCAACCATCATCTCTACCTAATGTTTAACTCCTTCCGAGTAAAAATGTATTTCAGACTCTTGTGATCCGAAAATACCTCGCATTGTTGTCCATATAAGTAGTGCCTCTATACTTTCAGTGCAAAAACAACTCCGCTAACTCCAGATCGTGAGTAGGGTAGTTTCTACTCATAACTCTTCAATTGTTTGGACGCGTAAGCTACCATATTTCCATCCTGCATTAATACGCATCCCAAACCAATCTTTGAAGCGTCGCAGGACACGTTGAATTTTCCATCTTCAACCGAAAGTACTAATAATGGAGCTGTGGTTAATTTCTATTTTAGTGTCTGAAAACTCTCTTCGCAAGCTTCATACACTTGTACTTGGTATCCTTCTTCGTTAAGCTGGTCATGGGTTTCGCTATCACCAAAAATCCTTTAATAAATTTCCTGTAACAGCCAGCCAGCCCAATAAAGCTCCGTACTTCGCTGGCATTCCTTGGTCGTGGCCATTCCTTCACAGCTTAGATCTTTGTTGGTCCACTGAAACACCCTCTTCAGAAACAACGTGGCCCAGAAAATTAATTCTATCTAGCCAGAATCCACACTTCGACAGCTTGGCATACAGCTGGTGCTGCCTCAAAGTCATTAATACTACATTCAGGTGCTCCTTATGATCATCTTCATTCCTAGAGTAGACCAGGATATTGTCAATAAAAACGATTACAAACTTGTCAAGAAAATCCTGGAATATCATGTTCATAAAGTCCATAAACGCCACCGGAGCATTCGTCAATCCAAAGGACATCACCAAAAATTCATAATGCCCATAGTGGGTCCTGAAGGCAATCTTTAAAATATCCTCTGCCTTGACCTTCAATTGATGGTACCCCGAGCGCAAGTCAATTTTAGAAAATACCCGAGCTCTTTGAAGTTGATCAAATAAATCGTCAATCCTCGGCAACGGGTACTTATTCTTTATAGTCAATTTGTTCAGCTCTCGGTATTCAATACACATGCACAGAGATCCATCCTTTTTCTTAACAAATAGGACTGGTGCGCCACATGGGAAAAAACTAGGACGTATAAAGCCCTTGTCCACTAATTCCTTTAGCTGAGCTTTCAACTTCTTCAGCTTTATTGGCGCCAGGCGGTACGGGTTCTTAGATACCAGTTTGGCACCAGGACATACCTCAATTTCGAATTTTATTTCGCGATCCGGTGGTAATCCTGACAAGTCATCTAAGAAAACCTCTGAGAAGTTTCAAACTACTGGAATATCTTGAAGTCTTACCTCACTTTGCTTTTGTGTATCCACAACGTAGGCTACCTATACATCCTTATCACATCAGTTGTTGAGCTTCTATGGAGGATATGATAGGCATTTTATGTTTCTTTGGTATCGCCAGATAAGAAAACTCCTTATCATTAGGACGTCTAAAACACACTAAACCCGATCTACAATTAATGGTGGGGTGGTGTCTAAACAGTCAGTCAATTCCCAGAATTACGTCGTATCCTTTCATACTGATGATGATAAAATTTGCATATAATTGCCGGTCTCTTACATATACTATATCGCCTTGCCCTACCTGTTAGAAGTGCATAAATTCTCTGGACGGTAGCATGACGTTATAGGGTTGGTCTGATGACACAAACCATAGATTCTCCCTAATCACAAAGTCCATCGCCACAAACGAGTGTGTGGCCCCCATGTCTAACAACACGTAGGTGCATTACAAATCAGAATGGTACCTGTAATAACTGTATGCTGTATGTCATCGTCATCTTTGATCATAGCAAATACTCTTGGAGTGGCACGGTTCGGTCTCCTATCCGGCATTGGGCAATCTCTAATATGATGGCCCTCTTTGTTGCATCTAAAGCAACGGCCGGTGTATAGCTTGCATTGCCCAGTATGACTCCTATGGCATACTGTACATTAAGGAAGTTGAGGAGCTCCATGTGGTCTCTTTCCTTTGTCCTAGTTGGCAGCTGTTTCATTGGGCCTCATCACGCCCCTGTTCTGTTGCTGCTGTGGTTGCCACCCACGATTCCTTTGTTGTTGTTGTTGTTGTTGTTGTTGTTGTTGGGGAACTTCCCGAAAGAACCTCTTTGGTGGCTCCCTCTGTTTCTGAAATTTCACTTCCATGGCCTCTAGCTGCAGAGCCTTGGCCACCACTTTCGTATACGGTGCCTCGTCAAATCTGGTCGTCATAACCCCTCGTAAAATTTCCATTTTTAAACCTTGGACGAATTGATGGACCTTATTCTCCTCGGTGTCCACCAAGTGGGTAGCATAGCGGGAAAGCGACTCAAATTTGCAGACGTATTCGGCCACCGATCCATATTGTCGTAGTTGAGCAAATTCAATCATTTTGCCCTTCCTCACACTATGGTCAAAGTACTTCTCGTAGAAAACTCTTTTGAATGCATCCCAAGTCATCTCTATTGCTGCTGTTGTTGACTGTACTGTGTCCTACAAAAATCCAGCATCCTTGGTGAGATGAAACGTGGCACACGTGATCTTCTTACTTTCCTCCACTTCTGCATAACTGAACATCCTTTCTATTGTTCAGATCCAATCCTCCGCATGAGTTGAATCCGTCGATTATCCGTCGAACACTGGCAGTTGGAGCCGCTGGAACCTTTCTCCACTAGTGTCACGTGGAGCATTTGCGTGGTTGTTGTTGTTCCCGTCATCCTTTCTCGCCATCATACGTTCTACCATACGTGACTGAACACCAACCAACTCAGTTAATTGTCAGATGGCGTCGTCCTTATCGGCTTCTCCTTGACGTCTTCTCACCATTCTAGGAAAATTCTATACATAGCAATAAGCTTAATTTAATAAACTAAAACTTGTATGGAAACTTAAACACTTACAGTTGATGGAGCGATCTCACGTGGCGGATTGCGCAGTCAGACAGTCTACAGAACCGCTTTTAAAACTCGGGTGCTCTGATACTACTAATTGTAACGACCTCATTCACATAGGGCCGCCACGGGATTTGTTCTGTTGTTTATAGCATTTACTTAGAAATCTGCTCCATGTATAATTTTATTAGTTTTTTGATTCGGTATTGTTATTATATTAGATCATGAACAGAGTAGCCATGGAAATGATGAGACGAAGGCCGAGATTTGTGAAAACTCAAAGTCTGAAGAAGAGAAGCCGAAGAAGACGATAGAGAGAGAAAAGCGAGGAGAGAGAGAAAATTGGAGTTTTAGAAGGGGTATTTTCGGGTTTTAACAGGACATGTGCAGAGCACGTGCAAAATTTAACGGGAGGATTTGAATTGTAAACGGCGATTAGGTAAAAAAAAAAGCGTTAGGGACTAAATGGCCAAGGACCCTATACGTTTAGAGTATGAATTGAACTTTTTCTAAAATTCTATAAAGAAATAGAAGATGAACCAGGCAATATATGCAGTGAAGAGTAGTATTAGAACCCCTGCTCTTTTACAGAAACGAAAATGTGATGGGAAACTATGAATTATACCTATGTAAAAACTTGAAAATTGGGATGACCCAAAAGCCGAAGCTGTGGAGATTATTAGAAAAGTTTGGGAACTAATTGATCAAGTATAGTTCTGGTAGATTCTGACCCAGCTAGAGAGAGAGAGACGAGGGACTCTGATGACGCTGGCGCTAATCATTTGCATTGCTTTTGAATCTTCTTTAAATAAACAACAATGAAGTCTTTCCCCTTCCCCTTATTTTTCTGTATTTAGTTAATATAAGCAAGGCCTCATGACCTAGCCCAAAACTAAACGTCGCTCCGAGCCTAAACTACTTTGACCCAATCTTGAACTTGGCATTTATTAAAATAATAAAAAATTTAGGTTTGGCCCGACCATAAACCAGACTCGAACCTAAATTTAGGGTCTAATCCTATTATCTAGTATTGTGACTGTAATCTAGCGCTGCAACTTCACAAATAAGAATAGTTGTTGCACTTACAAAAAGTAGGCAACGATTATAAAAGACGGATTGATTTATGATCTCACACAAACCATGTAGTCCACAGTCACGGCATGAGATGGAAAATAGCTATTGTCAACTTAGCTATACAAAGAATAAAAATCAAACGGAGATGATGTAATCTATGTTCAATTGCTGTGATTGTTGTAAAATGGCAATTTAGTTAATCAAAAATCAATAAAATTAGATATACATGTGTTACTATTTCATTGGTGCTTTACATGTTCTAATTATTGAAGAAGAAAAATATGATGATCCGCCATGTTAAGGTTAGGATGACCTAGATTGAAGGACCAAACCATACCAAGGTACACAAACTGATATCGTCTGGGAGAGTGAAAAAACATGTTTTTTAACTAAAGTTTCCCTCCCTACCTAATACAATGCGTTTTAAGCTAATCCAACAAACAAATCTGTGCGGACTCTTGCCCAAAGCGAACAATATTATACTGAGAGCACCAAGAGACATTACGAAGCCACTATCCAACCGAAAGTGTGGCTGACAAAGACGTCGGCCCTGAAGGGAGAAAGATTGTGACAGTCTGCTATGTGAAGGCAGGAAGAAACTAGTGTGAGGGCTCAACTCATGTTAGTAGAATGTGCAATATCACATCGCTAGGGAGAGTGGAAAATGAATTGTTTATAAGTAGAGTTTTCCTCCCTAAATAGTACAACATGTTTTGGGCTAACCTCTAGAACAAATTTGTGCGTGCTTCGACCCAAAACAGATAATATTGTACTGGGGTACGTTACACAAAATCACTCAGGATGTCCTACAGACGTGATTGAAATCGAGCGCATAAGCATACATTAAATAGAATGTCCAATCTCCTAGTCGTTAAATATTATAGAAAATCGATCATTCCACAATATCTCTTAATAACTACACTTTTACCAATGTTATCCTTGTCTAATTTTGTTGATGTACTCATGGGTGCATGAGAGGGGTTAGCCCAAACACGTTGTATTATGTTACCCTTCCATAATATGCTTTCTTTTGACGGTCTAATTTGAAGTCAAAGGAAAAATCTTAATTTTTCTATCATACTCAACTTATATTCACTTTGCACACTATCCACAAATTCTTTGGAAAGTGGTTAATTTGGTGCACCAAAAATGATGTCTTTAACATAAATTTGCATAATTAACATATCATTACTCCTGAGTTTTAAGTCAATAAAGTTGAGTCAATTTTTCCTGTGCCAAAAATTCTTTCTACAAATAATTTTCTCAGTTTTTAATACCAAGTTTTAGAAATTTGTTTAAGTTCAAAAAGAATCTTATTGAATTTATACAGATGATCGACTTTATTATGTGTTTCGCAGCCTAAAGATTATTTTAGGTAACTTTCTCCATAATATAATTGTTTAGAAAAAAACTTTTAACATCAATTTGGTATAAGTTGAAATTCCAGCCATTCACTATTTTATCTCTCCCCGGAATCTCAATTTGCCCCTTTTTCCTTATTTTCTACCCCTCCTCTTTTTTTTATAAATCTAAATCAAAATTTTCTAAAATTATACTTTAAAAAGTGGTAAACCCACTAACGAACACTAACCCATTTCAAATGGGACTAAGGCTTTTGATTTTTACCACCTTTTTCAATATCTTCTCCTATTTATACACTTCTTTCCATAAGCTTCCTTGTCATCTTTCCAACTAGGGATACACCCCAACTTTGTTTTTTCTTTCTTCAATGATATAAATATTTTATTGCTTGATATTCAATGTGTACAAATATTATATTTATATTCAAAATTTTAAAATGTTAATTTTGATTTTTTATCTTTTATTTAATTATATAATTATTACAAATTTATTATTATTATTATTTTGTATAACTTTCTTAAATATTTTTTTAAATTATTATAATGATAAATAAATATTATATATGCACACATATATATTGGTATAAGTTGGAAACAGAAGAAACTTATACATGTTCGGCTCGTTAGGCTCATATAGTCAGCTCGACTCAACTCGACTCGTTTGTGACTCTCTAGTCTGCTCGGATTGAATTTTTTTTTACAGGCTCGGTCGGTGACTCTCTAAGCTTGGTGAATCAAATATTGTTTGGATTGGCTCAGTTGGCTTATGTATCATCTCTACTTTTAGTTTTGATTTAAAAAAAAAAAAAATCTAAAAAAGTTGCTAGTTGGTTCAATTTGATTTTTTTTTTTTAATATTATTGAACTTAGTAGTGATTCAGTTTAGTTCCAATCGGGTTTGCATGAAAGAATCGAGAAATTCTACTCGATTTAGTTTACTCGGTTTGACTCGAACTAGTTTCCATCTTACTCACTCAATGTCCTGCTTTGGTTGACCGTGTGGATCGAAATTCTAAAAAATAACTTGGAAATTACCAATATTAGTTCAATACAAATTTCTAAGATTTCAAAATAACATTTTTAAGATTTAAATTACCAATAGTAGCTCAAAATAAATGTGTCAACTTAATTCGATAATCATCAAAGCAGTTATATTTAATTTATATTAGACTAACAAATTTGAGATTTGAGTATTAAATAAAGACGCATACAAAATATTGCTCTATTCTAATAGCCTTACACTCAAATACGATACTTACATTAATATATTATAAATAATTAAAATAATAAATTATTTATATTAATAAATTAATTATAACTGACTATTAAGAAGAAAAGATGGCTCGCAATTGCAAGTTAGTTATTATTGTTGTAATTGCCTTTTGACACGTCATCAAGACAATTTAATTATAGAATGTAAAATAACAAACACAAGACGTTTCTGCGACGTCGTTTTACCTGATGGATTACCGTTAAGCCGTGATTAATTATATCAATAGCAATGACGATGATCAAAAGTGGGAGCTTTGGAGCTCCTCTCTAATGGTGGCGCTTTGATTGTTTTCACGAGGGAGAATGGTGGAAATCATGGGTCGAGATATTAAGAAGGAGATGGAGAAGCCAGAAGCAGTGTCTTCTGTTATTAATGCCGCTTCTAAATCTCCGGCGGTAGTGGCGGAAGAGGAGGAAAATGTTACTCTTGCTCACCTGTCTCAAACTCCCAAGCACGAGGCTTCCTCCTCCAAGGTTTTTCTCGTTCTCACGCATCTACATTGTTTTATCTCTTTCTTTTGTTTTCTGGATTTTAAGGTTTTAAATATTTCGGAAAATTGTTCCTGGTTTTAAATTTCTTTGGGAAAATGGTTTTTTTTCTTGTTGATTAACGATTGATTTGTCGCATTGTTGATAGGATAGTACACGAAAGACAGGGGAGAAGAATGAAAAGCTTTCAAAGGTTGAGAAGAGGCTTCTGGATTGGAAAATGAAGCAAGTACGTTGAAAGAAATTCAACCTATTTGGTCCCTCTAAATCACTTTAATTAATTCTGGTTTTTAGGAATGATTGTGGATAAGTGCGTTATCTCTGAAACTCATTTCAAAGATTTTCCGGATTGAAATTTTGTTAAATTTGAGTAATCACGAATGGTTTCTGTGGTTTTGAAAATGTAGTCAAGGAAAGCTTGTTGAGTATGTTCTTACAACGTAATTTGGATGAGATGATGCTGAGTCTTGAATTTCCCTTCCAATCTATTGAATTCTGTAAAGCGTCGTTATTTCAGACTTGTTTTATTTTTCTTGGTTTCAAGTCAGAACCAGGAGGAAACAGACTATTTTAAAAGCGATCTAAAACTCAAATCCTCGAAGAAATTTCTTGGTCTCAAGAACAAGCATTAAAGCTTGTACTCCATTCCTTTTCAATAATTTTTTATTTATACGTGATAAAATATGAGGATAGTTCGGATGGCGGAAATGTGATGAGAGATGCTATTTTTTCTTTGAACAGGCTCTAGCAGGCTCTGGAGGAAGACTTACGAGGTCGGTAAAGCATGTTTACTAACTGTAATGCATTTCATCATTACAGAAAGGATTATAGAAACTTATTATGACTATGCAACCTCTGTGTTACCTGAAGCTTCGAACACTATAATGGAGCAAATGACGGTTCATACTCTCCAGGTGAGTTTAAGTCTTCTGCTGTGATTCGAGCTCTGGAGGTACGATCAAATCTAGAGCCAGAATTTCCTAGCTTTGTGAAGTCATTGGTCAGATCACATGTTGCTAGTTGTTTTTGGATGGTAAGCATCATTAAAAATGAATTCCATTGAGCTACTGACATCATTAAGGAAACCAGAAGCAACAATCTGTCCTTGTTTTCTTTTTTAACCCTTAACAGGGTCTTCCTGGTGCGTTCTGTAAGTCACACCTACCGGATAAGGATGTTACAATCACCCTGGAAAATGAATCTGGAAAAAATTACCAAGTAAAATACATTGCATACAAGACTGGGCTAAGTGCTGGCTGGAGACAGTTCTCTGTCGCACACAAATTGCTCGAGGGAGATGCTTTGGTTTTCCAATTTATCAAGCCTGCTAAATTTAAGGTTACTGTTAAGCAGTTTTTTGATCGTTATGATTCGGTAAAAAGGATCAATTAATGATGTGTTGGTAATAGTGAATTTATCTGAATTCGGTAAAAAGGAACAATTAATTTGTGTCTGCCTCATATACTTTTGGTTGATTAGGTTTACATAATAAGAGCGAATGATCGGACTGAAGTGGATGGGGCTCTCGGGCTACTAAATTTGGACGCTCACACAAAACAAAATGATGCAGGTAAGTCAACCCAACAAAATTTACCAATCCACTTGAACTGTTGTTGTAAATATTGGACTGTGTTTTCTTGGTCTTTCCAGAGAAAACTATTCAAGAAGTTGATAATACGAGTAGAGGTATAAGGAACAGGAAACAACTAAAGAATCATTCCCTAGCTGTAGTTGAAAAGAATACAAAACCTGCCCCGGTGAGATCTGTTCGCAAGCAGTCACCAGAACGACACGAAAATGAAAGCGAAGAGATCGGTTCAGAAGTTCTTGGAGGTTTCGAATTCTCCGGACCAGTGATTCCTTTCCAAGATGTTAAAAATTTTGAGGGTTTTCACATTGTGATCAATGGATTTTCCATTGACTCTGAGCTCCCTGAGGATACCAGGAAAAAGTATTACAAGCTCTGCTGCAGCCAAAATGCGTATCTTCATGAAAACTTTACGCAAGGTATGAGTCGTAAGTTGATTGTTGGAACTATCTCTGACGTGACCAGAATTGCTGATGCCATTAGAGCTAGCAATCTTGCCACTTCTGAGGACGATTTTGCTGCATGGGATAAAACTCTCAGAGCCTTTCAGCTTTTCGGCATGAATGTTGGATTTATACAAACCCGGCTTAGCCACATTGCAAATCTTGTGTACAAATCAGAAGAAGCCATTGATGCTAGGAGGTACGTAGAAGGAAGAGCAGAGCGGGATCTGGCAGAAGATGAGATAAGAACCGTAGAAGAAAAGCTAGCGGAATTGAAGGAAGCTTGTAGAAGATTTGACGCTGCGATTGAGAATCTGAATTCGAAAGCAGAAAATTACGAGATAAATTTCTTGAAAGAAGCTAAAGCCCCCTGGTAAACGTTTTCCAGATACATACTCTCCGGCTGTGAATACCTAAAGAAGTTTGTAAAAAAAACAACATAATTCTGGCTTCTAAAATATGATTTGATAGTTGAATGATTTTGTGAATTCAGCTTCGTTTTTTTGTTGAAAGTTTCGATTTTCTCTGTATTATACGAGTTCAGAGAGTGCAGTTTCTTTCTATTTGGTGTTGAATTAGTTAGTAAACCCAATATGTGACATTAAATTCTACCTTTCGAAGTTATTTTTTGTTGAGAGTGAAGAAATTTAGACCAATGTTTTACTTCAACAAAAATGTTTGATACAGTGCTCAAAATCAGCTTCTTGTCTTATTAAGAGGCACACATGAGTTAAGGGGCATGGTCCATAATAGTTTGATCAAGGAAAATGTTTTGACCCTTTCACAAAGCTTGGGTGGAAGCAATGGCGTTGGATATCATCAGCATCGATGTCTTTTCTTTCATAAATAGTGGCACAAACAAGTCATATGCACGAGCTTGATTTATCTTTTAAGGTAATTATCAAATTATGAAGTGATTTACCATCTGAATTATAAGATTAGTCGGTCTTTAAAATATGATTTTGTTAATAATTTTAAGGGTAAAGTACAATTTGGCCCCTACAACTAGGTGAAATGGACAATTTACACTGTAAACTTGGGTAAAGTGCAATTTGGCCCCTACAACTAAGTGAAATGGACAATTTACACCGTAAACTTGAATAATAGGAAAGAACAACCTTAATGTATTGATAATGAGCAATATGACCCCTACCGTCATATTTTTCATCAAAAAGTAACATTTTTTCACTTGTTTATTTTTTTTTTCGAAATGCCCCTCACTTTACCGAACCGAACCAGACCGGTTCAGCTAATTCTACTCTTTTTTTTTTTAAATTATATTTCTCGGAAAAAAGAAGACAGATGAATAGAATTAAAAAAAAAAAAAACAAAGTGCAATTAGCCGAACCAGTCCAGTTTGGTTCGGTCCAGTGAGGGGCATTTCGGGAAAAAAAATAGAAATTATGACGGTAGGGGCCATATTGCCCATTATCAATACATTAAGGTTGTTCTTACCTATTATCTAAGTTTACAGTGTAAATTGTCCATTTTACCTAGTTGTAGGTGCCAAATTGCACTTTATTCAAGTTTATGGTGTAAATTGTCCATTTCACCTAGTTGTAGGGGCTAAATTACACTTTACCCTAATTTTAAAGTTATGCTTGAAGATATAAATTGTTAATCACCCTGTAATTTAAGATAAATTTGATAATTACCCGATCTTTTGGGTTTGGAAGAGGTAACCATTTGTTGTGCTCGCAAATGGAGTGTTAATTGATTTCAGTCGACAAATGTATAGACAGATTAGCCTCACCTGGACTTCTGACGCAGCTTTCGCAGCTACAACTTTTTTGTTTCAACTTAGAACATCGCACTATTGAAAATAAATAATGATGGTCAATGGAGTTAAAGAATGCTACTGTGTGGCAAGTTCCATATATTTCTCGTATGACCTACTTTCATTTGTTTGCTCCTTGACCGGCTTTGGTAACAACAATGAAAGTCGAGACCTTTCAGTCTGGCTTTTGTTTGGATGTTTGGTAATGCGAGAATGACTGTCTTTGGTGTTTATGGAAGAAACAGAGAAATGATCACAAAATATGGTCTTTGATCTCTGCAAACATGAAACTTTGTACAGAAAACAGCTCATTTCCGAGAGAATAATACAAAACACAATCAAAACAGATGAAAATCAAACAAGAAATTGTACACCAAAAACCCTTTTCTCCAACATGTTTTGCTCTACAGCTCCTCTGCTCAATTCACCAACTCCTGCATGAAAATATGTAAAACCAACTTATTTCTCCATTCTCGCAATTCAGTTTTGACCTCTGTTTTAGATATTCTTGAAGATCTGTTGTTCGAACGGGAAGAATTGGATCATTCTTCCCAACCATCAAGTCGAAGGGACTATGCTTTTCAATGGTCATATGACAGTTTCCAGCATTCAGCTGAGAGTTGAGACTTCGGATTTGGAATTGTCATTTAATTTGTTATTGAAGTGTTATTTCAATTGAACGAACTCTTGGGCTCGGCGACAAGTTCAGCCTCTGTTCGTGAAAATTCTAACTTCACCAGATATCTCTAATGAAAAGGTAATTGTCTTCTTTTTATTTTGTATTGTTATGCTCCCTTTATTATCACAGTTGATAAGTAAACTTGAAAAGAAGATGGAAAAGTATGTTTTCTGACCTGTGAAGAATTGCTGAGAATCATTTTCTCGGGAACCAAACATGGTGTTTTTGCTTCAGCCACTTTTTCCATTGACACATTGTTCTTGCAAACCTTACCGGCGCTAAAATGGATCGTCCTCTTCAAGCCAAACTGGATTCCCCTCCACCTGGTCGAGCATTTCTGTCTTTCGTCGCCGTAGTCGTCTTCATCGTCAACCAGAAGCTCATCTCTCAGAGTTCTCTGCCCCACATTCTTATTATCCAACTGATCTTTAATGGGCAAGAGTCTGCCATTAAAGAAAAGCTCGTCAGCGCTCATCATGGAGTGGTTGGAAACAGAAAATTCAAAATCTGCTGAAGCTGCTGGTTTTTCTCTGGAGCTCCAGTCTTGCTTGGTTGAAATCTGGGTATCAACAAAATCATTTGAGAAGGAGATTCTGTGGTTCAATGGAGCTCCTTTTTGCTCAGAACTGTACGTATCTAAACAGGCCATGGATTTCTTTATAAGAATTCCAAAACAGTGCTGAAGAATAACAGATCGAAGAAGAGAAAACGAAAGGACCTCTTCTGCACTTGTGGCTTTTTCTTCTAGATGCTGGCATTTATACTGCATTTTTTTTTTGGGGAATTTCTATATATTTTTAGCCAATCATATTTCTTACAGTAATTACCGATTTGAACCAAAAGTATACGCTCTTTCAACTAAAAATTCTAACAACTAAAACTTTAAACTATTTAAAATGTAACAAATCAAATCCTGACAGAGCCGATCACCCCATGTTCTACATTTACCTTCCCGAAACAGCCCCTCGTTCCCTGTCTTTTCCATTTTAGAAAGTTCTCTGGAACGAGAGGTTTCTACTCCAGAACGGCCTCATGTTTCCTACCGCCTCATTTTACAGCGTGATCGGGAGCGGTAGGTCCCCGCCTCAGATCGGAGCTTCGTTGTCAAGCGTAATGTTTTAAGAACGGAGGTCGTTTTGGGGCGAGAACCCCTCGTTATGTGTCCTAATTTTTTGAGAGGTGAGAACAGAAAATCACTGTCCCAGATCGAAACCCTATTCTCAAACATAATGTTTAAGAATGAGATCACCGTCCCAGATCTCTCATTCTCAACCTTAATTTTGAGAACAGGGTCGTTGTCCCAGAACGGGAGCAGATCCCCAACAACATATAAATTTAGAATTAGAGGGGAGGAGCAGTGATCAGCTCTCCGTTTGGGTTTGATTTATTAAATTTTAAATAATTTAATATTTTAGTCGTTAAGATTTTAGTTTAGATGGTGAGTCAAATTAATTTCATTTTAGGTTTCTAATTACCCTATTTATTAATATTAACCAATACCCACTTGTTGTATTTAAATAATAAAAATAAGGGTAGCATAAATAAGTAAAAATCATTGCAACATGATCCTTTTTTTTATGGTCTCCCGGACATGTGCTGTTTTGTCGTTAAGTAACGTGCTCAAATTAGTTTTTTAAAGTAAGAACTTTTTAAAGATTTTTAATCTTTCAAAGATTGTTTATGTATTATTAATAAATTAAATATTATTGTCTTATAATTTAATTGAATGGACAACTAGGTAGACAACTTTGATTCAAGACTAAGTCCATGGTTAAAAAATTATTTACTTTGACATATTTAGATTGACTCACTTACATAAGCAATTGTTTTTTACACTATGATGAAGAGATATGAGCAAATAAATATGACCAGTAGCTTAAAATTATTAATTAGTGTAATTAAAATGATAAATTATAAATAATTAAAATAAGTCATTCATTACACTAATTAATAATTGTCAAATGAAAAAGTAAGATTATGAATAAAAGTAATATTAGTCAAATATGATTTATGCACTTAGAACCTATTGAAAAAAGACCTTAAGTTGCCTTGATTGGAACCAAGATATATCGATAAACAGAGATCATATATGAATACCTTAATTTTTTTGTAGACTACGAATACCTTGAATTCAAAATATGGAACTAAGACTCACGAGGATCTATTTGATTTGAGTTTCAAATCATCTAATGAATGAACTGAGATCTTTACATCTATGGTGTTTTGAAAAGAATTGAAATCGCATATTGATGTAGAATTTTTTATCCTAAAATTTGGAGAGACATAACTTGAATATATTAGAAAGGGTGCAATTTCGTCGTAATGAACGAATTGAATTAAATATGAGAAAATGTTTTTAATTCTAATTTCGTCAAAATTGAAAGTTACAGGACATTTGACTCAGTTCTGATTTGTTACAGAGGATTAGACAATTTAATATATTTAGCTTTTAATGCATCATGTACTTACAATTCTTTAATAACCGAATATAAACTAACTTATTCTTGTAACATGCGCAAGCATTCACTTTTTTGTGAAAATTTAGTTCAGGATTACATAAGATCTTTACTATAAACTTGTTTCGTTCAGATATAGAACACGTACTCTTGCAGCCCTAGATGTAACTATGAGATGAGCAGCAACATTTGAATTCTTGGTGATTGTTGTTAGCATACAACCCTTTTTACATCCTTATTCTCTTTATTTTTCCTTAGTACAGTACAAATTATATACTTGTACAAAACTCTGTACAAAACTCTACACATGGCTATTAATAAGCCACTCTTACAAATCTTTTACTCATTGAGAATAATAGAATACAGAATATTCATTCCAATCTCTCTCTATTTCTTCTCTGCTCTTCCTTTTTTTGTATTTTCTATCGTGGTATCAGAGTCATGGTATCTTTGAGTACAATTGTTCCTTCCTCCCCATAGCTGCTTCCCTTCCTCTCTTCCTCTCCATTAATATGATGTTGACCGTAAAACTTGATTCAACAAATTAACTTGTTTGGAAAGCACAACTTCTTAATGTTGTCATCGCAAACAGGCTGGATAACATTTTGGATGGTTCTTCCTTGCCCCCGCCTCAGTACACAAGACTCTCTATCTCTTCGAATCAATCCAGACTTTACATTGTGGCAATGTTACAATCACCTAATGATGAGTTGGTTATTCTCCTCCTTTTTCGACAACATCCTACCTCAGAGTGTTTGTTTCAGCACCGCATCTGAAATTTGGGTAGCGCTCGGTAGGATGTTCTTGTCGTCCTCTTTGGCTCGGATTACAGATCTCTGAAATCAGCTACACAATGTCTCCAAAGACGGTCTGTCGGTCGCCGATTATATTTAGAAAATTACAAACCTCTGCAACATTCTCTCTACGATTGTACTGCGACCACCTAATCTATTTCCTTGGTGGGTTAGGCAGCGAGTATAACCCATTTGTTACCACCGTCACCTACCAAGTAGAACACCCGCCGCTAGAGGAGATTCATAGTCTTCTGCTCATCTACGATTTTTGTCTAGAGAAGCAAAACTTTGTCGCTCAGCTGTCTCTCCAGAACTCCTTTAAAGCCAACATTGTCTTATTCAACAAATCGCCTCACCCTCATCGTCAGAACAACCAACAAATGATCAGTCAACCTAATTTTGCATTGTCTTCCTTTGCATATCTGGGCATCCTTGGGCCCCCTTCTGTTTCGACCCAATAGTGGCGTCTTCCTCGGCCCAAGTCCAGCTTTCAGCCCAGGTGTCAAATTTACAACAAACATGACCACACAACCCTAGTCTGCTATCACAGAGGAAATCCTTCTTTTTTTCCCTCGGTCCAAACCTTTTCCCCAGCTCCTCAGATGAACTCGATCGACACCTCTCCTGGCAGCTCCGCCTTGCAAGCGCAACCTTCCTCATGGATGCTTGACTCTGGTGCCACCCACCACCAAACCCCATCAAGCTCCTCCCTGCTCAATCTGACCCCGTATCATGATCTTGCTCAAGTGTCAATTGCAGATGAGAAGAATCTCTCAATTGGTGCTATTGGTAGTGTTATTATAGCTACCTCCTCCTTTCCTCTTAAACTAAACATTGTTCTTCACACCCCATATATCACTTCTAATGTTGTTAGCGTAACACAACTATCACACAATTCCGTGTTTGTTAAATTTCACTCAAATTCTTTTTTGGTCAATGAGTTATTCTCCCAGAAGATTCTTCTACGAAGTTCTCTCAATGATGGACTCTCCAAGACTCCTTCACAACCTCAAGTTTTTTCGCTCACTATTAGCTCGTCGGTGTGATGACCCGAATGTGTACGCATGAACACGACTACGAGGCAAATCACAGGTTGCTGGAAAAATCTCGGGACCTAAGCCGAGTGTAGGAAAATCTCAGACTCGAGTATAGGAAAATCTCGGGTAGTAAAAAAGGGGTCGTCACAATCCCACATCACTTGGTGAGGTATATAGAAATGAAACATAGGTAAATAAACCCCCCTAAGATAGTAAGACGCGTTTTGGAGCACAATTGGCAACGGATTCCATAAGAACTCTGAAGTTAAAAGTGCTCTAGTGAGAACAGTACCATATTGGGTAACCGACTGGGAAGTCATCTCCAAATAAAACCGTGAGGGGAGGATATTGGGCTACAACCCAATCCCCATAGAAGACAATATCTTACTGGGAAAATGGATCGTTATAAATGGTATAAGAGCCTGTACCCAATTGGAAATGTGGCCAACGAGGACGTTGGGCCTCCGAGGGGGGTGATTGTGATGACCCGAATGTGTATGCATGAGCACGAATGCAGGGCAAATCTCGAGTTGCGGGACAAACCTCGGGACCTAAGCCGAGTGTAGGCAAATTCTAGACTCGAGTATAGGCAAATCTCAAATCGTAAAAAGGAGGTCGTCACAATCCTACATCGCTTGGTGAGGTATATGGAAATGAAACATATGTAAGGACACCCTCCTAGGATAGTAAAACGCGTTTTAAAGCACAATTGGCAACGGATCTTGTAAGAACTGTGAAATTAAAAGTGCTCCGGTGAGAGCAGTACCATGTTGGGTGACCGACTGGGAAGCCCTCGCCAAACAAAACCGTGAGAGGAGGATATTGGGTTATGGCTCAATCCTCAGAGCGGACAATATCTTAATGAAAAATAGGACGTTGTAGTCAGTGTCCTCCCCTGTCCTATGGCATCTTCGGCTAGGGCACTCAAGTTTTCTTCTTTTGTATTGAATTTTAAAATATTGTAATATTTCAGTTTCCTTTCATAAACAAACTGTTTTATGTGCTCCTTGTCAAATGAGTAAAAGTCATAGTTTGCTTTTTCCATTGTCATCTTCTCATGCAAGTAATAGTTTTGATCTTGTGCAATATGATATTTGGGGACCCTCACGGTCTGTTCCATTTCTGAAGCTCGATACTTCTTATTGTTTATTGATGATTACTCCAGGTTCTCTTGGATATTTTGCCTGAAAACAAAAAACCAAGTTCGTAACACATTTTTAGCTTTTCATGTGTTTGTTCAATATCAATTCGAAAAAACTATTAAAAATTTTCAGTTAGATTGGGGTGGAGAATTTCAATCTCTATCTTCTGTTTTCAATCATTCGAAATACACCATTGAATTTCTTTTCTATACATGCCAAATCAAAATGGCTGTGTTAAACGTAAAGATCGTCACGTAGTTGAAATTGGTTTAGCACTATTGTTCCACTCTTTTGTTCCCCAAACCTTCTGGTCCTATGCATTTGAGATAACCACCACTCTCATAAATTACATGTCTTCCCCAGTTCTGTAAAACAAATCACTGTTTGAATGCCTATATAAAAAATAACCTCCCTATTCCTTACTTCGAGTTTTTGACTGCCTTTGCTTCCCATGTCTCCGACCATACACTCAAAACAAACTTCAACCTTGCTTTTCACCTTATGTATTTTTAGGCTACAACTCCAACCATAAGGGTTACTTGTGCCTAAATCCTCAGTCCAATTGAGTATATGTCACTCGCAATGTTAACTTTGATGAGCAACATTTTTTGTTCAGAGATTCCCCAACTTATGTCTCATCTGCCAGCACCCTCCCAATCATTGTTCCCTCCATTTTGCTTCGTCCTCTTCCTAATTCCATGATACCTAACTCTATAGTTTCTTCTACCCCATTAGTTCCTTCCTGTTCCGATCGCAATGCTCCTTCACCACCACCTCTATCACCTTCTCTTCCCAATGTCTCTCAACCATTAGCACTACCAATACTAGAATAGAGAGGACGCTCGAAATCTTCACCCAATGCGTACCCGCTCTAAAGATGGGATTTTTAAACTGAAAGCTTTCTCTATTGTTACCAATGATCAAGCAAAACCTAAAATTTTTTTGCAGGGATTCAAAAATCAGAAATGGCTTACTGCCATGTAGAAAAAAATTGCTGCATTTAATAAGAATGAAACATGGAAACTTGTTCCTTTACCCCATGATTATACAAAGTTAATCTTCATGTTGATGGTTCCATCAACATATATAAGGCTCATTCAATAGGTAAAGGCTTTGACCAAACCAAGGGCTTAGATTATGAGGAGACTTTCGGTCCTATGGTAAAATCAGCCACTATTCGCACTATGTTGTGCCTGGAAATTTCACAATAGTGGTCACTTTGTCAACTTGACATTAACAACTCCTTCCTCTATGGCGACCTATCGAAAAAGGTTTATATGCAGCAGCCCCTGGCTTTGTTAGCCCTTCACAACTATCAGTTGTTTGTCTCCTTAAGAAAACTTTGTATGGCTTAAAATAGTCTCCAAGAACTTGGTACAACAAGTTGTACACTGCTCTCCTACAATGGAGTTTCTCGGCATCAAGACCTGGCAATTCTCTAATTTTCTTCTGCAACAGTTCGTCAATTATTATCATGATGGTTGATGTGAACGATATTATAGTCACTGGCAATTCTAATACTCTTATTGATAATCTCGTCTGATATCTTGATTCCAAGTTTACAGTTCGAGACCTTGGAGACTTAAAATATTTCCTTGAGTATCTCTGTTGTACGAACTTCAACAGGTCTACATCTTAACCAATCCCCGCTATGTCGAGGATCTTCTCCTTCGAGCTAGAATGGCGTCAAGTAAGCTAGCCCCAACACCAATGGTGTCTAGACCTTCCCTATCAAAAAATTCAGGTGTTCCGAGAGCTGATGACTCTATCTTTCGTCGTATTATTGGAGCTTTGCAATAATGCAGTGTTACTAGACCTAACATTTCATCTGTTGTGAACAAAGTTTGCAATTTATGCACGCTTCATCTGACATTCATTGGCAAGCTATCAAATAAATTATTTGGTATCTTCGAGACGCTACTTCTCTTGGTATATTTTAGTCACCCTCTTCTGATCTTAATTTACAGCACTTCATTGACACGGATTGGGCTTCTTGTAACAACCTTGAATTTTTTGTAAGATTTAATTTTGTATTCAAAAACAAGTTTATGTTTTATAATAATATTATAATAATTATAGAGTATTTGGAAAAAATAGTACAAGTATAAGCCAAAAGGACGTTTGGAGTGAACATTGTAAAGTCAACCAAGTGAAAAACATGAAGTAGTGCAAGTAGCAAGGCGTTGGGAGAGTTAGAGGCCCAAAAATGCATTTTTAGTAATTTTTGACATTTTAAGGTTTCCAAATTTAATATTTCTGAATTTATTAAAATTTCCAATATTTTTAGGGATATTTAAATCTTATTTAAACATTCATCTTGTACCAATTTATACACGTTAAACCTAGCCCTTATTTTGCTTGAAACTCGCGAACTACCTCTTTGTTTCTGCAGAATTTTTAAGGTAATCCTAAACCTAATAGACTTCCACCTTCAAACAAGTAAACGCATGAGTTTACATGACTGAGGGAGACAATTAGAATTTTCATTATTGTTAGAGTTTCTCCATAGAAATATTTTGATTATGATTCTTCTACTCACTTTTTTTCACTAATACGCGACAACTCTATGGGTAGGTTAATTCAAAAGTGAAGGATACTTATCGTGAGCAAAAGTTTACGTACTAAAGACTCGATGTAAGAGATGTTTGTATGCATTGACCCATCGTTCTACATAACAAAGTGCTAGGTTATCTCTTTACGTTTTATTGATACTCGGAAATGTATTTTATTTAGATATTCATGATGATGTCGATTGCGATGTTTTATGAAATATTTTATTATTATTCAAAGATTTGATAATGATGATGATATTTCTAAAAGATATGTTATATTAGAGGCGGTTGAATATGACATTTTGATGGGTGTAAGTGATGTATTATGCGTTGAACTGTCGGTTTACATCATAAAATGCTAGGTTAAGTAGTTTTGTTACGATAAGACTTTGAGGACTTGTATGACGTTACGATATTAATGACTTAAGTATTTTTTTAATCAACTATAGGATGAGGTTTACGATTGATGTTATTTTTATGATTATATTAATGATGATGACGCTGGAGGATGTGTTATAGTATAGACTTTTGATTGTGATGACGCTGGAGGATGTGTTATAGTATAGACTTTTGATTGTGATGTATTGTTAGATAATATGATTATATTGACGATAATGTCACTCGATGATGTGTTATAATATCTTTTGATTGTGATGTTTGTTAGATGATATGATTATATTGACAACGATGTTGCTCGAGGATATGCTTTGTTTGAAGATTTGATAGATGTAGAAATATGAAATTTTTATGATACGTAGTAAGTTATGATAAAATAGAAAGAACAGACGAATTGACTCGAGGATATGTTATGTTTTGTATAGTAGGTTTATGTATGACTCATGCATCATGAAAAATAATTTATGTTAAGAAAAATTTAAAGAGAACAAAGAACAAATAAGAAAAGAAAGAAAGAAAGACTGATAGAAAAGAGAGACAGGAAGACGAAAAGATGAGATAATGACTGAATAAACAAAACTTTTGTTGTAAGGCGGGATACGAGCTGACTGTCCCATAAGGCGATATCATGAGGTGTCTTCTTGCTTCCCTAGACTGAACTACTTCCAAAAAATGGACTGTATATAATGTGAATCGAGGAGCGATAAATCTCAAAGTCAAGGGTCATGATCTATTAAAAGATAAAGGAAGTCCAACGAACAAAACTTCATATGGTTTAGTCCTAGAAACCCGAGAAAAAGAATCATCACAGTATAAACAAATGACTATGAAAATAAAGAGCTTTGTAACATGGAAGTGGGCCCCACAAAATTGGCAAAAGAAGAATCACGAGGCATAGAGTTGGGCTCCACAAATTCCAATGGATTGGAAGAGAGAAGGGTAAAGATTCACGCAAACTACAAAGAGATAAAGATTCACGTGGGTTGGAAAAATATAAAGATCCACATGACTTGGTTTATAATGTGATCCAAGTTGAGAGCAAGTCAAAGCCCAAGAACAAGAATCCAATTGATGAGACGGCGACCCGATGACTAAAGCAAGAAACCCAAGATTATTGGAAGATATTTTGAAGAAAGAGTGTGGCGCACATGCATACGTCATAATTAAAAAGGAGGGTGCAACGCACATGTGCATGTAAGAATTAAAACTACATATGTCATGCACAAGCACATGTAAGAATTAAAAAGAATATGCGTCAAGCACATTCGTATATGAGGATTAAAATGGTCACATGCACAAGCACAAGCACATGCAAGTGCAAGCAAATCATACAAATCTCGTAAGAAAAGATCTTATCCAGCCGAATCTACTAAAAACAGTTCAAATCACGTTCAAACATAGTTTAAACAAGAGATGACATCCGATCATCCAAAGGATCTTTATCCCACAAAAATTCTTAGTTATTTTATCGTTTTATTTATTTTATTTTACTTAAACATGTAGCCTATTTAACGGCAAAACACTTTTGATTTAGAAGAATAAGTTTGAATTTAAAAATTGAGTTTTTTAGAGAGGATTTCTCTTTAATTATTTGTGAAGAACAACGATTTTCTTCAAGTCACGCTTGAAAAATTTCAGTTGATAGCTTTGGTTCTTATCAACGAGTTTGGTCTGGGTCAAGCTCCTGTTTTGATAGTTTTGGTTCTACCAACAGGTGTGGCTCGGGTCAAGCTCATGTTTTGATAACCCATCGAATTCTTCTTTTGTGATCTTAGTTTCTTACTTTATTCTTGAATCAAAAAGGCATTCCTTTGACTTATTCCGCATTGTTGTCGGGTCCTGGGTCTTTTCGATCTGAGGTTCGCATCAGTATATCAAAACTAAAGTAAAAAATAAAAAACTCAGTGAGAAAGAACCGCGATAAGACTATTTTTATGAAAATTGCATTTACATACATATTCATGATAGTTTATGAATCTCTTACTAAGTGTTAAACTCATAGTTTAAACTTTGTGATGTAGATGAGAAATTTTTATGATGCATACGATGAAAGAAACAAATGAAAGATGCAGTTGAAGTGTAACACCCAAAATTTTCAATGTTACTACATATGCTCAGAAACGAAGAATGTTAATGTCATTTCGCGAACGAAAAATTTTGTTAGAACTTTAAGAATTTAAATTGGGAGGTTAAATGGAATGAAGAATTTACGAAGAATCTAAACCGACGGGCTATATAACGATTTAGTTAGAGATTTAGGCTGAAGAGCGAAATGGTAATTTGGATTTTTAATTTTATAAAAATTCTTTCTTCTCCCTTTTCTCTCTCTCGCTCCACAATTTTTCTTCTTCAGAAAGCTCCTCTCCTCTCTCCGATTTTCTCCTCCATTTTCTCAGGCGATTCACTTCGCCAGCCACGATTTCTCCTCCACGATCGATTCCTCTTCCGTTTTTCTTCAAGGATTAAAGCTTTAGGTAAGATCTATGTGGTTTATACGTTAAGTTTTTGGTTAGTGTTGGAGATTCTAGGGTTTTGAAATTATAGAGTAATGTTAGTAATTGATGGGTTTTGCGTATTAATGGTTATTAATAGTAGAGTTTTGGATAGGTTGGTGGTTAAAAACCATAAATGCCATTAATGTTGGAATGATTGTTCCCTGCACATTGAATTTCTGAATTTAATAGGTTGTAATCAATTTTTAGCTGTGAGGTTGTTATTGTCTTAAATGTTGGGGATAGTGTATAATGCGGGGAATCCATGCCGAAATTTCTAGGAAATTGTCTTAGATAGGAGTTATGTTTAATTTTGAATTCAGTTTGTGTAGGACTGATTTTAATACTGAGATGTGAAATGTCTTAAGTGGAGAAAGCTTAAGGTGAAGTGCACGGCTTGCTAAGGAATCCAGGTAAGTGTGTGTATTAGGCGTTCGGCCATTAGGGTCCTACATCGCAAGGGTACTAGGAAATTATGCGTGATAGTTGTTTTGAAGAGTATGTTTTATTGAGGGCTATGTGATGATGAATAGAGTTATGTAGTTCTTTGATAGATGACTTTATTTCAAATAGAATGATGTATATATGTGCATTCATGTATACGCATCATGAAATTTCTCAAAGAGCATACGAAAATATTTTACATGCATTATTTAAATGAATAAGATAAGAACATGTAAAGTATGTAACTAGTTATGCATGAGACGAGGTGAGTTGGCTATGATATTGTCTCTCTCGGAGGACCACGATTCGTCCATGCATTGGACCATGAAAACTGTCCAAAAGGACTACGATTTGTCCATGTGTTGGACCATGTTAATGTCCGAAAGGACAACGAAAATTGTCCGAAAGGACCACGATTATGATTCCCTTGTCACTCCCCATTCGTGTCCCTCAACCCATGTCAAGTGAAAGATGAAATAAGAAAACGAACATGTTTTTATGAAGTATGCATTCATGATCATTCATATACATGTTTACACCTCTTACTAAGCATTAAGCTTATAGTTTAAACCTTATGATGTAGGTGACGAGTTTGAAGGTGAGGACGTCAAACCTCATGATGACGATGTTTAAGTTCGATTACTAGATGGTGCTCATTGCGGGAGTTTGTTGTTGATGCGGCGATTTTGACCTGTGGGTAATGCTCCAAGCACGTTTTTGGTAAATGTATATAATATGGAAAGTATGGGTAGTAAAAGATTTCTTATTTTGATGAATAATGGAATTGCTTGGGGGTTTTTATGTTTTGAAAGAAGATTTTAAGTTCAAGTGTTTACACCCGTTTTCAAGTTTTCTGCTACGCGTTTTCCACTCGATTTTTCCTACGATTTTATGGATTTGATGATCTTTAGATGGAATTGGGATTTATGGAAGTTAGGAAGGATATAGGAATGATTTTGAGGTGTTATTAGGTGAAGTCTTGACGTCTATGTTTATGTTTTTTTAAAGTCTTTTTGGGATCGTTACGTTTTAAGATTTTCAAGTGTTTGAGGGGTTGAAGATGTTGGGGGATAAGTTGAAGTTTAGAGATGACATGAGGCGATTAGAAGATGAGTCGAAAGTGTAAATAGTTGTGAGAGGAAAAAAAATGGATGGACATTCTGCTTTCAAGTGTCGACCGAAATCCTAAGATGTCAACCGTATTCGATATGTGTTGACCACTAGGACCGACCGATGAAAACAAAGAGAACCAAAGTGTCGATCGAAACCTATAGGTGTCGACTGGATAGTGTAAAAACTGACAGTAGTGTCGACTTGCGCATGCAGGTGTCGACCAGTTAGTATAAAATTGATGGAGGCGTCGACCCCAAGGTCGATCGATGAAAACAAAGAGAACCAAAGTGTCGACTGAAACTTATAGGTGTCGGCCAGTTAGTGTAAAAACTGACCGTAGTGTCGACCTGTGCATGCATGTGTCGATCGGTTAGTATAAAATTGATAGAGGTGTCGACCCCGAGGATCGACCGATGAAAATAGAGAGAATCAAAGTGTCGACCGAAACTTATTGGTGTCGACCGAGATTCTTTTTAAGTGTTTCAAAACTTGAACTTTGTTTGGCTTAATTTTACAACGAGTCTCCTACGCAACGTTAGTTTCCGCTGCAAAGGTTTAAATGTTTTAAACGATTTAAAGTAATAACGTAATTATTTTTTGAGCATTTTCCACATATTTCAAATGATTTAAACGGCCCAAAAACTGAGTCAACGATTTATAGAAAATGATTTTAGTCTTCGATTTAGAGTTTTAATAGTTTGCAAAAAATTTCACGTCAAAAATGTATTAAATAAAGTGAAAGTCACGTCAAGTATGGTGGCGACATACGGGTCGCTACATGAAGAGGTGCTTTCATGGCAAGGTTATTTGGTGTTAATGCAAATAGTAATTAAGAAGCTATGAATAGAAAAACTTATATTTTATTTCTATCGGAGTTAAAAAGAGATTTTATATCATTTATTGTTTCGTTATTTTTTTAATGGATGAATTTGTTAAATATTGTTTTCAAAAAACTATTTAAGATCTTTGATTTGATTTTAATAAATACTTACCGATTTTAAGACTTCCGTTGTATGTTTTCAATAAAGTGATTTTAAAATTTTAAGTGAACCCTTTTAAAGAAAAAATAAAGTACAAGCGGTACGCTACAGAGCTTTGCACTTCTTGCCTTGATGATCGGAAGAGCACAAGTGCCTTTTGTATATTTCTAGGTCCAAACTTAATATCTTGTTTTCATCAAAACAAAAGGTCGTTTCTCAGTCAAACACTGAATCTGAATATAAAAGCATTGCAAATGGTGCAACTGAGGCTTTATGGCTCCAATCCCTTCTCAATGAAGTGGGTGTTACCTCATCGGAGGTACCTCTAATTCTATGCGATAACCTAATTGCTACATATTTTGCCTCCAACCCAATTTTGCATACAAAGTCCAAATATGTGGATATCGACTATCATTTTGTGCGGTAAAAAGTTCTCAACAAATTACTTCGAGTACATTTTACGCCAGCCGAAGGACAAATTTCTAATGCCTTCACAAAGCCTCTTTCCATATCAAAATTCTAACTATTTCGAGACAAGCTTTTTGTCTAAAGACCACCAGCTTGCGAGGGGGATGTTAGTATACAATTCATTTTACATAATTATTCTCTTTATTTTTCCTTATTACAGTACAAATTATATACTTGTACAAAACTCTACACAGGGCTATTAATAAGCCATTCTTACAGATCTTTTACACATTGAGAATAAAATACAGAATATTCACTTCAGTCTCTCTTCTCTCTCTCTCTTTCCTTTCTATTCTTCATTCTTTTGTGTTTTCTATTGATTGTTGTGCAATATATGTATCAATCTCAAATGTACACTGTCACAATAAGTAATATTATGATTAAGATCGAGTGTCGAATTTAAGAAGAATAATTTATAAAAGTTTTCTATAAAATAATTTTGAATTTCTACTTTCAGAGTAAGTAAAAAATATAATTTTTATGAATGATGAGATAAATAACTAAGAACCAAAAGAAAACAATTTAACAAATGAGATAAATATAGGAGGAAGATGATTAAAATTCCATTTTGTAGCCCTTTATGCTTTTCTTTTACCTGTCACACCGAAACTACGCCAATATCACTTAATTAACTCAAAATCATATAAAACATAACTCAATAATCTGTCGATCTACTTTATTATATTTTTTTATCAAGTATTTTTATAGGTCTATGTTAAAGTATGACAAAGATAAAAATGAATTCGTTAAAAGTTGTGTCATAAAAATCTATTTGTCTACATTAATTGCATAAAAAAGTTAACTTGAAATTAAGAATTCTAGTTGAATAATATGTAGTTAGAAGTCATTATTTTTCACATATGAAAACAATTTATGATTCACATAACCGTCATTTTACCTTCATAATAATGAAGTACAATGTTGAAAAACTCATTAATAAAACTATCGCAAATCTAATAACACATATATTTAAAATATAAAGTTTGGTACTTTATTCTCTCAATTTAAAAAATGATGGGAAATCAATAAACTAAAGAAAAATAATTAAGCATAGTCTAGAGTAGAAGAAAAAGCAAATAAAATAGTAAAGGATCCTCCTTGGTCGTCAATTGTTGAAGACTCTTTAATGTAGCATTTTTGTAGCACTCGCTTCTCTCTTCTCTACCTGTAAAGAATTTGCTTAAATCTACAAAAAGAAAATCTCAAACTCCAAACTAAAACTCTGATTGTAAAGACTCTCTGAAATTGGATCGAGTTGTAGTTTTTATAAGGATCGACTTCGATTTCCACAACTTCTAGGATTTGGATATAGTAATATTTTCAAATATTTGTTAACTTTCCTAATTTGAATGTTCTTGCACGGAAAATAAATAGAAATCAAACGATAACAGGAAAAAGAAAATACAATGTTGGACCAGATTTACGTGGAAAACTTTTTTAAGAAAAAACCACGGGCAGAGAAACAAATCTACTATGAAAGTCAAAATACAACTGTGAGTTTTGCGACTCTAGCTTACATGAATTTATAGATAAAATAAAATCCTAATGAGATTCTCAATGTGGGTCTAATCGGCATGACCCAGATAGAATTTGGGTCACACTAAAAATCTAACAATCTCCACCTTGACGTGAATTCTACGAATGAGATTCATAGCTCTTGCTCGTCAACCCAGCCTAAGAACGAATTTGAAACCCTGAATTATGAAATCTCCACCTCGGAACGAATTTTGCTGCAAGGAACCAATTTTCAAATGTTCATCTACCCGTTTTAAAGAAATTTACAGACTACCAAACTATAAAGGTCTTCAAGGCTAAACTCAGCAACCGATGGTGACCAGGTTTAAAAACACTTCAACCTCGATGATGGCATCTTCAAACCCCACACAACATCATCTAAATCTGTGGGAGCATATCTTGTGTTTTGACCCGCCATATCAAATTTGGTCTTCAAACCCTTTGTAATTCCACTATAATTATTCTACCATACCAAAATATCGAATCTCAACTCAAAAGTGAAAGTTCTACTTCAAATATCTCTTCGCCTCAAAAAACACAAAATATCTTACCCAAAATCACTAGCTTCAATAAAATATTCACTCTTAAATTAAGGCAGAAAATCATAGATATCACAAAATTTCAAAAGATATCCTCAAAATTCAAATATTTTTATGATAACAAATCAGTTCTAAAATCAAATTAAATATAATCGCTAAAATAATCACAGATATCACAAATCTAAGTTGATTTGCATTTCAATTGAAAACAATCTCCAATATTGAGATATTCTCGAGATTTCAAAAACGCCACAAATCATCAAATTTAATCTCCTAAAAACCTTCTAAAAATATAAAGGAATTTAAACAGATTTTATATTTGGCAAAAATCTAACTTTGCAAAGGACATTCTTGTGGCAGACAATCGAAACGGCTTGACAGCAAGAATGGAGAACAGTGATGTAGTTTAATGGTGATTGACGATAAATCGAAAACCCTTCGACGAAAAATGTGTTGCCCAGAGGTACCTCGGCTCCAGAAAATGGAAAATGGGGAAAAGTAAGAGCTTTAACAATGAGCAGGATAATAGTTTTCTGATGGAGGCTGCACAACAGCGAATAAAAAATCTTCATAAACAAGACGAATGGCAGGGGGCACAATTTTCCCTTCTTTTTTTTCTTTTTTCTTTTTCTAAAAAATTACGAAAAACCTTGTTAGATGCGGAACCACCAGAGAGAATTGATGTTTTGACAACTTCGAAACCCGAATTCTAATACTAGGCTCTGATACCACATATTAGTATCTACCTCGCTGTGATACCACTTATTAGAAACCGAACGATAATTGAAAAAAAAAATGATGTGGGACATCATATTTACGTAGAAAAACTCTTTCTGAAAAAAACTATGGGCAGAGAAACAAAATTACTATGAAAATCAAAATACAATCGTCTAGCTTACAAGAATATATAGAAAAAATAAACCTTAATAAGATTCCATAATTTCCTTTTTAGCAAAAATAAAATAAGTCATTATAATCTACCTCGAATCTTCATAAAAATATACAAAGTTAATTGAAGTCACAAAATATATCAACCAACTCGAAATATTGCATTGCTATGGCAAACTAGTTATTTCTATAAAACAGTTAGAATAAATATTAATTAATTACCAAATTTGATGCAAAATTATAATAGGGTTTAAGTAGGGGTGGGCAGAACAGGCTCGGGGACCGAGAACCGAACCAGACCACCGGTTTCAGTCTAGTTTCGATCCCAAATCAGTGGACCACGGTTTGGTCCTCGATCCAAATGATTAAATCCCATCGATTCTCAATCCGATCTTCGGTCCATGGCTCGAAATCTTGAAATACCGGACCAGACCGAAGGTTTATAAAAAATACCCTCCCACTGATTTTTACTGAACGGTTTAGTTGAACCCTCAATTAAAATGTAACACCCAGTGTAACACCCGAGACTTTTATATAGCGCGTATAGGTCTAGAAGTACACGGTTAGAGGGTTAAAGATGTTAAGATGTTAGGAGAAATGAGATGAGAAGAAGAAATAAAAAGGGGGTGAACATTTGACATTCAAAGGTTGAAAAGTCAATGTTTCAACCAATGGAATGTGTTGTTGACAATTCAAAGGAGAATTTGAATTAAATGAGGTCAATCACGTTGGAGATTTTGGGAGATTGAATTGTGGGGTGGTTTTATAATTTTAAAAAGGTTAGTGGATGAAAAGAAAAAGTGGACAAAAATATTAGGTTAAAAAGGTGAGTTTTCATTGTTTTCTTCATCTTCATCGACTTTCTCTCTTCCTCCTCCATAGCCGACCTCCTTCCTCCCTCTTCTTTAATTCTCTCAAGGCATTTTAAGGTAAAACTTTATGGGTTTTGGTTTTTGTAACTTTGGATGAAGATTAGGAGTGTTTTTAGGGTGTTTTGTGGGGGATTGCATAGGGTTTGGAAACCCTAGAATGTGAAGTCCGAAAATTTGGGTTTAAATGTTAGATTTCTTCCCTATTTTGATGATTTGGTTGTTGAATGACTTGGTTTAGGTAGATTTGAGGGTTAGATTGAAGATTGGTGAAGCGTTCCACAAAAATGGTTTAAGAATACTTATATACCTGATTCTGTTTGCTGGATTTCGAATTGGTCATTTAATTTTTTTGGTTACTTTGAGTGATTCAATGGATAGTAGACGTGTAGAGGTTTCCAAGTTGGGGTGGCACTGTCGAAATCCGTTGCAAAACGAGGGAGTTATGCCCGTTTGAAGTTAGACGGCCAATTTTGGGGTAAAAAAAATCGGGTTGAGAGTTTTAGACATGAATTGTGTTATAGTTTTGTTAAGTTTAGTTAAGAATTTCCTTAGAGTTTATAAATTACTAAGTTGAGTTCTCGTCATTTTAGGTGAACGAACGTGTGATTTGGTTGGACGAAGTGAACGAGGTAGTATCGAGCAACCAGGTAAGAAGTGGATGAGTGTTTGTTGCCTTCGGGCCTACACCATAGAACGGTAGGGATTGTTTGTTTGTTTGTTGTGTTTTGCTTTGTGTCATGCATTGTGTGTCATGCATCATTGTTTTCTAACTGACGAAATCACGTGTTTTGCATGTTTGAGTGGTGAGGATGACGTAATGAAAGATGAGAAAATTGATATGCAACTTGGTCTCGAGTAGAATAGTCTCGTCGGGCACGTGGCTCGCTGAGCACCCCGCGGGGTATTTTACTTGAGATGCTATGCTAATGTACGTAATGCGTCGTGAGTATGAATACCTAGATATGTTCGTGCTTGAAGGCACAATAAGGATTCTACGATCGATTGGGAAAGATTCGGTTGGCCGTCCAGGATTGCGTTGGGGCGTGTGCCTCCAGTCTTGCTCCGTGGGTCAAGGCGTGGCCGTCCAGGATTGTGTTGGGACGTGTGCCTACTTGATTCACATGAAAGTGAAAGATAAATTCAACCCGAATGAAAAGAAAGCAACTGAGTGTGTGGAAACTACATGTTAGGGCTGAGTCGAGCATTTAGTGTGTTGTTGTGCATTATTTCCCTACTTGCTAAGCATTAGGCTTACGTTTTGTGTTCTGTGGTGTAGGTGACGAGTATTTGACAGGTGAGGTTGACGAGACCGCCGAGGATTAGGCTGCAGTCAGAGGAGTACGGAGCTCGCCGGTGCAGGCTATTTGTCGGGGCGTCTGGATCACTATCTTTCTTCGGGTATTTTGTGGGAATGTTGTGGATAGTTTTGTTTGTAAAAGTTTTGTTTTGAAATAGATTAGAATGGTGGAAGGTTTTAGTACTTGGTTTCGTAAATGTTTTCGTACTCACTTTGATGATTTTATGAATTTATTGTGTTGATAGGTAGTGAGTACAAATGTTTGGATTTGAAGATGTATATTTTCCGGTTTTAAATCGCAGGTTTTGGTTTATCGGATTTTAGGCGTTATGCCGTCCATTTTGATTTTAAAACAAACAACGTCGGGTTTAAGTTGCTGTAACGCCCCGAGTTATCTGAACCCGGTTCGCTACTCATTACTTGACCATGACTAAGAAATTTCAAATAAATTTAAAACTTCATTCGACATACAAAATTTGACGTTTACTAAACGTTCAAAACATTTGAAAACTTTGCAGCGGAAAAATTATTTAAAACTACAATGGGGTTAAACTAGCGGTGAAAATATTGTTGGAAAGATTAATGGAAATATTTCAAGTGTCCGGTCAAAAGAATTAAGGTTTTAAGTGATGGACTACTCAAGGAATTACAAAAGTCGAATTCATCTGCCGACGACAAAGTCAACAGAAGAAGCAGAAGTAGAAAACCAAAGGCTTCTGCCAATGACGTCTACACGACTTCACCCACAACTTCATCTGCCGATGAAGTCGTGAGAACTTCATACACCACTTCATCTGCCGATGAAGTCAACATAACTTCATCTGCCGATGAAGTCAGCGCGATTTCATTTCTCAATAGATAAACACACGACATCTTCCGATAACAACAATATGACTCCTTCCGATAGAATTAAAACATACACTACATCTTCCGATTCACTACGACAAACAGATTACTCTACATCTTCCGATTCGCTAAACGACAAAACCCCTTAACTCTCTCAGACTACACCTGCCGATCACTACTCGACGACTTAATACTCTACACCTTCCGATCGAACAGACTACATTTGCCGACACGTGCTTCTCACGTGACTCCTTAAGGCATCTGCCGATAGACTTTCATCTTCCGAGAGACTGACACACCACATCTACCGATAGACTTTCTTCTTCCGATAGACATCAACACGATTTCCTTCCACAGAACGCAATAAACCTCTACACATATCCACTGATACAAAAATTATTCAATTCCTACCAATGGACTGAACAACCTGTCTATAACCCGAGAAAGCTTCGACTATCTAACAGACTTAAAACATTTTACCAAAAATCCATTCATAACACTCCAAGTCATTGTATTGATCAAAATCAGTAAAAACATGAAAATCAGAAATTTTCGAAAACAAAGTCAAATAGCTGTAATCTCATTTACTAAAAACTTCATATACTCGATTAAATCATTATCCACTAAACCTCCACATCTGTAGACAACATGCTAAACCGCCCCATCAGTTACCATGCCGAAGCCTGAATGCACTCCTCCAACGTCCACTATTCCTCAACACGATCAGGAGACACACCTGCTAACACTTCTTCACCTACATCACAAAACTCATCTATTAGCCTAATGCTAAGTAAGTAAAGCAGTATATGAATGAAGTAAAATGCTGAACTTAAACTCCTAAATATGCAGTTTCTATTTTTTTTCTCATCTCAGTGGCATACGCATTCGTTCATAACATGATCTGATCCCATGGTTCCCTTGGGAGTGGGATCAATTCTCCCAATGTCTACATCCTCCTACTTAATTAAGGGGCAGATGAATTCCCTTAACACTTGATCTGATCCCATGGTTCCCTTGGGAGTGGGATCACTTCTCCCAATGTCTAAATCCCTTCATAAGTTAAGGGGTGGATTAGTTCCCTTAATAGCTTGTCTGTCGCATACAGTTCATACCTTACCATTCCTTACATGAAATTCATTTTCGTAACTTTTAACAAAACATGATGCATGGACAATAGAAACATTCAAGCATACATAAACCTACTGTTTTGTGATGTAGGCCCGAAGGCACAAGCAGTACTTTACTTACCTGGCTCTTGGAAATCTGTCTGGTTGCTAGCTACTTCGGAGGTCTGTTCACCTAAGTTCATACAGAATATAAATCAAGGCTTCACTAAACCTTTCAAAATATCAAACAGTGGTTCGAGAAATCTAGTTAGAAACTCTACTACCCGAGCATTCCTTCTTATCGCTAAAACCCGAATCTACACTCAATCTCAGCATCCTCAAAATCCTCACATTGCAATCCTCCAGGCATTTCACCACTATACCACAAGAGAAATAAGGAAAAGAAACTTACCTAAGTCGAAGGAGAACCGAGCGAGGAGAATCGCCTAGAGAGCTCGGCTGCTTGAGCTGAAAGTTTCCGAAGAGAAGAGTATGAGAGGTGGGGGGGGTGGCGGCTACAGTGCAATAAACCCAACCCTTATCCTTAAATACGTTACCCAACTTTTGAACATTGTAAATTACTCTAATACCCTTAACAAGTTGTTCAATAACCTTATTTAATTCATTACCTAGTCAAGTGTATTACTTTAATAATAAAAGGCTGGTTCGATAGAACCAGGTGCTACAATCTACCCTCCTTAAAAGAATTTTGTCCTCAAAATTCAGTACCTGAATAACTCTGGATGTTGGTCTAACATGTCTTGCTGGCGCTCCCATGTTGTCTCCTCTGTATTCTGATTGTGCCACAAGACTTTTACCAATGGTACCTCCTTGTTGCGTAATACCTTTACTGCAAAATCTAAAATCTTTACTGGCTTTTCTTCATAGGTAAGTGTAGGTTGAATTTCAATGCTTTGCTGTTCGACAACTTGAGCTGGATCCCGCACACACTTCTTTAACATAGAGACATGAAACACGTTATGTATTCCTCCCATAGAGGCTGGTAGCTGTAACTGATAAGCTGTTTTCCCGATCTTCTTCAGAATTGGGAACGGTCCAATAAATCTAGGATTTAGTTTGCCCCTCTTTCCAAACCTCACAACTCCTTTGAATGGTGATATCTTAAGAAAAACCTCACTACCAACTTCAAACTCTAACTCTCTGCGTCTTCTGTCAGCATAGCTTTTCTGTCGACTTTGGGCGGTTAAGATCCTCTGACGGATGAGAGCAACCTTCTCAACAGTTTGCTGCACAATATCAGGACCAAGTAACTGTGCTTCACCAACTTCATCCCAGTACAAAGGTGATCTGCATTTTCGTCCATATAATGCTTCATACGGTGCCATTCCTATTATCGCCTGAAAACTGTTGTTGTAAGAGAACTCTACCAATGGTAAATACTTACTCCAAGATCCTTGAAAATCTAATATGCACGCTCGGAGCATATCCTCTAAGGTCTGAATAGTTCTCTCGGATTGTCCATCTGTTTGAGGGTGAAAGGCTGTGCTAAAATTAAGTTGCGTTCCCATAGCCTTATGCAAACTTTTCCAAAACTTAGATGTAAATCTACAGTCTCGTCTGAAACTATAGTGCTTGGAACTCCATGTAATCTAATGATCTCTTGCACATACAACTCTGCTAGTTGATCCATCGAATATGTTATCTTAATAGGCAGAAAATGGGCGGATTTGGTCAAACGATCAACTATTACCCAAATTGCATCGTGTCCTTTTGCTGTTCTAGGCAATCCTGTAACAAAATCCATTGTCACTTGTTCCCACTTCCATTCCGGAACTGGTAGGGGTTGCAATGTTCCTGCAGGCCTCTGATGTTCAGCTTTGACCTGCTGGCAGACCAAACATGACCCCACGTACTCCGCCACACATCTTTTCATACTTGGCCACCAAAAATGCTGCTTGAGATCCCTGTACATCTTAGTACTTCCAGGATGAATAGAGAGTCTAGAAGAATGAGCCTCGGATAGAATTTCCTTTCGAAGCTCGACATTAGCTGGAACAAACCATCTATTTCTAAACTTAAGGATTCCATCAGCCGAGCAGTTGAAATCTGTCTTGACAGTAGAATCTATGTACAGCTTATACTTATTGCATTCAGCGTCACTCATTTGAACTTCCTTTATTCTCCCCAAAATAGTAGGCCTCAAAGATATGGCCGAAAGCATGGCTGACACGCTAGATACCGCTTCGAGGTTAAACCTTAGGAATTCAGTCTCTAAGGCTATCGGTATGTCTAGCATCAATGTAGAAACCGATGGAGTCACCCTGCTCAAAGCGTCCGCCACTACATTCGCTTTGCCGGGATGATACTTAATCTCAAAGTCATAGTCTTTTACAAATTCCAACCATCTACGTTGCCTCATGTTTAGCTCCTTCTGTGTGAAAATGTACTTCAGACTCTTATGATCCGAAAATATTTCGCAATTTTGTCCATACAGGTAGTGCCTCCAAATCTTTAATGCAAAAACCACTGCAGCTAATTCTAAGTCATGAGTAGGATAATTCTTCTCGTGCACTTTTAATTGCCTAGATGCATAAGCTATAACTTTTCCGTCTTGCATCAAAACACAGCCAAGTCCAATTTTGGAAGCATCGCAATAAATACTAAACTTACCATTTTCAACAGGAAGGGTTAGTATAGGTGCATTGGTCAGTTTCTGCTTTAAGGTTTGGAAACTGGACTCACACTTATCAGTCCAAATATACTTTACATTTTTCCTTGTTAACATAGTGAGGGGTGTGGCAATCTTCGAAAACCCCTCAATGAACTTTCTGTAGTACCCTGCTAGTCCAAGAAAGCTCCTGATATCTGTAGCATTCTTCGGTTGGGGCCATTCCTTAACTGCTTGAACTTTAGCTGGATCGACAGATATTCCATCACCAGAGATCACGTGACCAAGAAAGTGAACTCTGTCCAACCAAAATTCACACTTGGAAAACTTAGCATAAAGTTGGTGTTGTCTTAGTAACTCCAACACCAAACCCAAATGCCTTGCATGCTCGTCCTCAGTTTTAGAGTAGATTAGGATGTCATCAATGAATACAATAACAAACTTATCTAAATACTCACGAAACACCCTATTCATGAGATCCATGAAGGCTGCTGGTGCATTTGTCAAACCAAAAGACATGACCAAAAACTCATAGTGTCCATTGTACGAAAAGCAGTCTTTGGGATGTCTTCGGATTTAACCTTCAATTGGTAATAACCGGACCTTAAGTCAATCTTAGAGAAAACTCTCGCACCCCTGAGCTGGTCAAATAAGTCATCAATTCTCGGTAGTGGATACTTGTTTTTGATGGTTAGCTTGTTTAATTCTCTATAGTCTATGCACATACGCATCGATCCATCTTTCTTCTTGACAAAGAGGACAGGTGCACCCCACGGTGAGAAGCTAGGGCGTATGAATCCCTTCTCCAACAAGTCCTCCAACTGTTTCTTTAACTCCTTAAGTTCTGTTGGTGCTAGCCTATATGGATTTTTAGACACAGGCTCGGCTCCGGGGTAAACATCTACAACAAATTCAATTTCCCTATCTGGCGGCAAGCCAGGAAGGTCATCTAAGAATATTTTCGGAAAATCTTGAACAACCAAGACATTTTGGGGACTCGATCTTTCTAAATGTTGTGTGTCTAAAACACTGGCCAAAAAGCACAAATACCCACTGCATGGGGAGGGTCTACAATTTATAGAAGACATCACGGTCATTTCCTTGTTCTTCTTCAGAGCTTGAAAGGTATGCTTCAAACTACCAGGGGGTTGGAAACTAACTATCCCAGTCCTACAATCAATTATGGCGTGGTGTTTAAATAACCAATCCATTCCTAAGATTACATCAAATCCCACTATATCCATAACAATTAAATCAGCAGATAGATTTTTGTCCCCTACTAATACCATGCAATCATGCAACACTTGGTTGGAATGTAAATGTTCACCAGAGGGTAAAGCAACATTGATTACATGCCTAGAAGGTGTGGATTGTACTTCTAACTTATCAGCAAAAGTAGACGCAACAAAAGAATGGGTTGCTCCTGAATCTAGCAAGGTAAAAGCAGGCATAGAATTAACCAATATAGTACCTGACACAACAGCGGGCTGGTCCTCTTCGCCCGACTCCATCATGGAAAATATTCTTGGTTTTATCTTAGCAGGGCCACTCTTCAACGTTGGGCAGTCTCTGATGACGTGGCCAGTCTTATTACAGTTGAAACATCGAAGGACCCTGGGCTTCGGGCAATCCTTAAACGAATGCCCAAACCCCTCACAGTTATAACACTTACCAGTCCCAAACTTACACTCGTCCGGGTGGCTCTTCATACATTTCATGCACTGAGGAAACTTCTTGGTGTCCGGTACCTTCTTTCCAGAACCTTGATCACTCTGACCTTCAGCGGGTCTCTTTATTCCCCTCTGTTGGTGGGGCTGAAAGAACTTTCGCGGGGCTTCCTTTGGTCCAGCACCCTTCATTTCTTTTTTTTTTT